>SJYV01011149.1:9707-25374 GCA_006410875.1 Neotragus pygmaeus | reverse complement strand
CTTCGTGCTGGGGGAAAGCCATAATAGAGAAGAATAGTGACGTCATCTTCTCCTTCTGGAAAGACCTGGCGTGGACAAAGGAGCTGCACGTACAGCTTCTCACCTGCATCCACCCCCACCCCCACACCATCACCCAGGTGACAAACTGAGGCTCGGAGAGGGACAAGGCCGACGCCAGGGAATTCAAAGGCTGTCAGCTGGCGGAGCCGCCTGAATCGGGCCCCTGGCTGTTGACACCACGTGCTGCTGCCAAACACAGCTTTTCGTGAGCAGAAATAAAGAGGACGGCCCCCGCACCCTGCTTTCCGGGGCTGCCGGCACAGAGGACACGACAAAGCCTGGCACATGGGGAGGGGGCTGAGAACATATCTTGGCTAGAGGCATCGTGGTGACTGGCAGACGACAGGGCTGGCACTGAGCTGTGGAGCCAGGAGGGGTGGCCAGCACCAAATCCAGGCCAGGGTCTCCAGAGCCTCCCCACAGGCAGGGTCCCCCCACTTCCCGGACGTACAGGCCAGTCCTGTGCCCACAGCCTCCTCCCAGGGATGGGGCATCCTGCTCCCACCTCGACAGCTCTCCAAGCCCCACCTTCCTTGTCTCTAGGACAGGTGGCAAGCAAAGACATGTTTACACCACCTTTTCAGCTGCTAATATTCGTTGAGCTCTCACTGTATGTCACTAATCTAGCCCCCGGTCCTCAGCCTCGGCACTACGGATATTTGGGACCAGATCATTCATGTCATGGGGGCGGTCCTAAGGCATGGTAGGATATTTAGCAACATCCTTGGCTTCCACCCACCACACGCCAGCAGCACCCTTCCTCTGCCCTGATGACAACTCAAAATGTCTGCAGCTTTGCCCAATGTCCCAGGCAGGGGGGGGGGCAGGGGGAGGGCAAAAAGTGCCCTTGTTTGGGAACCCCTGTTCTAGGCACAGCTCTACGCTGCCCAGGATGTCAGCTCCTCAAGGACGAAGATCTTTGTCCACTGGTCAAGTGTGGGGCCCAGATTTAACTTAATGGGCCTGGATTCAGAATCTTATTCACCCATCCCATTATTCTGATTCTCAAAGGACTACGAAAGGCTTTATACGAACCAATATTTTATCCAGGTCTACCACCCATGGGTGAGAAGGCCGCAACGGTCTTTTTTTAAATCATCGGTTTATCTTAATTTGAAAAATAATGCATTAATTATAACTATTGAAACAATGCAAAAAATACAAAGAAGAAATATCTTTCTCTGAAACCCTCCCCATTCTCAGCCCAAGGCCACCTGGGGTGCATCCTGCCCTTCTCAACATTCGTAAATACCCATCCAGAGGGTCTTTTTTGGCTGTTGGGTTTTTTTCCTACAAAACTGGGATCACCCTCTACGCTTGACCTTAACCTTTCTTGCTTAATAGTACAGCATGTTCAGCCCTTCACGTCAAATGAAGAGATCAGTTTCATTCCTTTAAACAGCTGCCTGACACCGCAACCATGGATAAGCGATAACCTTTGCCTTTTCTCTGTGAACAAATATCCAAGAGGTTTCCGTTCTGCGGGGGAGGGCATCATAAAACTGGAACAAACAACTTTCTAACTTATATCTTTACATACTGCTTCTTCTCGGCTCTATAGGAGAGATTCACAAAGAAACTGAGTCAAAGGTTATCATGGTTTTTTACTTCTAAAAACATTGCCAGATTTACAACATGATAAATATCATTAAATTGCTGTATGTTATATATGAAAACTGTTAAGAGATTAAATCCTAAGAGTTCACATCACAGGGAAAAAAATCTTTTTCTTTTATGTTGTAGCTATACGAGCTGTTTAGTTTAAGTCAACTAAACTTAGTGGGATCATCATTGCATGATGTACATCAAATCATTACGCCGTACACCTTAAGCTTATACAGTACTGCATGTGAATCACTTGTTGCTGTTCAGTCGCTCAGTCGTGTCCGACCCTTTGCGAACCCATGGACTGCAGCATGCCCGGCTTCCCTGTCCTTCACCATCTCCTGGAGCCTACTCAAACTCATGTCCATTGAGTTGGTGATGCCATCTAACCATCTCATCCTCTAATTTATTTTCCTTCCAATTTCATTGAATTGTATCTCAATGAAGTTAAAAGGAAAATAAATGAACAAATAGAAAACATGGCCAGACTATTCTTCCCAAAAGACAGCAGCATTAATACTCTTGATAGGAATCATGGAACTGTCCATTTCCAAACAACCACACCAGCACCGGGTATTATGACTTTTTCTGTGTGTGAGAGACAGATGATGGTAATGTTGATTGATGTGGTTACTGAGCAAGAATGTGGCTCCACATAGTTCTCATTCCACAAAACACTACCAATTCAAGAGAATTCTGACCCACATGAGGCTGCATGATTATGGGGGAGCAGGCTGTCCCTCCATGGGGCCCTGAGATGTCTTTCTCCCAAGTCACCCCCCCATCCTTGTAAGCTGCCCCTTGAGCCTGCACCATTTCTAAGATGGATTTCACACCCAGGAATAACAATGATGTCTTTGTCACTAGGAAAGAGGGAATGACTGTTGCCAGAACATTCTGGGTTCTGTTCATTCAAATCTCCATGTGTCAGGAGGAGGAGGGTAGAGTTGGGGGTGGCAGGGCGGGATGCTTTCCACTCCGGGGCTAAGTTCAGGGGTAGATGCTGCCTTGAGCAGAGCTGGAGCAGCCCCAAACTCCCTGTCATTCACTCACTGGTTTATTCCACAAATATTTGCTGAGTGTTTGTCAGGCATTCCGGAAAGCCCTTTACATTGCATGCAATTCATACCCACAGCCTGATAAGAGAAGTAACACCATCAACCCCATTTTACAGATGAGAAAACTGAGGCTCAATGAGATTAAAGCCAGGACCCAAGGTCACACAGGTAATGAACAACCCAGGAACACAAAGGAGCGGCAAATAACTAACTTCTAACCACCCACAGAACACCCCAGACCCCAGCCATCGCGTTGTTCCACCTGGGCTACTATCTTGCAGCCTCCCCCCTCTGCCTCCATGCTGCCCCCCTACAGTCCATTCTTCCCTGGTAACCAAATGGGTCCTGGGACACTACACGAGATTCAGTCCCTCCTTTATTCAAAAGCTCCAAGGGCTTCCGCCTCTCTCAAAGTCAAATGCAAAGTCCTTACAATAGCCCACAATCTGCCCACCAGCCTCCCCACTCGTACTGTTACCTCCCTGACTTCACCTCCAATTCATTTTTCACCTGGCTCACGGCCTCCTTTCTGTTCCTGAAACACAACCCTGCCTCAAGGCTTTTGCGCTTGCTATTCCCTGTGCCTAGAATGTTCTTCCCCAGATACAGAGGTTAAGCCATTTTCCTAAAGAGGCAGAAAAGTGTGAAAGTATAGTCACTCAGTCTTTGTGATCCCATGGACAATAGCCCGCCAGCATCCCCTGTCCATGGGATTCTCCAGGCAAGAATACTGAAGTGGGTTTTCATGTCCTCCTCCAGGGGATCTTCCCAACCCAGGGATCAAACCCGGGACTCCTGCACTGCAGGTGGATTCTTTACCACTGAGCCACCAGGGATTCAAATCCAGGTTGTGTGGCCTCAGAGAAAACAAAACACACACGCGGGAACCTCCAATGAGAGAGAAGGATGCTGTGTGACCCTGAAGCCTTTCTGGGCGCTGAACTTCTCTGAGCCTCTGTTTCCTCATGGATAAAATAGGTAACACAAGATCAGCTTCTCCACGAGATTCCGGGGAGGCTATGTTGCTTGAGACTTGTCCAGTGAGGACATCACACACTTGGATGCTGGTGCTATTATTAGACCCATGGCAAGAGCCAGAACGGTCAGGGAAGGTCTTCTCAGGAAGCAGGATATGAGCAAGGCTTTGAAGGTAGGATGTGGAAACGCCACTGGGCAATGTGGGCAGCCCCAGTGACAACAGAGCTTCCCTGGGACCCAAGACTCAGGGGAAGGCAAAGGCTTCCAATCCGGGATGACGGTACCAGTAGAGGAGAAGAGATGCTCTCAGCTGGCATCCCTCCCCTTCTCCCGGTCCCAGGGCCCTGGAGTCTGCCTTCCAGGACTCACGGCTCCTCCATGGGCACAGGGTACGGGTGGGCCCCTCACCCAGACCTGGCCGGTCAGCCTCAGTGACGGGGGTCTGGGCTGGGCACGTGACTCAAGACAGCCAATCAGAGCCCACTCACTCCACTGGAGCAGCCGGACCCTCCCCTAACACAAACCGAGCAAGTCCGGTCTGTGCTGGAGGCATTAAACAGGTTTTCTGTCACTTGCAACCAAAGAAGTCTGAGGACCAGCATTTGCTGCTCTTGTATTGTTGCTGTTTCAAAGCCTTCTAGATTTTGGAGAAACAAAGCTGGGGAGAGAAACTCCATGGGGCTGCACAAGAGGAGGAGGACGCCAAGCCTCACTGGGAACCATCGGGGTCCTCGAGTCCGAGCGTAGGCCCCCAATGGCAACTGAGGGACCCCTGAACACCCACAGAGGAGCCCACTGCGTCCTCTCTGGGATCAGCGGCTCGGAATCTCCCAAAGGAGCCCAAGTACAGAACAAGACTCAGGAAGCAGGACAGATGAATGTGGGAACCTCCAGTTCGACAGCTGAGGTTGCAAAAAAGAAAGGAGAGTGACTGCCCACAGGCCACAGGAGGTGGAAGCTGGGGTAAGAGAATCACCCTCTCCGAGAGGGAACCACCTTCTCCCGCTCCGCTCACCTCAGAGAATAGAGGGACCACCCACAAACTACAAGATGCATCTCAAACTCAGCTGCCTGGGGCGGGGGCTGGATGGGTGTCCTCCGTGATGACGATAAGAGTCACAACCTTTGGGCAAAAAAGCACTTTTTTTGCTTACTAAAGGTGTTAGTAATCCTTCCAAAGGGAAGCCATCCTCCTTCCAAAGAGAAAGCTGACCGCCTTTGTTTCTTAAAACATGTAACTCTGACACCTCCCCGGCGGCTCAGGGGTTAAGAATCCTCCTGCCAACGCAGGAGACATGGGTTCGATCCCTGGTCCGGAAAGATCCCACGTGCTGTGAGGCAACTAAGCCCGTGCACCGCACCTACTGAAGCCTGTGCGCTCTAGAGCCCAGCTCCACAGCAAGAGAAGGCACCACCTGAGAAGCCTGCGCACTGTACCGAGAGCAGCCCCCCTCACCACAACCAGAGAAAGCCGAACACAACCACAACTCAAGACGCCACCAAAATTTCCAAACAACAAACGGAAAAGAACATGAAACTCTCTTGGTCTGGCTTTCAGTTTTCTATCTGATAGAAACAAGGGTTAAAACTCTTCCAATGTCCTCGAGCCTTTTTTTTTTTTTTAATAAGTCCAGCAGAGCGAGCACAATGGCAAATGGCAACAACGTTGGGTTTCAGTGTCGGGACGTTAGGGAAGGGCAGGGACTGTGGCAAACTGGAGACCGCAAGTCCTGTCTAAAGAAGGCGGCTGCTGTTCAGCTCCAGGCAAGTGCTCGCCTGTAGGCACGCAAGTTTAATGTGGACCGGTCTTCTGGTTATTTAAGAACTCAGAAATAAAGATTTTTATATGAAATTTCTTAATTTTTTAAGAAATGCTGGCAACCAATAAAAAAAATTCTTTTTTAATGCTGCATAGGCCTGCACTGGCCTGAGGACCCCCAGTTTGGAACTCGCGGGGCTATGGACCCATGACCAGTGAATGATAGAAAGACAGACAGACAGACACACATACACATATCATTTATGGCCACTGAAGTCAAAGGAGCTGAAAATAAAGTTTCCCAAAGACACAGGAAACCTCTAGGTACACAGGATTCCTCCAGCTCATCTGGATACAACTTAAACCCTCCCTCTCCAAGTATCTGAGCTGTCGGACAAGAGCAGAACAATCCTGGGGTTCTGCTTTCAATTTCAAGTTCGATCTCAGCCACAGACTCAGTTGGTAAGCCTGAACCAACTAACTCACTGGACGGTTTTGTGCCTCAGTTTCCCCATCTAGAAAAATGAGACAATTGGCTGAGATAATGTCATGCTCTCTCCTAGCTCTGACAACTCAATTCTAGGTTTCTAGGTGTTGGTGATTTCTTTGGGTTGGTAAAGACCACAAGGCCCTAAACCAAAGTTTCTTCAGCTTCCAGTTACTGAACTG
This sequence comes from Neotragus pygmaeus, assembly GCA_006410875.1. Lineage (NCBI taxonomy): Eukaryota > Metazoa > Chordata > Mammalia > Artiodactyla > Bovidae > Neotragus > Neotragus pygmaeus. The sequence goes on along the minus strand of SJYV01011149.1, from coordinate 19,245 downwards.
GCAGCTTGAACAAAAACACATATGGTCCATAATTGTGAAAAGCGGAAANGGTTTCTAGGTGTTGGTGATTTCTTTGGGTTGGTAAAGACCACAAGGCCCTAAACCAAAGTTTCTTCAGCTTCCAGTTACTGAACTGGCAGCTTGAACAAAAACACATATGGTCCATAATTGTGAAAAGCGGAAATCTATGTAAATACTCAATATAAAAGGGATGGTTCAATGATAATAATAATTTTATTAGTATATTATTATAGTATATTATTATATTGTGTTATTATACTACATTATTACATTATGTTATTGTAATAATTATTATAACTATAGCTAATATATACCAAGCATTTACCATGTGCCAGGCATTGCTTTGAGAGCATGACAGGTCTTAATTCATCTAATTCCCCATCAGTCTAAGGGCTGGGCAGTAGTTTCAGAATGAAGCGTGCCCAGGTAAAGCAATTTGCCCACCATTGCACAGCTGGTAAGTAACCAACATTCTGATGCAGGAAGGAGAAGCCCCTTCCAGGGCGCGAGAGTGGGCTCTGGTCTAGCACTCAGAAATGAACTGTCCGAGGAGACACCCGTGCTGAAAAAGCAAGAGGCTTTATTGGAAAGGGGCGCCCAGGCAGAGAGCAGCGGGGGAAGGGAGCCCAGGAGAGCTGCTCTGCCACGTGACTCACGGCCTTGGGTTTTAGCGGAACGGGGTTCTTTGTTGGCTTGTCTCTGGCCAGTCATCTTGTTCGGCCCATAGTCTGATTCAGGGTCCTTCCTGGTGGCACGTTCATCGCTCAGCCAAGGGGGAAGCCAACGCAAAGGATTCTGGGAGGTTGGTCATCTCCCTCCTCCCTCTTCTGACCCCTCCCGAATGTTCCCAGTCAGTTTTCAGCAGCAGCACCATGTTCCTTATCAGTGCCTCCTGTTGTGAGACAACTCAGGGAAGTGGGGCTGGTCAAGGTGGGCGGTTTTGGTCAACAGTTTCCTAACAAGTCAGCTTGGATGGTGCGGACCCAGAGACCCATGTTTCATTACGGAGCCATCAAAAGCTTAGCGATGAAGTGTGCTCAGCGGTGACACAGGAGCTGCACAGAAGAGGCAAGAGAAAACGTAGCATCGTGTGTGTGGTGTGATCACACCTCGGCTGAAACAACACGCAAAGAACAAGCAGGAAACGTACCGAAAGGTGAAACAGCTGTTTGGAAGGGTGAGACCGTTTTGCTTGCCGTTATTTTCCAAATGTTCTACAAGGAGCAAAGAGACAGTGAAAATGGCCCACGCGAAGAGCGTGTCCCTGGGAGCCAGCTCCGCGCGCAGCACCTACTATCGTAGTTTACTCCACCAAATCCTCTCCTCTCGGCCCCCAGACTGAGGACCCAGATGTCTGCCTACCCTGTGACTGCTGAATCCCCAGTGTCAACACACCCAGGAACACAGCAGACACTCAATAAAATGTGTGCAAGGGAGAAAAAGAGATCTCCCCATTTCACAGCCAAAGAAACTGAGGCCCAAGAGCCATCTGCTCAAGGTCACAGAGCTGCTAAGTGGTGGCCTGGGGACAAAAATGAAAGAATTACATCTCAGCAGAGAGTTTCTACCACCCACACAAGGGGTAAAAGTCACACACAGTCAAAATCGCCAGTGAAGTCAACTAAACACGATGCATGATCCAGGACTGGATTCTGGAGATGGGAAAAGAGGGGAGGGGAAGTATAAAGAACACTTTTGGAAAAACAGGTGAAATTTGAATACAGATTGTGGATGGTATAATTTACTACCAATGTTACATTTCCTGATTTTGTTCAGTGTACCATGGTTATAGCAGAGAATATCTGTGTTCTTAGGAGATTATTTAGGGGCATCATGTCTGCAATTATTCTCAAATGGATCAAAGTAATAAAAACTCTGTGTGTGTGTGTGTGTGTACATGCATGTGGGTGTAGGAGGTGGGAGAGGTGGAGAGGGGAAGGAAGAGGGGAGAATTATAAAACTGGTGAACCTAGGTTAAAGGTCTATGGGGTGCTCTCTATTCTTGAAATGTCAACATTAAAAGGTACCCAAAAATTAACTTTGAAAAAGTGAATTAAAATGTCCACAAATACAGCACACTGGAGTTTTACGTCTAGACCTCTGAACATGTGCAGAAATGTGTGACATATACAGCCAGGTACATACGTAAAACATCGTTTTACCATACTTGGTTCCATCTGAGAGAGTCTATAATAAAAGGACATAAGAGAATGTGTTTTTGACACATACACGCCCACTTTATTTATGACCTTTTTGATCAGGGGGAAATAAGTCTTAAAAAACCACCCAGTTGGACTTCCCTGGTGCTACAGTGGATAAGAGTCTGCCTGACCATGCAGGGGACACGGGTTCGATCCCTCCTCCAGGAAGATTCCACATGCTGCGGGGCACCTAAGCCTTCGAACCGCAACTCCTGAGCCTGCCGAGCCCGTACTCCACGATAAGCGAAGCCACTGAAATGAGAAGAATGCACACTAAAACGGAGAGTAGCCCCTGCTCACTGCCACTGGAGAAACCCCGCATGCAGCAAGGAGGACCCAGCACAGACAAAAAAATTTTAATTTCTTTTAATTAATAAACTTTAAAAATTAAAAAAAAAAAAAACCACCCAGTCAACAGCCTGGCCTGCCATTAGCTAGAGGCTGGGACCACACAGAGCTCCCTCGGCCCTCCCAGTGTGGTAAGGGCAAGAGGCCAAGGACGCCAGTCTGCAGGCACTCCCCACGCTGAGGTCCAAGCTCCCCAAAGTCAAGGAACCAGAAGCCCTGGTGGCAGGACCCGGCAGAGCCTCCACCACACAGTAAACCCCATCCAACCCCTTTCGCTCGCACACTCACTCCCGAGACCCACATTAACAGAGCACCCATTATGTGCTGGGTGCGGCTGGGCTGTCAGTGAATAGCAGGCCAGGGCCCTGACCTCGTATGACTTGTATCCTAGTGGGGGAGACAGATGCTAATCAAGTAAACAGACTATTTCAGGAGTGACAGGTACCAAGAAGAAAATGGGTGTGGTGATACAGAGACCAGGACGCGAAGGCTCCCTGAGGAAGTGACACTGGGGTTACACGGCTAAAGGAGAGGGAAGAGCCCCATGCACAGCACAGTTAGAGGTGCTACAGGCAAGCGGAGCAGCAAAACGGAAAGGCTGAGAAGGTGGAACCAGCCTAGCAATGCACAGCACAGTTAGAGGTGCTACAGGCAAGCGGAGCAGCAAAACGGAAAGGCTGAGAAGGTGGAACCAGCCTAGCAATGCACAGCACAGTTAGAGGTGCTACAGGCAAGCGGAACAGCAAAACGAAAAGGCTGAGAAGGTGGAACCAGCCTAGCAATGCACAGCACAGTTAGAGGTGCTACAGGCAAGCAGAACAGCAAAACGGAAAGGCTGAGAAGGTGGAACCAGCCTAGCAAGTTCAAGAACAGAAAGCCCGGGACACACTGAATGCAGAGAAAGACGAAGCTGGCGTGCTGAGCAGAGTCCAGACCTCAGAAGCCGTGTAAGCCACAGCAAGGGGTCTGGATTCAATCAGCTTGCGTTTCCTGCTCCTCTTTCCTCCAGCACAATGGGAACAGGAGAGGAAGGAGATCCAACGAAATGGCAGGATGTTAGACCTAAATCCAACCCTGTTAATAACTGCATTAATGTATATGAGCTAAACAGTCTAATTAAAAGGCAGAGACTGTCAGAACGGATTTTTTTAAAAAGCACATGACAAGGAGGAGGAGGTGAAAGTCATCACAGCAAACAGCCAGAAAGAACACGGGGACCTCAGTCCGATGGCCACAAGGAACTAAATTCACCCAAGAAGCTAAACAGAGGTCCCCAAGGTTCAGACGAGATGCTAGTCCAGCCAATACCATGACCGCAGCCATGTGAGACCCAGAGAAGAAAACCCAGTTACCCAGTGCCCAGGATTCTGACCACAGAAACTGCATGGCGGTCACCCATAGGGCTGCTTCAGAACACTAAATGCGGGGTAGTCTGTTACACAGCAATAGACAACAGATACACCCTCTCTTGTGATCTTGGGCAAGTGGCCTCACATTTCTGGGCCTCAGTTTCTTCATCTGCACAACTGCGAGGATGCAAAGAAAGCAGAATGTATAACAGCCTTGCCCAGGAAGTAGAGAATGGTTTATTCTGTGTCCACAAGTCTCTGGAGAGATTTCAGGGTGGGAGAACAGGAGGGGCCTTCATGCCTTTTTGAGATAACCTTTTTTTTTTCTATCTTTGGGTGGGTTCCTCAGGGAAGGAGATGAATAATCTCTTCTCAAATGTCAGTCATCCCAGAGATGTCCTTGCTCCCAACTGCCTTCAGAGACAGGAGTACAGAGACCAGGAGTCTAAGGCAAGGGGCCACATGGCCAAAACGAATCCAGTTGCTTATTTCAAGCCCCAAGAATGATCTGAGGCACATTTTTCAAGACAAGACCCCATAACTGTTCTTGAACAAAAAGAAGGGAAATACTGAGATTCTAAAACATGATAATAATTTTAATAAAAGAACAACTACCACTGATTGGAGCCTGGCCATATGCCAACACTGAACAAAGTGTCCCAGCCCATTTTACAGATGAGGAAACTAAGGCCCAGAGAGGGGAAACTCCTTGAGGGAAACTCCTTGCCAAGGATCACAGAGCCACCGAGGGGCAGAGACACAATTCAGACCCAGACAGTCTGGGCCAGACCCCGGGGCCAAAAAATCCACACAAAAATACTGAGCATTTATATAAATCAAGACCATCACATTATTTTTTAAATATGGGAATTCCCTGGTAGTCCAGTGATTAGGACTACGCACTTTCACTGCCAAGGATGTGGGTTCAATCCCTGGTCGGGGAACTAAGATCCTACAAGCTGCATAGTGCAGTCAAAAAATAAACAAATAAATGTGTGTGTGTGTACAGAGGAGGTGTTTTATTTTCTTCACTTGACAGATATTTAATGAGCACCTACTATGTGCCAGGCACTGTTTATGGTGCTGGAGAGAGAGAGAAAAGGTGACAGGAAGCAGTAAGTGGGGGCAGAGTACAATTTCAAACAGGAAGCGGTGGGGGGGCAGTCAGAAAAGGCCTTCCAAAGACCACGAGGTTTAAGCAGAGGCCTGAAGGAGTGGGCCACGGGGATACTGGGGGAAGTGCGCTCCAGACAGAACCAGTGGGAAGGCCCTGATGCCGGAGCACGCCTGGGGCCCTGAGAAAGGGCCCGTGTGGCTGGAGGGGAGAAGGGAGGGCGACAGGATGCTCTGCAATTAGATGGCAGCGACGACTGCACAACTTTGTGAATATACCTCAAACCACTGAACTGTACTCTTGAGGGGGTAGGACGTATAGTGTGTGAATCATACCTCAATGTTAAAAAAAAAGTATGAAAAAAAAGATGCCTCAGAGATGGAGGGGAGAAGAGACAGGGCAAGTGGTGCGGGACCTCCTGGGCCACCCTGAGGACCTGGCTTTGACTGAGAGCGCTGGCAGCCACAGCTGGGCTTTGAACAGGGCAGCGGCACGACCTCACAAGTCTAACGAGGCTCCTCGGGCTGTGCATGGAGAGTAGACCACGGGAGGCAGTGGAGGCAGTAGCCAGTTCCCCAGGGTGGGTCCCCGGGTGAGTTACCCTCAGTGCCTCCATTTTTCTCATCTGTGAAGTGGGTATGAAAAAGACACGTGAGCTGACACCAGGTTAAGTGCTATCGTGACAGCTGTGAGTGGAGGGTGGAGTCAGAGGTGCCACCGAACAGTTTTTAATCATGCAAATCAGTTTCCTGAACAGAAAACATGGGGTGCCCCTCCCTCAGGGGAAGCAGGGACCCGTCTCTCACCTCAACAGCCCTCCTGGTGCAGCCTGTCCACACCCAGGCCACGAAGAGGGGCCCCACCTCCTCTCCACATGTGGTCGGCTCACAGCACCCACCCAGACAGAGAACAGAATTACCTAGGTCACTAGACAGCCCGGGCACAGACAGGGGGGAGCTGCCTGTGGGAGGGGTAGATGTGGTCCTCCTCCTGGCTGGGTGCCCAGGCAGGAAGCAGGAGGTGTTTGCTGGACCTTGGGAAGGGCGCTGTGCGGTCCTGAGTTTCAGGCCATCAGACAGACCATGCCAAACTCCAGGGATTCCTCATCCCACCAAGACTCAAGCCCAAACGGCTCACCGTACACGCAAGGTTCGCGCCACCAGAACCCCTGCTGCCCACACCAACCTCACCTCCTCTTTAGCAAGCTGAACCGGGCCCTGCCTCAAGGCCTTTGCACACGCTCTGCCCACCACCTGGAGCACGCTTCTCTCAGTTCCTTCCTCGGCGGGCTCCTTCTCAGCCACCTCTTCAGAGGCCTCCCTTGACCGTCTCATCTCAACAGATGACACCACCTCCGTCACCAGCGTACCTCCACATTCCTTTTTCCTCGGTGCACCCACTCCAAACTGTGTGCTGCTGCTAAGTCGCGTCAGTCGTGTCCGACTCTGTGCGACCCCATAGAGGGCAGCCCACCAGGCTCNTACCTCCACATTCCTTTTTCCTCGGTGCACCCACTCCAAACTGTGTGCTGCTGCTAAGTCGCGTCAGTCGTGTCCGACTCTGTGCGACCCCATAGAGGGCAGCCCACCAGGCTCCTCTGTCCCTGGGATTCTCCAGACAAGAATACTGGAGTGGGTTGCCACTGCCTTCTCCCCAAACTGTGTGGACTTGAACAATTTCCTCAGCCTCTCTGGGCCTTGGCTTCCCCAGGAGCAAAATAGATATAACGATAGTCTCTATTCCAAAGGGTTGCTGCAAGGGCTCAAAGAGATAATTCATATAGTACCTGGCACCCAGCAGGACCTCAATGGATTATCTTATCATGATTATACCTCTCATCACTTTCTCAAGCGATCTCTTTTTGTACTGTGTGAAGATGCCACGAGGGCAAGAACCTTGTCCTTCTTGTACTGGTCATGTGCCAACATCTAGCCCAAATGTATGACACTTAGTAGGTGCTTAACGTCTGTTTGTTTAAGAAGTGAAATGAAAGCATTGACTGCCTATACCTCACGGTGACCCTGGCCTCACCCCTCCTAGGAGCAGCTTCTTGCAGAAGCTACCCACCCTCCCCGGCAACTGGCCACCTGCCTCTACCAACCTTCAGTGGCCCTAGGCCAGCCAGCCTGAAATAGCCTCACCTCTCCTGGCCCAGAACCAAGGGATCAGTTGCCAGCTCCATCCTGGGGAAGGAACTGGGTGGGTAAACACAGATTGTGTGTCTGACCACACGACAGAAGAGGGGTGGACAGGCAGAGTCCCTTCTGGCCCTCAAAGAGTCGAGAAAATAAAAATAAACCTGAAAATCCAGACTCGTCTGGGAGTCTGGAGGGCTTCCCTCCTTCCTCAGGGCTTCCTTCTGTGGCATGTACTTCGGGGAGACTGATCTTGCCCCAGGACCCAGCTGTACCAGGTGTGTGACTGACTACCCTCGATCCTTGCAGCCACCCTCGGGGGACTACAACCATCTTACAGATGAGCAAACCAGGGCTTACAGGAGCAAAACGACTCATCCAAGGTCACATGGGGGCAGAGCTGCATTTCAAACACAGGCTGCTTTTGTCTCCAGTCTGTGCCCTTAACCATGAACCCAAGACACACTGCGGAGTGAAAAATACAAACTATACCACGCCATTTATGTAAACACATACACATTCACACACACACACACACACATCAATGCTACACATGTAATTGCCTTCAAATGGGCCAAAAGCAGAGCTGGTGATCAAAGGAGGTTTCAACCAGTGATTCCCAGCCAGGGGCTATTTTGCCCCCAGGGAACATGTGATAAGGTCTGGAGACAGTTCTGATCGCCCCAACAGGGGGAAGGGGACGCTACTGGAGTCTAGTAGGTGGCGGCCAAGAATGCTTCTGAAATCCTATAACACACAGGACACCCCCACAAACAAAGAATAATCCTGCCCAATGTGTCAATAATGCCAAAGGTTGAAAGATGAAGAGATTCACCCCAAATCAGTTACTAGGGCTGGAAATGCCCCTTGTAGAAGCTGTTTAAGGGGGACAGTGGATCCGGGCTAAAACACAAGTCCCCAGAGAAGGCCCCCAAGCCTTCTCTCCCCAGAATTCTCAGGATGGAACCCCGACCAGCAGCAGTCATCACCCTTGATCAGGCCTCACCTCCCTCTGGGGGACGCAGCTTCTACAGGGGGTCCCTCGGGGGGCCTCACCTGCAAAACAAGGAGATTCAGACCCTCCCTTCACCCCTGGCTTGCTCTCCTAAATTCTGGGGCAGGAACCAGCTCTGACCTCACCTGGGGCTTTTTAAACAAAGCCCGTGGGACAGCAGACTCTGGTTACCCACTTCCCACTAGGGTTCCAGCCAGAGAACCTGAGTCTATTGGAGAAGAGAAAGCACACAAATCTGGGAGGCAAAGTTCTGCAGCGAAGCACGGCCTACTTCAAAGACTCAACTCTTCCAAAAGCTTTAAGNCAGCAGACTCTGGTTACCCACTTCCCACTAGGGTTCCAGCCAGAGAACCTGAGTCTATTGGAGAAGAGAAAGCACACAAATCTGGGAGGCAAAGTTCTGCAGCGAAGCACGGCCTACTTCAAAGACTCAACTCTTCCAAAAGCTTTAAGAGAGGGCTGGCTGTAAAGCAGAGAGGATGTGGGTTTCTTAATCTGAGGGTGTGGCCCTGAGTCCAACAGCTCTTCTGCTCACTGGCCTGATAAAAGGGACACTCTCGAAGAAAGTGGTGCCCTTGAAGCCTCCAAAAGCCAGGGACACCAACCCCATCCATCTCTTCTTAAAGTGACAGAGCAACAGTTACAAGAGCAAACGTCAGAATAATAGTGACTGGGTGTCTGGGATGTTTGTTTGAAGAACACACTCATTCAAATGCATGAGTTCGAGCATCCCTGTTGACTCATCTTTCTCATAAGGACAAGGATCACGTCTGGCCCATTGGCGGCTGCATCCTCGTGGCCTGGAACACGGACTGGAATACACAGCAGATGCTCCCTCTACCTCTGAAAAAAGCAGTCTAATTTCTTTATGGCTTTACCTGTACCTAGCTCTGTCTGCCATACACAAAAGAGGGGCCCCACCTAACTCCTGCTGATGATAAGGTTTTTATCATCACAAAATTTTCACTGTCATCCTGATGACATTCAGCCCAATACAAAGTGGGCTGGTCCTGGGTCCCTCGCATCCTAAAGCTCAGATCATTTGGATCGCTGACCTTAATTCTTGCCCACTTGGGCAGCCCAGAGGTCTCACAAAGGCAGGAATGTGGGTCGTGAGCACAGCACCCTGTTGGGGCAGGTCAGGGTAGTGTTAAAGAACACGGACTGTGCAATCAGACTACCTGGATTTGAATCCCAGTTCCGTCAAACTGTGTGACCCTGGGTAACTGACTTGACCTCTCTGTGCTTTTGTTTCATTTGTAGAACAGGAAGCACAATAACACCTGGAAATTTGGAGCTGATACACAGAGAATGCTTTTCTGGGGCTTACAAACATCTAGCACTATGTATGTCTT
>SJYV01011148.1:184734-206310 GCA_006410875.1 Neotragus pygmaeus | reverse complement strand
AAGGAATTTCTTTGGGGAGTTAGATATTAATTTTTTTGACTTTTTAAAATATTTAACTGAGTTTTTTTTAAAGCTCTTGGGCTTCCTTTATAGCTCAGTTGGTAAAGAATCTGCCTGTAATGCAGAAGACCCCGGTTTGACTCCTGGGTCAGGAAGATCTGCTAGAGAAGGGATAGGCTACCCACTCCAGTGTTCTTGGGCTTCCCCTGTGGCTCAGCTGGTAAAGAATCTGTGTGCAATGTGGGACCATGACCTGGGTTTGATCCCTGGGCTGGGAAGATCCCCTAGAGAAGGAAAAGGCTACTCACTCTAATGTTCTAGCCTGGAGAATTCCATGGACTCTTTATAGTCCATGGGGTCACAAAGAGTCAGACACGACAGTGACTTTCATTCTTCATTTTCCTTAAGGTCTTAATGCCAGGAATAGATCCATTCTTTTACTCTAGGAAGCAGAAGAATATATCTGTTGAGCAGAGAAACATATCTGTTGATGCTAAGGCTGCACTCTTCCTTGGATTTTCATCAAACTAAACAGAGTATATTTAGTATAGTATATGGTAACTCAACCCAAAGACATTTCAAGGCTCCAGGTAATTTGCAACATGTTTATTCACTTAATATTATCTAATTTTCATAATATTTATCCTGGTTAATTTGAATTATTTGTTATATACTTTCTTAAAGTAATTCATGGGAGAAATATTTTCATTTAATAAGGGAATGGATTAGAGGACCTTGGTAAACTAAAATGTTTCTGAAAGGATAAAAGTCCTGAAGAGTACTGTTCACATGGAAATGAGAGGAAGCACACATAGCACATCATTATTTCTTCCACTTGTACTTGTAGTGATTTCCAAAAGGGAAAAACTTGAGCACACTCACAGAAACTTTGAGTCATCAGGCATTTTTGCCTGTGACTGCCTACTTAATCCAGGAAGAAAGTGAACATTCATGAGTCAGAGCCCTTAGCTTTGCCGAGTTCACTTAAAAATGACAATGGAATATTGTAGAAAAAGAATTTGCATCAAATAATCTGGAAAATATTTGAAATAAACCAGCACTTGGTCAGTCTTATTCTCCTTCCATGTGGGTGTGAAAGAAATAGAATTGTTTCTGGAAATCTGTTTTTCTTCCATAGGAATGAGCCTACCATCATAAGAAGCTGTAAAGCATTACAATAAAGAGGGAGTCTGATACAAGCAACGGTAGGACCAATTAGACTTGATACAATAGCAACACCTGAGTAAGATGGTGTTGTTTTATGTGAAGGAACTGTGCCATTCATTTCTTAAAGTTCTGTCTGTGTTGGTTTAACTTTTGTGGAGAAAGATAAAATTGGCTTTAGACTCTACATATTAACTTGTTAGTACCCCAAGGATTTATTTATGATTAGAAAAAAATTAGTTCTACCAGCTTCAAGCAGTGGTCTAGAAACAGAAACACACAATAATCAAATAGTCACACAAAATAACTGAGTTACGTGCTCTGAAGGGAAAGAACAAAATGCTAAAAGAATGACTACAAAGAAGATCCATACCCAGACAGAGGGGCCAGATGATCTCCCATGAGGAAATTACTAAAGTCATCGTGAGAGATAACCGAGTGAATACAGGAAAAGGAGAAAGGGCATTTCAGACTACAGGAGACAGGTTGGGCATGCTCAGTCGTGTTAGGAGTGTGTCTTGTGTCTTTCTATGTGTCTTGACTCTTTGCAACCCCATGGACTGTAGCCTGCCAGGCCCATTTATCCATGGAATTTTCCAGGCAAGAATACTGGAGTGGGTTGCCATTTCCTTCTCCAGGGGAATCTTCCCTACCAAGGGATTGAACACGCGTCTCCTGCTTTGGCAGGTGGATTCTTTAACTAAGTCACCTGGGACCATATGTGTAAATATTCTTTGTGGGGAATTGAATGTGGGAAATCTGATGGTTTAAATAGAAAGCAAATAGTAAAATGGTAACTAGAAACCCAAGTAGATCAATAACTACATCAAACATAACTGGTCTAAGTATTTAAAAGTAGTTTTTCAGGACAGATTACTACTAATAAAAACAACAAAGCCTAATTATATACAGCTTACAACTTATGTGCCTTTAATATAAGGATACAGAGAGTTTAGAAGCAAGGGTAAGAAGACAGAAAACATCACTAGAAAACAGCAGGGACTTTAAAAATGATAAAAAGGAAGTCATCCAATATAGTCAAATAATTCTAAATTTCTAGACTCTTAGTAAGCTTCAAAGTAGACTGAGCAAGAATGCCAGAGCTAATAGAAATAGATAAATCCACAACCACAGAGGAATTTTTTTAACCAGTCTTCTAATACCAGTAATACCAGATAGAACAAACAGATAAATGGGTAAAGACATAAAAAAGCCAGATCACATCTAAATACACTTAATTATATTAATGCAACTCTGCCCCCAACAATGAAAAAATACAAATTCATTTCAAGAGCACAGGGAACATTTGTCATGATTGATCATGTGCTGTACCACAGAGCCAGATTTTTAACAACTTTCAAATGATTGACTTAATTCAGAGTAAGTAATCTGACCACAGTGAAATTGACTAGAAAAGGATTGAGTGGGTCTGTAACTAATTCCTTTCTTGTCAGAAAACTGGAGGCTGACTTTTGATGCTTATCAAATTCCTTATAATTTTTGACTGATGGAATTTACTATCTAGATTTTGAATGAGGATTTTTCAGAGATGTTCTTATGTGTGATTATTAGTCTGAGAAATGTTTGCAGCAGAAAATACCTGGTATATAAATAAACCTGCAGAATTTAGATACATGAGCCACTACTGTCCTGAAAAATGGAAATGAGTCACATATTCCATCTGGCTATGTGACTAGTGGGATACAAAAGTTGAGAGATCCCTAAACTAAACATCCCCAACTAATTCACTAAGCACAAAATGTTAGTGTTTGTTATTCCAAATATAAAGGACATCCTGGTTTGAAAAAAGGTATCCAAGGAAGCTGTGTTTGGTGAATTGGGGGTCTCTGAGTTATTGCTATGGTATTTTTTATAACTCTAGCCTGAATCCTTTGCTAATTACTAGTAATGCCTGATGCTGAGTAAGCCCATGTGTTAAGTAAGTCTGACTGATAATGTGGGCATTGTAATCAAGAAAAAATTAAGCTCAATTAAATATAATTAAAATGAAAGTGAAAGTGTTAGTTGCTCAGTCATGTCCAACTCTTTGCGATCCCATGGACTGAAGCCACCATGCTCCTCTGTCCATGGAATTCTCAAGTCAAGAATACGGGAGTAGATAGCCATTCACTTCTCCAGGGTGTCTTCCTGACCCAGGGATCGAACCCAGGTCTCCTGCATTGCAGGCAGATTCTTTACTGTCTGAACCACTAGGGAAGCCCACAATAGAAGTTAACTAAGTTTTAAATAATACATGAATAAAGTAAGAAGTTTCAATAGAAATTAGAATATGTATTAGATAATAAAATATGATAAATTGGAACTTGTGGGTTGTGTTTAGAGAAACAATAATAACTTTTGATCATATGTTACATAAGAAGGGAGATTGAAACAATTCTCCCAAATACACATCGTAAGAAGTTAGAAAACGATCAGTAAATGAAGCCTGAAGGAAGAAGAATACAAGAGACAATAATAAAGGTAAGTTTGGGAATTAATGAATTGGAAATCAAAGATACAATAGAGGAAAACAACAAAGCCAGAACTTGGTGTTATGGGTTGAATTGTGCTCCCCCCAAATATATGTTGAAGTCATCACCCCCAGAACCTCAGAATGTGACTTTTAGACATAGGGTCATTGCAGTTGTAACTAATTAAGATAAGGTCATACTGGAGTCATTTCCTTGTAATCATTCACTGATGGAATTTACTGTTTAGATTATAACTGAGGAGTTTTGTAGTGTTATATATGTAGAATGGAAGAACAGGCAAGTAGGTATCATTTGGAGAAGGTTTTCAGAGAAACCCCGATTTCTATTAAAATGATGAGTAGATGGAGAGATGAAGGAAAAGGACAGCTCCTGCTTGGGGGAAAAAAAAATAGTATTTGAGGTGGGTGAGTCCCAGGCAGCAGTGGACTGTGTCCATGGCCTTTTAGAGATGAGGAGAGCAAACAAGCAGGTAGGTGTGGGCCAGATGCTGGGGATGAGAAGCTAGAAAGGCAGAGTCCCAACCACCTCACATCAAGGGCAATAGCAGTTGATATGCGAAGTGAGAAAAGCCACAAGGTAAAATAATCTGGAAGCATATGTTGGAAAAGCAAGAAAAGAATGATGAATAAAGAGAATTTTACTAAAGGAGTAGAATGTAGCATAGTTGAAAGGTAATGAGTGATGTGAATCACACAATTTTAACTGCAAATTTGAAAGCACTAAATTTTATGCTATTTTACTTTATATTGCAGTGGTCTTTTTGTTTCTAAATTCCATAGCAGAAACCTAATCCTATTAATGTTTTTCATTAATATATCATTTTGCACATACTGGACAATGAGTTAAGACAGAACAAAGATTTTAGAAACCTAAATATGTCACTAAATCTAATGTTTGTTACTAGATGCTTTTATACAATGTATTTAAACTCACACATCTTTAAAATAGCTGTAAGTGTGACTCATGAAAATGTGGTGAAGATTAAATAAGAAATAAAGTACCTTATGAAAATACCTGATAATTACACAGTATTGTTTCAATGAACTATAGGCTTTTACTTATCTGAATTGAATTTCACTGTATTGGACTGAACTTTAGATAGTTTTTACCTCTTTTTAATCTATGTATATTTTTACTCAGTTATTTCCTATTTATTTATTTGCCTATGTTAATATTTTTGATACTTATTAAAAACACATAATCTTAAATGAATTAAATTAAATAATTTTTGGAAAATAAATTGAACTACACGATTCTCTGGAGGAGGAAACAGCAACCTACTCCAGTATTCTCGCCTGAAAAATCTGATGGACAGAGTAGCCTGCTGGGCTACAGTCCATGGGATCACAAGAGTTGAACATGACTTAGTAACTAAACTACTATTATACTAGGAAAATAGTTTCTTATACAATTCTAATTGTATAAGAATTCAATATCTCATAGTCCCCAAAACACCAGTCATCATCATTTGGGCTGTTTATGATGAAACAAATCTAAATGAAGTACCAGAACCACTCTATATCAAAACACATTAAAAAAAAAAAAAAAGCTTTTTTTTTTTCCTTTTTGTCACTATGGTTTGTCACTTTATGTCAAGTGGACGTAAAACAGGCCAGAGATAAGCAAGTCTGCAAAACAATCCCTCATTGTAGTAAAAAAGAATTTTGAGCAAACGCCAACTGAATTAACTCAGTTTATGGCTGCTGCTGCTGCTGCTGCTAAGTCGCCTCAGTCGTGTTCGACTCTGTGNCAAAACACCAGTCATCATCATTTGGGCTGTTTATGATGAAACAAATCTAAATGAAGTACCAGAACCACTCTATATCAAAACACATTAAAAAAAAAAAAGCTTTTTTTTTTCCTTTTTGTCACTATGGTTTGTCACTTTATGTCAAGTGGACATAAAACAGGCCAGAGATAAGCAAGTCTGCAAAACAATCCCTCATTGTAGTAAAAAAGAATTTTGAGCAAACGCCAACTGAATTAACTCAGTTTATGGCTGCTGCTGCTGCTGCTGCTGCTAAGTCGCCTCAGTCATGTCCGACTCTGTGCGACCCCATAGACGGAAGCCCACCAGGTTCCTCTGTCCCTGGGATTCTCCAGGCAAGAACAGTGGAGTGGGTTTCCATTTCCTTCTCCAATGCATGAAAGTGAAAATTGAAAGGGAAGTCGCTCAGTTGTGGCCGACTCTTAGAGACCCCATGGACTGCAGCCCACCAGGCTCCTCCGTCCATGGGATTTTCCAGGCGAGAGTACTGGAGTGGGGTGCCACTGCCTTCTCCACAGATTATGGCTATAAGAGACTAAAAGGAATATAACACTCACAATAAAGAATAACATCATTGACAACCACAAAAAGCAAAAGTTTATAAAAAACACAACCTTTTAAAAAGTCCTTATTTACCTAATCATATTGTGACATTTTCACAAATATGATTCTGAGTTATATTATGTGCCACAGACAGAATATCTGTGTGCCCCCAAAAGGCATGTATTAAATTCTAACCCCCAAAGTGATGATTTGGAGGTAGAACCTTTGAGGAATGATTAGGTTGTGAATGTGGAGCCCTTACGAATGGAACTGGTGCTCTTATAAAAAACAGCAGAGAGCTCCCTCACCCCTTCTGCCATGTGAGGTCACAGTGGTAAGTTGGCCATCTAAGAACTAGGAAGCAGATTCTCACCAGACACCAAACTGCTGGATGCTTGATACTGAATTTCCAAGACTGTGAGAATAAATTTCTGTTTATAAGCTACGCAGGCTTACACACAGTCTTACAATGTATTCTATTACAGCAGCCTGAAGGACTGAAGTACTACGGAAAAACAAAGTGATGGAAACAAGCAATTTAAGGGTACAAAAAACTACTAACTCTTTAACTTTGTGGTCCAATTATTAATAGTTCTCAAAAGAGACAGTTGAAAACAGAAAGAGTACATTTTGTAAAGTTATGGACAGTGGATCTCTGTGTTGAAGCCACCCCAAGTCTATTCAGTACGACTTCTATTACAGAAGCAAGAACCCATGTCGTCCAGCACCATACCTCCAAATATTTATTCTGATGGTAGAATAAAATAATAAGGTAAACTAATTGGGGTGGATAAAGAAGCACCTAGATTCTACCCATTTTGTCTGAAAGACATTTCAGGTATTTAGGTAGCAACAATTGAAGCAAATCAGAGACATCACTATATCAGAAATACAATAACCACCAAACTAAAAACTGTTGCTCAGTGAGAAATGTTACAGTTGAACAGTTTTAAAATATAAGATTTTGTTCAACATACTTTAATACTCCTTATCAGGTTATTCTTAGTAATTGGCATGGTATTAATTTTATATCTGGCATTGGAAATTACCACAAACCTAGAGGCATCAAAACCACACTTATTTATTATTTTACATTTCTCTAGGTCAGGAACTTAACATAAATCTCACTGGTCTAAAGTCAGGGCTGTGTTCTTTTCTGGAAGCTCTGGAAGAGAATCTGTTATCTTGGCTTTTCCAGCTTCCAGAGGCCACCCACATCCCTTGGCTTGTGATCCCCCTCCTACATCTTTAAATCCAGCAGTGCTACATCTTTTTGACTCATCTGCCATCACATCTTTCTCTGACTCAGCTGGGTAATAGCCTCCACTTTTTAAAGAATTATGTTTTACAATTGGACCCACGCATGCATACGTGCTAAGTCATTAGAGTTCTCTCTGACTCTTTGTGACCTTATGGACTATAGCCCAGGAGGCTTCTCTGTCCATAGGATTCTCCAGGCAAAGCTACTAGAGTGGGCAGACCCATCCATATAATCCAGAATAATTTCCCCATCTCAAGGTCTTTATCTTTAATCACCTTCCAGAAGTTGAATTCACCATGTAAAATACCATACTCACAGCTTCCAGGGATTAGAGAGTAAACATTTTTGGCTAGGCTATTAAATTCTGTTTTATTTTATTTTTTGTTGTTGTTATTTATTTATTTTTTACTTTATTTTACTTTACAATACTCTATTGGCTTTGCCATACATCGACATGAATCCACCACAGGTGTACACGAGCTCCCAATCCTGAATCCCCCTCCCACCTCCCACCCCACAACGTCTCTCTGGATCACCACCGTGTACCGTGTTTTTTTATGCTTTTTAAACAGTTAATTTTTAGTTTAAACTGTATAGAAATATCTCATGTATTTATCCACAGTTGTTTTCTGTGCTCTTCATCTTTGCAGATCCATATCTTCATCCCGTATAATTTTTCTTCTTCTCTAAGGATTTCCTTTAACATGTTTTGTAGTAGAGGTCCACTGATGATACTGTCATCTCTTTTGTCTGNATGTATTTATCCACAGTTGTTTTCTGTGCTCTTCATCCTTTGCAGATCCATATCTTCATCCCGTATAATTTTTCTTCTTCTCTAAGGATTTCCTTTAACATGTTTTGTAGTAGAGGTCCACTGATGATACTGTCATCTCTTTTGTCTGTCTGCAAGTCTTTTCAATTCAAAGGTATTTATTCTACATTTAGAAGTCTAGATTGATAGTTTTTTTTCCTTTGAGCACTCTAAAGATGTTACTATGCGATCTCTTTGCTTACAGAGTTTCTAATTAGAAGTCTGCTGTCATTCATGCTTCTGTCTTTCTTGGTTGTGGCTTTTTTGACTTTGTTTATGATTGTTTCTTTATCACTGGCTTTAGGCTATTTTATTATGATATGTGATATGACATTATTCTATGTGTCTTCTTCTCAGATATATGGAATATAGTTATAAAATTGTTTCAGTGTCCTTGTCAATAAATTTTATTATCCATATAATTTCTGAGTCTGTTTCAGTTGATTTTTTTTCCCCTTTCTTCACACTGTGGATTATGTTTTCTTGCTTCTTTGTATGCCTGTTATTGTATTGTGACTTTTTGTTACATCTTCACCATGATTTCAATCTCCTCCATACTAAAATTCCTTTATTATCTCTGTGTTTAGATTTTTAGTGTTTAAATTACACTTTCAGAACCTTGTCTGAGTCCCTTGGACTATAAGGAGATCCAACCAGTCAATCTTAAAGGAAATCAGTCCTGAATATTCGCTGGAAGGACTGATGCTGAAGCTAAAATTCCAATACTTTGGCTCCTGATGCCAAGAACTGACTCATTGGAAAAGATCCTGATGCTGGGAAAGAGTGAAGGCAGGAAGAGAAAGGGACAACAGAGGATGAAATGGTTGGATGGCATCACCAACTCTATAGACATGAGTTTGAGTAAGTTCTGGGAGTTGGTGATGGACAGGGAAGCCTAGTGTGCTGCAGTCCATGGGGTCACAGAGTCTGACACCACTGAGTGACTGAACTGAACTGAACTGAACTGAACTTTGTTTGATTTATAGATTTATTTGTCATGGGTATAGCTTTTAAGGATAAAATAACATTTTAAAACAATAAAATAAATAAATATATTTTCTTATTCCTGTTTTACTAACATTTGTATTGTTCTTTTTGAAACTTCTTCACTAGACTACTTAGCTTATTTTCACTAATTCCTATTTTAAAATGAAGGTATATAGCTGTAAACATTTCTTTTCCTTTCATGATTTTCCTTATTATTTTAAGTCATACTTTTTATTTTTTTGTCACTTTGAAAGCTTTTGGAAATATTTTATAAGATCTAAGTGTATGGACTGCTTTTTATAGTCCTGTGATACCATACTCCACATTCACTTGTAGTTTTATGAACATGAACTAGTATGATCACCAAGGTCTTAAAGAGAGAATTGGTGACTTCAACATTTTACTAGTGAGATAAAAATGTTATGAAACACCCTTGCCAATTATTCATATCACACAATTGGAAAATAACAATTTATATGAGTCATTTATGGACACCACTGTAAATGTTACAACATCTTAAAGCTTTGTGTATACTTTTTGAATGTAATACATCCTCTCAGTCTCACTGACAATTGCATAATCAATATCATGCTATGGTATATGTTGTGAGCGCCTACATAACATCTTACTTAACACCGTATGGCATCTCAATATGGAATTTCCTCTTGCTTATAAACTGCCTTCGTTCTCTTGAAAGCAGGGTTTGCATCCCCTTTGCAGCACAAGCAAGGTTTGGCTCCACAGTGTTATTGAGCAAGTGTTTTATAGCACATTTCTTTTTTCTCATTGACCATGAAAAATATTTTAAATTCAATTTATTAAAAAGCTCCACAATAAAGTTTCATTAAAAACTTCTCACATAGGTGTGTTAGTTCACTACAATGTAGTCAAACATTCAAGCTTGAGATAAGTGGCATAGCCCTGTAATGTAAGCACAAACCCTCATCCCTAAAATTCATGTATCTTAGACTTTGAGGTAACGATGGAGAGAGGTTTCACACAACACAGTTTGACAAGAATATATTATATTGCTAACCAGAGACTTTTGTGTTGTTTGCTTCAAAAGAGAGCTAAAATTAAACTATTAGTATAAAAATTCCTTAAAGCAATATGACCAACATCTAATCCCCAAAATTGCCTTGATAAGCAGAATCTCTTAAGGCTCAGGTTAGATATTAATCTTATTTCACTTAATAGTCAATTGTAAGTTTGAAGTTAGGCTGCCAGCTTTACCCAACAGTCATTTTAACTGACAAGGAAAGTAGACCTCCTGAAAATTGAGTAATAAGTCAATTTGAGATTTAAAAATTCTAGCAAAGAGAAGTTGCATGAAAAATGTGAAGTATTCCTAAACTCAATAAGAATCATCTGTTTAATTGAAAATAGATGTTTCCTGTCTGAAATATGGAATCTCTGAAGACTGACTCATGAAATCTGGGTCAGGAATTTGCATTTATAACATGATTCTGTGGCCAGAAAAGTTTAGGGAAAAATCGGCACTGAAAATTGAGCAACATAAAATTGTTGTTTATTTACTACAATACTTCACTCATCAATACACCTACTCATCACTTGCTCATTTGTTCCCACCTTTTGAACATTTACAGTGTGCCAGGCTTATTGCTGAACACTTGTAAATAGTCATGGACAAGTCACAGTGCCTACCGTTTAGGGCTCTTAGTTTGGTAAACATACAGGCTACAGTAGACATGAGTACATGGTATAGAATCATAGAAACAGGGCATTCAATATGTTTGTACATATTGATTGTGAATTCCTGACCCTACTTCACCGACTGTGTGTGTGTGTGTGTGTGGTGGTGGTGGTGGTGCAGCAATGCGGGGAGGGAGTTTCAGAAGTGGTTGAAAATTGCCCATTTTTTATGTCTTTGAGATCGCAACAACTAATATTTTCATTACATAGATTTTCACACTGTTTTTTAAGTCTCTAAGTGAAGCTCTCATCTAGACTGATCTTTTCTATCTATACTTTCAGTTGAAATCTACTATAATCTCCCCTTTAAAACGCTAACTTCCAAATAAACGCCCAGCTTCTCTGGAGGCGGAAAGACATGCCACAATCTCTTAAACTGGATTCTTAGCTTTATCTTGTTAATTCAAGCTTATAGACTTTGTTATGAAATTAATTTTAAGTTGCAATATATTAAATGCAATGACTCAAAGGGAACATTTCCACTTAAGAACTGAAAAAAGATTTAAAGGGAAATTTTTCAGAGGAATTATTTTTAGGAGTGTAATATACCTGATACTCACACAAAATGTTGAAGACAGCCCACAACCTGAGCAGATAAGCAGCTTAAAAATGCAGATTCCCTCAAGTCCTTTTGCTAAAATTATGCCCCTTTTTCCACCCCTGCCCCCTGCCCAAATTGATGTTTTTCATGCTGCTCTGGTTTGCATGTAGTTAAGCAGCTTTTGTTGTCAGTCTATTTGTTGTTCTCCAGTCATCGAAAAAGGTGGGGACTTCAGATGGATTCTCTAGTGAATAGGATGGTCTATGAGTTGGAAATCATTAAAGCTGAAAACATCAAAGACAAAGATAAACAGGATTAGATGCTAATTTTCAGTGCAAAAGAGTATAACAAGGGGAATGAGACAAGAACGTCAGCATGACTCTGAGTCCCTGACTGGTTTTGAGACTGATTTTTAAGAGAAATGTGCTTTCTGGCTTAAATAAAAAACCAGAGGTGGTCCTAATTTTGAATCTTATCTTATCTTATTCTATTTATTTAAAGTCGACTTTCATTTTCTAAGTAAGATGATATTATTTATTTGGGCTACATTTTCCTGGTACTGGACATGACCAGGTACACGCCTAACCGTTTGGCCAGTGGGATGCTGTGTTCTGATGTTATCCTCTCCTTTTCTCTGCACTGCTATTCTGCACAGTACCTGGAGGATACAGAAAGTGACTGGTGCCACCATGTACTATGCTGGACAAGCAATAAACCATGAAGGTTTGATGTTAAACTTGTAAATTTGAGAAGAGAAAGTTTTTGAAGCTGCAAGTGATAATTAGGGTTATAAGAATAGTTATTGAAACAGAGGATGCCATAAAAGGAGGGGAAAAAAAGCAATATTTATTTACTTCTTTAGGCTGGGGAAAGAAAAAAATCAATCCATGAAAAACTTATAGTTTAATAGAAATGTATAACTAATTAGAAAATAATAAGAAAGTAGCATTTAGGTTCTATAATAAGGCCTGTGAATGTATACATTGAAGAGTTATGTGCAAATTACAATAAAATATAGTAGTATTTCTCTTAAGAGGGAAAGATTTATGAGGGTGGTGAATTTTGAAGCTGTGACTCCCACTTAAAAAAAAAGATTTGGATTTTGGGAAATCAGGAGGACAAAATATGTGATTTATTTGATAGCCTGTATTTGTTGATACTTTCCTTTAATGAATTATATATTCATTTATACGTATATAATTATGCATTTCTCATAGATAGGAACATTATCCTTACAACTTACTATGTATAGTGTCTAGAACAATGTCACATTAGGATAGAAAATATATGTTTTATATCTGATAATTGTCAGCAAGATGACAGACATACATAAGAAGATTAGATGTCCCTACTTCCTCAGGAATGAGCCTGCTGATCAGCAACACAGAAAATGTTAACATTTCTCTAAACCTCAACCAGTTCAGTTCAGTTCAGTTCAGTCGCTCAGTCATGTCCGACTCTTTGCGACCCCATGAATCGCAGCATGCCAGGCCTCCCTGTCCATCACCAACTCCCGGAGTTCACTCAAACTCACATCCATCGAGTCAGTGATGCCATCCAGCCATCTCATCCTCTAATCTTCGTGAATTTTGCCATATTGCATACCACCTATTGAAGTACTTATTTAATAATTTTCCTTAATCAATTCAGTCATGCTATTTAAATACCTAAAAGACAGATAACTAGTGTTATAAGTCATGAATCAAAGGAACCATGAAAATAAATACAATACAAAACAATACAATTAATTTGAAAATTAAAATATAAAATGAAATTGTGTGTGTGTTCAGTTGCTCAGTTGTGTCTCTTTGCAACCCAAAGGACTGTAGGCTGCCAGGCTCCTCTGTCCATGGGGACTTTCAAGGCAAGATTACTGGAGTGGGTTGCCATATCCTCCTCCGGAGGATCTTCCCAACCCTGGGATTGAACCCAGGTGTCCCACACTGCAGGCAGATTTTTTACCATCTGAAACACCAGGGAATCAGCTTACTTCTCTTTGAAAAAAGGTGAGTTTGTTATTTAAAATAATGAAACTGTTGATTGTATAATAGTATAAAGTTTTACTAGGTGACATGATAAAAATAAATGACTCTTGCTTCTTGGAAAGAAAGCTATGACAAACCTAGACAGTGTGTTCAAAAGCAGAGACATCACTTTGCTGACAAAGGTCCGTATAGTCAAAGCTATGGTTTCTCTAGTAGTCATATACAGATGTGAAAGTTGGACCATAAGGAAGTCTGAACATCAAAGAATTGATGCTTCTGAATTTTGGTGCTGGACAAGACCTTTGAGAGTCCCTTGGACTGTAAGGAGGTCAAACCAGTCAATCCTAGAGGAAATCAGCCCTAAATATTCTTTGGAAGAACTGATGCTGAAATTGAAGCTCTAATTCTTTGGCCACCTGCTATGAAGTGCTGACTCATTGGAAAAGACCCTGATGCTGGGAAAGTTTAAGGGCAGGAGGAGAAAGGGGCAACAGAGGATGAGATGGTTGAGCGGCCACCAACTCAGTGGACATGAATTTGAGTAAACTCTGGGAGATATTGGAGGACAGAGCAGCCTAGCATGCTACAGTCCATGGAGTCATAAAGATTCAGACATGACTTAGTGACCAAACAACAATAACAACAACATGATACCTTGTAGAAAGAAAAAACTGGGTTTCATATCAGAAAGATAATTGCATTTTTTGTTTTGATGCACTCATCAGGAGTAAAAATTTCACCTCACATGTGTATCTACTGAGAAAGAGCAAGATATTTCATCTAACTCCTCTGATAGAGTTAGGTTC
The DNA here is from genome assembly GCA_006410875.1 of Neotragus pygmaeus. NCBI lineage: Eukaryota > Metazoa > Chordata > Mammalia > Artiodactyla > Bovidae > Neotragus > Neotragus pygmaeus. The sequence continues at coordinate 192,239 of SJYV01011148.1, read as the reverse complement.
TTAGAACTAATACTAATCATATTGCTATGAGATTATTTTGTAATACATTCCTATTCCAAGAAACCATATGAAGCAATATCCCAAACTTGTTCTTTTGAAATTGTCCTGTTAATGGACTGGTACAAACAAGCATTTCTTATTCACTCAGTTTCACCATTTGGTTTTGAAAAATGTGAACAAACATCTTTTATCAATTATTTCATACATATCCTCATAATAGTCATCATATTACCAACCTTGGCATCAATGTTCATCTCTCTCACTCTCTCTCCTCCATACTTCATATCCAATAAACCAGAAATTTGTTTGAGCCTTTACTTAGAAATAATAGGTGCAGAATCCAACTTATCATGTTCTAAGTTCCCATCAGGTCTCCTATGGACGGACTACTGTTACAGTGTCCTAACTGGTCTCCTGGCTGATAATTTTGACTCTAGAACCCAACCACTTATTTTCCATATAGAAATCCATGTTATTCTTTTAAGATATGAGATCATATCATTTTCCCCAAATGCCTAGTCCACTTATAGTGTAAGCCACAGTGGTTTCTAAGTGGTTTAGAAAGCCCTGTAGAATCTTATTTATTTATCCCCTATCCTGCCTGTATTCTCAATCTAAAGTAAGTTCCTGGAGGCCAGGGATTTTGTGTTCATTGCCTAATCAACTGAGCCAAAAACTGTTTTTGACATATAGACAATAAATATTTGCTGAATGTAGGAGTACATTCTCAGTGAGCTGTTATTTAAATTCCTAACTAGATCTGACTTGAGAAAATCCAACACCTAATAGCTCCATGAATCCTTATAGATTTACATGTGGTCTTTTAAAGGAATAGTGATAGAAGATGTATGCACTACAAGAATAATTTTTATTGTTTAAATAAACATACAGATGTGAAAGATATATTTACATATCTGTTCTGGGCAGATATATAATTTTTCAGTTTAGAAGTTTTATTTGGAAAGGTGTGAAGTTTTTCTCACATTATGTATAGAAAATAGTGACTTCTTAATGTCAAATCTTAGATTCATTTTCTTCTCCTCAGAACCCAATTGACTTGAACTTAAAAGGATTCATAAATCAAACCCTTTGACCAATTACTTCTAACTATTCATGTACATCTAAAGTAACTCAATATTTTATCATGTGTATGACAAATTGATTTTATTTTCTGTTTTGAGGTATAAATTGAAAAAATACAGGAACAAATACATAAACTGAAGATGCCAGCAACTGGAATCATCTATATGAACAGTATTTTTGAACAGTTGATACTGGAAGGTGTTGGTAATTCCTTGGTCTATGTAAACAGGACTATCATGATGATCTTTATCTTAAAGAAAAACTATGTATAAAGCTGTAGGTTTGATATGTGGGTTATGCTTTTCCTAATACATTAAGATATATGCATAACTATTCAATCTATCACTGAAAATCACCTAGATCGCCACCACTTCTGATTGTGTCACATTTTGGGAAACACTGTTCAGGATAGCAGTATCCAATACAAGTATATCCAAGCTTTGTCTAGACATAGAGACTTTGCTTTCAATCACTTAGAAAATCTGAGATACTTTGTAATCTTGATGTTATTTCCTTACTTGAATTGATATTTGACTGATCTATATTTCAGTGAACACAAATTATATTATTCTGTTGTGCTCTAGTGATTAAACACTATAAATACAATGTCAGCCAGCTCTGAATGTTAGATCAGTTGTCCATGGGAGGTAGTAGAAATAGGCTTTACTAAGGAAAATGCAAAGTCCAGTAAATAATGGTAATGAAGTAACACACAGGGTTGAGAAAATAGATATTTTTTCTCCTTTGTTGATATCATTTTAATAAACATTTTGATGGACATTATTAAACTGACCTAGCTTTATTCTTGTTTGCTGCTTCTGCTAAGTCGCTTCAGTTGTGTCCGACTCTGGGCGACCCCATAGATGGCAGCCCACCGGGTTCCACCGTCCCTGGGATTCTCCAGGCAAGAACACTGGAGTGGGTTGCCATTTCCTTCTCCAATGCATGAAAGTGAAAAGTGAAAGTGAAGTCATTCAGTCGTGTCTGATTCTTCACGACCCCATGGACTGCAGCCTACCAGGCTCCTCCGTCCATGGGATTTTCCAGGCAAGGGTACTGGAGTGGGGTGCCATTGCCTTCTCCTTATTATTGTTTAAATATCCACTAATTAGAGAATGTAAATTATGTAATTAAATATTATAAGATGATTAAGCTTGTTACTCAAGGAGATAATAGTCAAAGGTATGATAACTTTTATGTATCATGTTGCCTAATGACTTCCTAACTGTAAGTTCATGCTAAAAAATGGTACCGCTCACAAATAAGTCTGGATTCATAGCTTAGAGCATGTCTCTAGAGTCAAACTGGCTTCATGCTAATTGCCTTCAGCTGTGTCTGTCTCTTTGTGACCCTATGGACTATAGCCTGACAGGCTCCTTTGTCCATGGAATTCTCTAGGCAAGAATATTGGAGTGGGTTGCCATGCCCTTCTCTAGGGGATCTTCCCAACCCAGGGTTCGAACATGTGTCTCTTATGTGTCTAGGTCTCCTGTACTTGTAGGGAGGTTCTTTACCACAAGCGCCACTTAAAGCTAAGTGCATGAACTTGGATTGTTTTCACAACTGTAAAATGGAGATAATAATAGAACCTCAACAGAATGCTGTGATAATTAAGCAAATGAGTATTCTATAAATTGATACTAGTATGATGGAAAGAGGATCTCTCACTCATTAAACACTGAGAATTTAAATTAAAACACAGACGTTTAGGTAAAAGAAAAGAGCACTGTGAAGGAAAACTACTTAAAATTAGAATCTATGGAGAATGCATAGTAGACTCAAATCCTGCATGAGTGCTAAGTCGCTTCAGACTATTTGCTACCCCATGGACGGTAGCCCGCCGGGCTCCTCTGCCTATGGGATTCTCCAGGTAAGAATACTGGAGTGGATTGCCATGCCCATCTCCTCCAGGGGATCTTCCCAACCCAGGGATCGAACCCATGTCTCTTATGTCTCCTGCATTGGCAAGTGGGTTCTTTACCACTAGCGCCACATGGGAAGCCCTGACTCACATTCTAGTGCTCTACAAAGCCATAGAATAGCTTGGTGTGTTACTGGGATCGGATATCTTTGTTTCATAATTTTCTACAGGCAGAATGCTGGAGAAAGCATTCCAAACAATTCATGGTCAACGAAAATATTTAGGGATTTCAAAAATCTCTTTTTCAGAAATTAATTCTAGAAAAATTATTTGCAATGACTGGGTCATAAATTTGATTGAATTAAAAAAAAAAAAAGCCACTATAAGGAAAGGAGAAAATTAGAGGTTNACTTGACTTCACATTCCAGGATGTCTGGCTCTAGATTAGTGATCACACCATCATTATTATCTGGGTCGTGAAGATCTTTTTTGTACAGTTCTTCCGTGTATTCTTGCCACCTCTTCTTAATATCTTCTGCTTCTGTTAGGTCCATTCCATTTCTGTTCTTTATCGAGCCCATCTTTGCATGAAATGTTCCCTTGGTATCTCTAATTTTCTTGAAGAGATCTCTAGTCTTTCCCATTCCATTGTTTTCCGCTATTTCTTTGCATTGATCACTGAAGAAGGCTTTCTTATCTCTTTTTGCTATTCTCTGGAACTCTGCATTCAGATGCTTACATCTTTCTTTTTCTCCTTTGCTTTTTGCCTCTCTTCTTTTTACAGCTATTTGTAAGGCCTCCCCAGACAGCCATTTTGCTTTTTTGCATTTCTTTTCCATGGGGATGGTCTTGATCCCTGACTCCTGTACAATGTCACGAACCTCATTCCATCTATCTATCAGATCTAGGCCCTTAAATCTATTTCTCACTTCCACTGTATAATCATAAGGGATTTGATTTAGGTCATACCTGAATGGTCTAGCAGTTTTCCCTACTTTCTTCAATTTAAGTCTGAATTTGGTAATAAGGAGTTCATGATCTGAGCCACAGTCAGCTCCTGGTCGGGAGGAGACACCCCATGTCAGAGGTCAGAGTGGCGGCCTGGAGGAGCTACACTTCATCCGAGGCCAGTGGCGGCTGAGAGGAGACACCCCACATCCGAGGTCAGGGACGGCCGAGAGGAGACACCCCGCCTTCAAGGTCGGGGATGGCTGGGAGAAGCCACCTTGTATCTGAGGCCAGGGGTGGTGACCCTGAGGAGCCACCTTGAGCCCGAGGCCAGGGCTGGCAGCCGGGAAGAGCAACCCAAGGAGCGGTGGCTGCGCAGGCACAGGAGGGCCTAGAGGAGCTATCCCACGTTGAAGGTCAGGAGCAACAGTGGTAAGGAGATACCCTTCGTCCAAGGTAAGGAGCAGCAGCTCCTTTGCTGGAGCTGCTGTGCTTTGCTGGAGCAGGCGTGAAGAGATACCCAACGCCCAGGTAAGAGAAACCCAAGTAAGATGGTAGGTGTTGCAAGAGGGCATCAGAGGGCGGACACACTGAAACCATACTCACCGAAAACTAGTCAATCTAATCACACTAGCACCACAGTCTTGTCCAATTCAATGAAACCAAGCCATGCCTATGGGACAACCCAAGACGGGCAGGTCATGGTGGAGAGGTGGTCCACTGGAGAAGGGAATGGCAAGCCACTTCAGTATTCTTGCCTTGAGAACCCCATGTACAGTATAAAAAGGCAAAATGATAAGATACCAAAAGAGGAACTCCCCAGGTCATTAGGTGCCCAATATGCTACTGGAGATCAGTGGAGAAATAACTCCAGAAAGAATGAAGGGATGGAGCCAAAGCAAAAACAATACCCAGTTGTGNGCAAAATGATAGGATAACAAAAAAGAAACTCCCCAGGTCATTAGGTGCCCAATATGCTCCTGGAGATCAGTGGAGAAATAACTCCAGAAAGAATGAAGGGATGGAGCCAAAGCAAAAACAATACCCAGTTGTGCATGTGACTGGTGATAGAAGCAAGATCCGATGCTGTAAAGAGCAATATTGCATAGGAACCTGGAATGTCAGGTCCATGAATCAAAGCAAATTGGAAGTGGTCAAACAAGAGATGGCAAGGGTTAACGTCGACATTCTAGGAATCAGCGAACTAAAATGGACTGGAATGGGTGAGTTTAACTCAGTTAAAACTATGGAGACGAAAAAAAAAAAAAAACTATAGAGACGTCTAAATCATGAGTACTAAAAATACAAATCATGGAGGGTATACATTTAAAAATAAAAATTGGTTTATTGACCAATAACGTATCCTCTGATGAATTTCTTAAATGTTATAGAAATTCTGAGAGTGCTAAATAAGTGACCAATAGAGGAGTTCAGTGAAGGAAAGTACTTGGAATTTAGTTAAGGATTGAAATTGGCCAAAAGGTGAACACAGAGAAAGAGAGATGGCTTTTAGAAGAAGAAAGAAATACAGTTTAAGGGGAAAAGACCGAAAAATTTTCTTATCTGGGAACAGAGGTATCTGAATTATATGGAGGCTTGCATTGCCAGGAAGGAGAAACTAGAACAGTGTTTGAAAGGCAGGGCAAGCCAAATAAAAGTGTCATTATGTTAAAGGACAAGGAGGACAAGATTGGAAATAGACACAATAAAAACTATGGAAGGCATCATGTTAATGGGCATTTGCCAGAATGTGAGAAGTGCTTCCTACATTCCTTTGTTCGTTCTCCACATAAGGAGAGGGCTGGTTTTAATTCCTGCTTTAAAATTGAGGAAGTAGAAAGTTTAAAAGGTTTAAAGTACTTATGTAAGGCAAGTACTTTTAGTGAGGAACTCGGGATTTTCACCCTAATCTTTCTGAGTCTTAAATCCGTTCTTACTGAACATTCTTTATAAAGCTTTCTCTTCAACTTAAATCTAGGGTGTGCAAGTTCTGCAGCAAAACCCTGAAGGTTTTCACAGGTCCCTGTTTAAAATTTGCTATTGCTTTCTGATGAGAGAGTGGGAGAGTGTGTGTGTGTGCACACAAGCATGCCTGAGCCACTGCCTCTATTTGTAATAACACATCAGATTTCCAGGGCCTGAGGTTTCCTTGGCAGGCAGCCATCTATTCCCACCTTCTCAAGCTTGTGGCTACAACAGTTGGCATTCCATTTTTCTGCCTGCTGTTTTTAGACATTTCTTCCATCTGATTAGTTATTTAAAATCTTCCTGCAGTGTTTGTTGATCTTCACCTGTTTGTTGCTTTTCCTGTGTTTAGAGGTTAAAATGTTATGTTGGTGCCAGCTTAATAAAACCTAACAAGAGATGAATTCACACAACCATTTGAACTAAGCAGATGGCAAGGTATGGTCTGAAAGTTGAATAGCTTGTTGTTGTGCCTGCCTTAATATAAGAGGAAAAATTTTCAATGGATTTCATCTATAGAATAAGAGGCTCAACATAAAATTAAGCCCAATTATACTAATTGGCTAACAACGATTTCAAAAAGAATTTCTTTCAACTTGCTAACTGCAATACCCTTGTTTAATTGAACTATATCAAGTCTCAGAATAAATTTGGTTATTACTGCTAGCAATAACATTTTTAAAATAATGGATCTCAAAGCCTTAGGAAGGCAGCCTGCTTAATGAACTAGGCCACCTGGACCCTCAAGCTCTGAGAGTGAAAAATCTGAGTCAAGAACATTAGGGACTAACTTTTAGGCTATTTGATTGAACTAACAATCACTCAAGAGTGATTAGTAAGTGCTCAGTACATACTAGTAAAATGAGAGAGATGCTAGCCTCCTTGAAGTGAGAGTAAGCAACAATCACCAAAAGAGCTGTGTTAGACAGAGACAGACTTGCCTGAGGAAGCATGGCCATTTGCTCCATCGGCTTGTTTTGACATGAATTTGTATACTCTTAGATCACAGGACTTTCTCTGTTGTTTACTCACTAAGTTGTGTCCAACTCTTTGCGACCCCATGGACTGTTGCCCCCACAGGCTCCTCTGTCCATATAATTTTCCAGCCAAGAATACTGGAGTGGGTTGCCATTTCCTTTGCCAAGGGATCTTACCAACCTGGGGATTGAAACAAAGTCTTCGGCATTGCAGACAGACTCTTTACCATCTGAGCCATCAGGAAAGCCCTCAGTTCACTTCGGTTCAGTCACTCAGTCGTGTCTGACTCTTTGCGACCCCATGAATCCCAGCACGCCAGGCCTCCCTGTCTATCACCAACTCTTGGAGTTTACCCAGACTCGTGTCTACTGAGTCGGTGATGCCATCCAGCCATCTCATCTTCTGTCGTCCCCTTCTCCTCCTGCCCCCAATCCCTCCCAGCATCAGCGTCTTTTCCAATGAGTCAACTCTTCGCATGAGGTGGCCAAAGTATTGGAGTTTCAGCTTCAGCATAAGTCCTTCCAAAGAACACCCAGGACTGATCTCCTTTAGAATGGACTGGTTGGATCTCCTTGCAGTCCAAGGGACTCTCAAGAGTGTTCTCCAACACCACAGTTCAAAAGCATCAATTCTTCCACGCTCAGCCTTCTTCACAGTCCAACTCTCACAT
>SJYV01011148.1:150361-180077 GCA_006410875.1 Neotragus pygmaeus | reverse complement strand
GTACTCCTTTTCCTATTTGGAACCAGTCTGTTGTTCCATGTCCAGTTCTAACTGTTGCTTCCTGACATGCATATAGGTTTCTCAAGAGGCAGGTTAGGTGATCTGGTATTCCCATCTCTTTCAGAATTTTCCACAGTTTCTTGTGATCCACACAGTCAAAGACTTTGGCATAGTCAATAGAGCAGAAATAGATGTTTTTCTGGAATTCTCTTGCTTTTTCCATGATCCAGCGGATTTTGGCAATTTGATCTCTGGTTCCTCTACCTTTTCTAAAACCAACTAGCCCTTACCAAATTTGGCTCTAACACTAAATTCTGGTCCCCATTTCAGCTTTTTTTTTAGGAAGAAACTTCTCTTTATCCACCCATGCATATGCTTGGTTAGGGAAATACAACCAACTATTTTCTAGATCCTAGTTTTCACTATCATCTTTGCTTTTAGATGAGACCCCTTCATATTAATGTCATTTATTTACTCTGGGAGTTGGTGATGGACAGGGAAGCCTGGCGTCCATGGGGTTTCAAAGAGTCGGACATGACTGAGCCACTGAACTGAACTGATTTACTTTATTGTTTGCGTCCTACAACTTTGATGATTTTGGTATCCTTTCTTCAAGCTTTCCCCATCATTTTGGGAAACTCCAAAAATATTAGTGAGGCTACCACTTTTGTGTCACAGTTCTATACCTTTTCAACTCAAATATCTTTTTTTTTTTTTTTCTGTTCCATTTTGACATATTCTTTCCTGGTGACTCAGCAATACAGAATCTGCCTTCAATGCAGAAGACCTGGGTTTGATTCCTGGGTCGAGGAGATCCCCTGGAGGAGGGAACGTAATCCACTCCAGTATTTTTGCCTGGAGAATTCCATGAACAGAGGAACCTGGTGTGCTGCATTCCATCGGGTTGCAGCATNTGCAGAAGACCTGGGTTTGATTCCTGGGTCGAGGAGATCCCCTGGAGGAGGGAACGTAATCCACTCCAGTATTTTTGCCTGGAGAATTCCATGAACAGAGGAACCTGGTGTGCTGCATTCCATCGGGTTGCAGCATGGACATGACCGAAGTGACTTAGCACACAGGCACTCATGCACCCATAGCCACATCTTACACCTTTACAAAGAGAGAACACATTTGCTTCCAAAATCTTAAATTTAGCTATTTTAGTGTCATCTCTCTCACTGCATCCCATTTTTATCTGACTTCCTCCTTTCCTTGCCAAGTCACTTCACTTTTCATTTTTAGTAGAATTAATATAAATTGTCCCTCTTATTTTTAAATAAATATTTCAATGGATTGAACAAAATTATATCTCTCCTCCTAGGAATTTCTATAAAATGTCTTGTATCTTCTCGCATTTTCAGAAAATGTAGGAAAATTCTGTGATTATATTTTATTGTCCAGCAGATCAACTTTGTTTTTTTTTTACAGTATACACTATTTTGATCTGCCGACCTGTATTGAAACTTGCTATTCATTCTTGGTAAAGTTAGGTTGATTTTTTTGCTCCTTCTACCCCACAGAAACTCCTCTCTTCAAAGTCACCAACTACAGAGTTAATTCGGACTTCCCAGGTGGTTCAGATAGCAAAGAATCTGCCTGTGATGTGGAAGACGTGAGTTCAATCCCTGTGTTGGGAAGATCCCCTGGAGAAGGAAATGGCAACCTACTCCAGTGTTCTTATTTGGAGAATTCCATGGACAGATGAGCCTAGCAGGCTATAGTCCATGGGATCACAAGGAGTTGGACATGACTGAACAACTAACACCTTTACTTATGTTATTAAACATTTATTTAATGCAGTTAATCAGTCTTTCTATCTGTTCCTTTTAAATACTGGTGTTCTAAGCAGCATGATGTCAGCCCTCATTTCTTCTTGCTTATACACTCTTCTTGCCTTGTGAGCTTTGATATGCATTCTTTTTTAACTACCCTCACCACTTATACGCTAAAGATTCTCCCGAGGCTCTGACTCTTCAGTTGAAGTCACATCTACTCAAATACCTACTGAATATTCGTACTATATGTTCTAGAAGTATCTTAAACTCAACTTGTAAAGCTCCTCTTTATTATAAACTTATAAACCTGATCCTCTTCCTATACTCCCCAGTTGGAAGACTAGTGCTATCACCAATCTCTCCCAAGTCAAAGCAGAGGAAACTTGGAAAGCTTCTCCACTGGGCACCGTTATAACCATAGTCTCTCCTTTTTCCTTCTTACATATTTTCTCTGTATCTCTGCTGCCACTGGTTACCTCATGTTCCCTCTATTTATTTATTTATTTTTACCTAAATTACTGCAGTGGCTGCCTCTAAATGCTCATTCCAGTGGACCTACCTCCATATCGCTGTCATCTAATTTTGTTACTCCTCTGCTTAAAATCCTCTGGTGCTTTTCTGTTGGGTGAGTAAAGACCAGGCACGCAAAGATTATATGTAAAGTCTTAAGTTATCTGCAACTTCCATCTAACTTCCCTTCACATTAATCTACCACATTTATGCAAGGCATATCAGCTACAACCTTTCCCTAGTTTGGAAAATAACATATACTCTCACCACCTTCAAGTTTCTTCCATCTTCCCTCCTGTCTCCACCAGGATAATTCTTACTATTCTTCCAAAAGTCATTCGAAGTTATGTCTTTTGAATAACCTGTTATTTGCTGCTATAACTTTGCATATCTGTCTCTACTGTAATTTGTATAACTGTACCTGTCTCCTTTCTTCATGGACTGTTAGTTTCTTGAGGTTATGAATTACAACCTTCATGTCACCCATACGAACTTTAAATAATATGTGCTCAAATAATATTTATTGGCTATAGAGGTAGATAAAATTATAAAAATCAGATCAACACTGTATGTGCCATTTATTCTTTGAAATGTCAGTTGTAGAATTATGTAATTCTTGAGGAAATTCTGTGCATATTACTGAGGAACTTAGTTGCTTTGCTTTGCACATTCGAATATTTTCATTTTCTATGTTCTCCCTACGTTTAGATACAATAATATTTCATTAATTTTACTGGAAAAATATATATATTGAAAAACAGACAAATTTTCTATGAGTAAGGAGTAAATAAGATGACTCTGTTTAGAAATTAACAAAATGAATTGAAACTCTGGTAGAGAAAAAATTAGGCCATTCAAACATGGAAAAGAGACAATTTACCTAAATGCATCAATGATAGGTCATTATACTAGTTTCTTTATCAAAAATATAATAAAGGTCAAGAAAGACTACCTTTTAATTAGTACAGTTGCTACTCACATTTTCTGAAGATTGTTCTGATATATCTTTGCTTGGTGCTTCCTTCCTTCATAAGAGTCAAGGGGGCCTGTTTATGAATTATTTCACCAAGTACATTTAAATTTTTGATCTTCTATATTATAGTCTTCAACTATGATTTTGTAGGAGAATTCTAATGGAATTATAGAATCTTAGTGGCTTTTACTTTGGGATGTTGTGCCAATGCAGGGTACAGACAACCTTTTTTTCTGCAGGGTGATGTTGACACACATCTGCTCCAATACATTAACGTTTTCATCCCAACTGACTCAGTTGGCAGGAACAGGCTCACTCCTCTTTGTGAATACAGAAATAGGGAGGGGGCACTGAAAGGGAGAGAGGCATTTTACAAATTGTCAAGATATATATTCCAACTTACTTTAAAAAATAAGTACTGAGTCCAGCTTGAGCTAATAAGCTAATGACTGCTTATCCTTTACTATTAAGCTTCAAAGCAGCTCTTAACTAAATGAGCCAATTATTATATCACTATGTATTTTTTCATTCCTTCCTGTTAAATCATGCATTGGGTGTTATATAGAGGTTTTATGCTTATTAAAAAATAACCAGTATGTATGAGCTTATGAAAGGAAACCTCGCTCAGATTTTTAAAAAGCAAATGAAAACCTTCAGATCTAACTGGTGCCATATGGTATACTCAGAAACACTTGTAAAAGGAAAGTTAAACCTTGAATATATTAATGATTTTTTTGCTGAAAGAAAAAAAAGAAGCCTCTTTTCCATCTTCGCATCTGAAAAGACTTCTGAGTAGGGCATTATGGAACACTTTTCTACACAAAGAAGTGAATTCAGTAATATAAACCTTGTATTGATTTTATTATACTTATAAATAGTGAATGGTTTGGAGAAGGCAAAACATTAACATTATGCCTTGATATTGTTCTTAATATATTAAAGACTTGAAGATATTCATAGCTGATTTTCCACTTATTTTTTCCCCATTCTATTTCTCAAAAAAAAAAATCCTTTTTAATCTAACCTTGATGTAAAGACACAAGCACAATCAATCAGTTGTAAGATACACGAATAGCCTTTAGAGGAGGNCTTGATATTGTTCTTAATATATTAAAGACTTGAAGATATTCATAGCTGATTTTCCACTTATTTTTTCCCCATTCTATTTCTCAAAAAAAAAAATCCTTTTTAATCTAACCTTGATGTAAAGACACAAGCACAATCAATCAGTTGTAAGATACACGAATAGCCTTTAGAGGAGGGAGTCACATTCCCCTGCCTTTATTTTTTTTTTCTTCTATGCGAAGTCTCTTACTTTTAATTTATACTAATATGTAAAGCATCTACTGAAGAGGTTTATTTGTTATTTTTTCTTCCTTCTAAATGCAAATGTGAAAGACCCAGAAAGCAATGAAAAATAAAGAAGTGTTAGGTTAAGGAGAACACCTGTACCTCTACATTTTTTTCTCCCTATCAAATTGTCAACATTAAGCTTGCCCATTGTTTAAAAAAAAAAAGAGTACTTTAATTTCAACCATTTTGAAGAGTGANAGAAAGCAATGAAAAATAAAGAAGTGTTAGGTTAAGGAGAACACCTGTACCTCTACATTTTTTTCTCCCTATCAAATTGTCAACATTAAGCTTGCCCATTGTTTAAAAAAAAAAAGAGTACTTTAATTTCAACCATTTTGAAGAGTGAAATTTCCAAATATCTTGCATGAATGTTATATACATAAATATGCATATCTTTTTATTCTTTCATGTGCCATGACACACATCTCATTTGTTGAGGTAGAATTCGCAGCCTGGCATTCTAGGCCGCTGTCCCTGACCTCGGACTTGGGGTACCTCTTGGCCACCCCTGCTGCCTGCGCTTAGTGCACCGGCCCACCGCGGCCGCATGCGTCTCCTGCTTTGCAGATAGATTCTTGACTGCTGAGCCACTGGGAATTTAATACTATGAATGGGCAAATCAGAAAACTTTTTCAGGAGAAGAATGATGCAAGAAAGCCCTTGAAGATAAAAGTCTTGCTTGAATTTGTCTAAATAATGTCTAAAAGGCACATCATTTTCACTGCTGTGCTAGAAAAATACCAAAAGTAGTAGAAAGAAGAAAACTTTTAAATAAACGCACATTTAAACAAATGAACAAGGAAAAAAAGGAAGGCAAAGAGCACCAATCAGATGCTAACTTCAGTAAAATAAAAGTCATTTAACAGAAGTTTTCTAGTGAATATATTTGTGACTATGGAGAAAGTATATTTCACTTTTACCAACTAGAATTTCTAGAATGAGACGAGTCCATATTCTTTGAGAACAGGAAGACTTTACTCTTTCTTTATAAGCAAATTTACATTGAAATAGGTACCTGAAAATGCATGACTATTCAACATTATTCCACTTGTTTCTAATATTAACTTGTTTCTAGTTTCCACTTGTTTCTAATATTCAACTTACATTTAAGTTTGGGTACCTTTAAAAATTTTCATAAGTATATTCTGAGGTAAATTTGAAATTGGTTCCAATTGATACAATATTAATTTCCTAGATATTAAAAAAAACCAGTTTGGTATACTTTGGCTCCATATTATTTTATGCTTTTCATATTATACACTGCAGAGTGGACCCAATGATTGCAAAGCTATAAAAACCTTTCATTTTCAAATAATGCCTTGTGTGACACAATAACAGTAACATTTGATGTATCTTCTCCTAGCACTTTTTCTAATTCTTTTATTACCAAGTTGAATATTNCTTTTCATATTATACACTGCAGAGTGGACCCAATGATTGCAAAGCTATAAAAACCTTTCATTTTCAAATAATGCCTTGTGTGACACAATAACAGTAACATTTGATGTATCTTCTCCTAGCACTTTTTCTAATTCTTTTATTACCAAGTTGAATATTTTTTATCCTACCTTTTTTTCACTTGTTATTACATCACAAATGTTTCCATGACACTACATACTCTAGGTAATAATTATTTTTAATGACCAAATAACATGAATTTGTGATTTGTCATAATTAACATGTGTCTTATAATTGACTATCTAAATTATTTTTAATATTTTAAAACCAAAATAGTTTCCAAAGGTACCTTGTATGCATATTTATTATAGTCTCACAAATGGAATTATTGGTCAAGGTTATTACTACATTTTTGATTTAATTTTTAAAATTATACAAAAAACATGAATGTCAGAAACAATAAAGTACACATGATGGTCTCCTTTTGTTTTTTTCTTGTTTTCCCCTGTTGGTAGCTCATTTTCAATACTTTCACATATGTATATGTCCATATGGAGATAAAGGTTTTAGTTATATAAATAAAAATGTTTTGTATGTATTATAACACTATTTCATAATATGTCTTCTAGTTCCTTATTAGCATGCTTAAAATTTTTTTTTAATGTAAAGTATTCAAAATCTCATCACCTAGATATCTCTGTATTGGGACATTTAATTTGTAAACAAAATATATAGTTATATACAAAGTAAAAACCCTAGAAAGTTAACAACTGTAAGTAGTCCCTTCCAGTCATCATTTCTCCCCCATCCCTCTATCCAAAGATAAGTGCTCTTAAAATTTTTCTGTGATTCTTTCCAATTAAAAAAACATCAATGTCATCTTAACTTGTTTTAAATAACAAATTCTCAGCTAGGCATTAGGTAGTTTTTATTCCAAGTGTCAGTATTTTTCATACAAAGAAATAAATTGTAAGTCAGATGAAGATGCTATTTTCTGAGGTGTTTATTAGGTTGTGAAGATGAGATTTTCTCCCAATTATGATAGACTGGGCTAGAATTCTAATTATTAATAAGGTCTATTTATTGTGCAGAGAGGCAAGGTAACATGGCTCCTAGGAAAATGAGCTGAAGAGAACCCATGAGAGAAAGTTGCCTCTTTGTGGAAGGGTTATTCATGCTGAGAACTGCTTGAGAAATTAAACCCAAGCAGGATGCCCCTAGTTCTGTCTTCAATTATATTAGAGGCCATAAAACAGTTTAAAAGTGTGGTTTTCAGCAGAGTGGATGTAAAGGACAAAGGGCAGAGGGTAATTAGCTTCTGACCTGGAAGAGCTCATAAGAGAAGAAAATTCCAGTAAAACGGCTTTACTGTGACCATTTCAATAGTATGTATGAGTGTGAAGCAGTATGTGTTCATCAGTAATAGAAGTCTATTTTTATTAGAATGCTACATGGCAGGTCACAAACTCAAATGGCCACACAGGCAGGCAACCACACGAATGAGTGAAGCTGGTCTGAACTGGTGGGTGTAAGAGATCGTGCACCACTCAAATGCATAACTGATTCCTTCATTTGGGGAAGGCCAAGATGGGGGCTGAGGTTTGCTGTTTCACAAAATATTTTAAGAGCTCCAGATATAAGGATATTCATGTGCAATCTGCTATGGTATAAATGTTGGTAATTATTTTAATTTTAAAATATGGACCAATCAACATGTGTGACAAACAAAGTCCGAGGAGCTCCAGGTTGGGGCTTCTGACTGAGCTGTTTGGGACAGCCATACAATGCCAAGGTAGAACAGAGAGGTCAATTTCAACGACAGTACTTCTTACTCAACCTTTCATTCAGAGACAAAATACCTTTCTGTTGCCATTGTTGTTCAGTGTCTAAGTTGTGTCCAACTCTTTGTAATTCCATGGACTGCAGCACGCCAGGCTCCGCTGTCCTCCAGTGTCTCCTAGAGTTTGTTCACATTCATGTCTATTGAGTCAGTGATGCTATCTAACCGAGTCATCCTCTGCTGCTCTCTTCTCCTTTTGCCTTTTATCTCTCTCAGCATTGGGTCTTTTCTAATGAGTCAGCTCTTCACATCAGGTGGCCAGAATATTAGAGCGTCAGCTTCAGTAACAATCTTTCCAATTAATATTTAGGGTTGATTTCCTTTAGGATTGACTGGTTTGATCTCCTTGCAGTCCAAGGGACTCTCAAGAGTCTTCTCAGCACTATAGTTCAAAAGGAACATTTCTTCAGTGCTCAGCTTTCTTTATGATTCAACTTTCTCGTCTGGTACATGACTACTGGAAAAACCATAGTTTTAACTCTATGGACCTTTGTTGGCAGAGTGACCTTTTTTGTGTCCTTTAACATTTCAAGNAGCACTATAGTTCAAAAGGAACATTTCTTCAGTGCTCAGCTTTCTTTATGATTCAACTTTCTCGTCTGGTACATGACTACTGGAAAAACCATAGTTTTAACTCTATGGACCTTTGTTGGCAGAGTGACCTTTTTTGTGTCCTTTAACATTTCAAGCACAAGCAGTCCCAGAGATTATCACACTAAGTGAAGTAAATCAGACAAAGACAAATATAGGATATCACTCATAAGTGGAATCTAATTTTAAAAATGATATAAATAAACTTATTTACAAAATAGAAACAGACTTACATGTTTTGAAAACAAATTTATGGTTTCCAAAGGGGAAATTTGAGAGTAAGGGATAAATTAGGAGGTTGGGATTAACATACACACACTACTGTATATAAATAGCTAACCAACAAGGACCTCTGCATAATACAGAGAACTCTGCTCAATATTCTGTAATAACATATATGGAAAAAGAACATGAAAAAAATGAATACATGCATATGTATAATTGAATCACTTAGCTTTACACTTGGAATTAACACAAAATTGTAAATCAGCTATATTCCAATAAAATTGAAAAAATAAAATTTGGGAACAAAATTTTCTAAAAAATCATAAGCAGTCCAGGACAGATATGGTAGTTTTGCCTCCTTGCACACACAGCTTCCAATGTATGACCAAGATCCTGTTTCAGATACTGCCATTAAATTATCTTATGAGCATTTCAGGCAATGGGAAATTTAAAACAAGAAAGAAAGAAATGGATGACATGTTCATTCCCTTTGAGAACAGCACCCAGAAGTTTTATGTGCTATTTTCACTTATATCCAAATGGCCAAAACTGAGTTGCATGGTCATATCTAGCAAGCAGAGAAGCTAAAAAATGTAATATTTGTGCTTGGCAGCCACGTGTTCATCTTAAGTTTGATGGATACATTTGTAAAAGAAGAGGAAACACCAGGATTCTCTACCACTACAACCCTAGTGTAGTAGACTCTGCTATGTTAGGAAGATTCCAATAAAATATACTTTTATGTAACTGTAACTTTTATGTTCATGCTCACAAATAGTTCAAACTCCCGTAAGGCTTTATATTCTTGAGGAGAAATGTTATCTAAGAAAAGGGAACGATGTGATCAAAGGAATCAAAGGTCTGAGAAATGTGGTGCTTTAAATGATACTGAAGGTTTAGCTCAAAATTTATCAAATTTCTCAACATAATGACACTCTAGGGAAGAAAACACTCTGGAGAAAATATAGCCATGGAAGCTGATCTCTGATCCTAGAACTTTTCTAATTCCACATTATACTGCTAGCCTGAGAAGTTCTGCCTTTATTCTGTCAGAGCCAGCCACTTCATACGTAGGGAACCAGCCACTCTTTGTCAGCCTACAAAGCTTTGCCAGTCTACAAAAATACTGCCCACTCATTCCTGAATCCCCAATTGAATCACCCATCATTAGGAAATAAAGTGCCTTAAAAAAAAAAAGAAAAAGACTAGATCATCATAGCACCAAAACTAACTGCAATTATTTGGTGCTTTAAAAAAGGCATATGGAACAGATATGGAAACCATCTCCCATCTCGATAAAGTCTCAGAACATCCAAGATACACTGCTCTGGCTAACTCAGGAAAAAGGAAGCTTCCAGCAGATGGACTCAGCCTATTAAACTCAGAAATACCCTTCTATAAAAAACTGAGGGAATTCCATGGTGAGGATTCCCTCAGTGGTGAGGAGGGTGCCTGCCAGTGTAGGAAATAGACTTTGACCCCTGGTCTCGGAAGTTTCCACATGCCAAGGAGGAACTAAGCCTGTGTGCACAACTCTTGAGCCTGTGCTTTAGGGCCTAGGAGCTGCAACTACTGAGCCTACATGCCACAACTCCTGAAGCCCCAGCACCCTAGAGCCTTGTGCAACAAGAGAAACCACAGTGAGAAGCCTGCTCACAGCAACTGTAGACTAGACTCCACTCTCCACAACTAGAGCAAAAGCCTCAGCAGCCCTGAAGACCCAGCACAGCCAAACAATATATAAATAAATAATTTTAAAAAAATTGAAATTGTTTATTTGCATGTAAGTGAAGTTGCTCAGTCGTGTCCGAGTCTTTGCGATCCCATGGACTGTAGCCTATTGGGCTCCTCTGTCCATGGGATTTTCCAGGCAAGAGTGCTGGAGTGGATTNGTTTATTTGCATGTAAGTGAAGTTGCTCAGTCGTGTCCGAGTCTTTGCGATCCCATGGACTGTAGCCTATTGGGCTCCTCTGTCCATGGGATTTTCCAGGCAAGAGTGCTGGAGTGGATTGTCATTTCCTTCTCCAGGGGATCTTCCCCACCCAGGAATCGAACCTGGGTCTCCCACATTGCAGGCAGATGCTTTACCATTTGAGCCACCAGGGAAGCCCTATTTGCATGTAATGAGTGGTTTATAAAGCACACAGTGGCACAGGGAATGATGGCTCATTAACAAAGATAAGAATATAGAAATGTAATAGGCTGCAAAGCTGAGGTGCTTACTATGTATTATGAGGCACTGTTTGGTATTTAAAGTGCAGTAAGTATGTCTTTCTATTAATAACTTTATTTATACTCATAGCATCTCTAAAACTTGCTATTGAATTTCTATTAAGATAAAAGGAGAAAACAAGCATTATGAGATTTTTCTGTCTGCAAATGATTCCTGATAAATATTCTAAGTTGGCTAAAGTAATTGGAGGGTCAAATAAAATACTCTGGATATCGGTAAGGAAAGAAATTATTCAAAAGAACTCTCACAATGGGGGTCTTCCCAGGTGGCACAGTAGTAAGGAATCTGTCTGTCAATGCTGGAGACACAGGGTTGATCCCTGGGTAGGGAAGTTCACTTGGAAGAGGCAATGGCAACCCACTCCAGTATTCTTGCGGGGAGAATCCCATGGATAGAGGAGCCTGGCGGGCTCTGCAGAGAGTCAGACACGACTGAGCACACACCATAACATACATTGCAACAGCAGAAAGGGCTGATTGTGAAAAGGAGTGTGGGACTGATCTAGTGTGGATGCAACTCACAGTCACTTGAAGCAGATTGAGCTGGGGTCAAGGAAGTAAGAGCACCACATCCTAGCTGTTAGACAAGGCCCTGGCTCTTTGGCTTTGCAGAAAAGAATTTCCACAAAAACAGAAAGTAATGAAACAAGTAAAGTGTTTATCAGAAGGAAAAAAGAGTATAGCATATGTGGATACTCACATGGGTGGCCTCAGAGAGACACAACCTGTGGCAGCTTAAATCACTTATAGGGGGCATTTCTTCTGGATTTCCTTTGGCCAATCATTTTGATTTGTCCAGTTCAGAGTCCATATTTGGTATATCTCAGGATTCTCCCACGTGTGTATACGCATTTTTTAGGCAAGATGGATTCAACTGAAGAGGTCTATGGGTTCAGTTCAGTTTAGTCGCTCAGTCATGTCCGACTCTTTGTGACCCCACGGATTGCAGCACGTCAGGCCTCCCTGTTCATCACCATCTCTCAGAGTTCACTTAGTCTCACGTCCAGGGAGTCTGTGATGCCATCCAGCCATCTCATCCTCGGTCGTCCCCTTCTCCTTCTGCCCCCAATCCCTCCNCTTGGACAGCAAGGAGATCAAATCAGTCAATCCTAAAATAAATCAACCCTGATTATTCATTGTAAGGACTGATGCTGAAGCTCAAGCTCCAATACTTTGGCCACCTGATAACCGACTTATTGGAAAAGACCCTCGAAAGATCCTTTCCACTTGATAGTGAGAAAGATTGAAGGCCGGAAGAGAAGGGGATGACAGAAGATGAGATGATTGGATGCCATCACTGACTCAGTGGACATGAGTTTGGGCAAACCCCGGTAGATAGTGAGCGACAAGGAGGCCTGGCATCCTGCAGTCCATGGGGTCACAAAGAGTTGGACAAGACGGAGCAACTGAACAACAGCAAATCTGACATTATTTTTCTCAGTTCTTCCCCTCATAGTTCAGTAGAAGGAAAGGGCAATGTCCTCTTATGGATGCACATTGACTAGTCCAAGATAAGGGAATGGGAGACTGAAGGAAAAGGAGAAGGTCCTGTCTTGTCCATCTTACCAGTCAGGAATTATATAACAGTTCCCTGCCCTAGGGAGATTGTTGTACACCCTGAAGTGATGTGGACCCAAGGTATACAAGGATGGAGAGGGATAATCTCAGTCTTCTCAAGAAGAGGTATGCCCTTCTTCCTTCTTCTGAAAGCCTCCCTGGAATGGCTCACTAGGTTGGGGCCCCTCCTCTTGGCCCTCAGAGCCCCTGGACCTTCCTTTATGCTGCAGTATAACATGAGGTTATGCCAGCTCATCCCTCCACTCCTGCTTCAGACTGTGAGCTACTTGTTGACTGAGTATGATATGGGTAGGAGAATGGCTGGGTGGGATAATGGGTACCACACTTTGTTCATACTTCAGCTCAGTCCCCAAAATAGAATGAAATGTTTAAGAACATGCACTTTGGAGTAAGAAAAAAAAAAAAAAAGACCTGTGCATCCTACAATTTTGAAAAGTGTTTATTCAAATATTTCTCCATTTTTATTGAAATGCTCATGTTCTTATTCTGGATGTGCAAACATTCCTTACATATTGTGGATATATTTGTCATAATATATATTGCTTTTATTCTTCTCCCAACCTATAGTTTGTTCTATATTTTCTTAACAGCATTTTTGATCAGCAGAAGTTATTAATTTTGATGAAATTTGTTTCATCAACTTTTTCTTTTATAAATCAGTCCTTCTTATGTCCTAAGAAATTACTGCCTACTCTTAGGTGTCAAAGTTTTTTTTTGTCTAAGTTTTTTGGTTTTTTCTAGAAATTTTTAATGTTGGCTTTGATGCTTTNAGCATTTTTGATCAGCAGAAGTTATTAATTTTGATGAAATTTGTTTCATCAACTTTTTCTTTTATAAATCAGTCCTTCTTATGTCCTAAGAAATTACTGCCTACTCTTAGGTGTCAAAGTTTTTTTTTGTCTAAGTTTTTTGGTTTTTTCTAGAAATTTTTAATGTTGGCTTTGATGCTTTATTCTGTGATCCACCTTGTGAGAGATGCTGATCTGCAGGGTTGTTTTGTCTTTTTTTTAATTCTAATGTCCTTGACTTGTTTTGGTACTGCAGAATAATGTTGGTCTCGTAAAGTAAATTGGAAGGTAAAGTCTATTCCTCTACATTCTGAAAGAATTTGTGTAAGACTGGTACTTTTTCTTAACCTTTGATTGAACTGACTTATGAATTTACCCAGGCCTGAAGTTTTATCTTGAGAAGGTTTTGAAAACAAACTCCTCTTATTTGATACATAGAGGGCTGTTCAGATACGCTGTTTCATCTTGTGTCAATTTTTTAGTTGTCTGTTTTATATATGTTGAATATATTGGCAGAAAGTTGCTAGTAATAGTCTTCTAAGGTTTGTAAGATCTATAGTAGTATCTCCGTTTGCAGTCCTGATGTTGATAACTTGTATTGTCTCCTTTTTCTTACTTATTGAAGTATGGTTGATATACAATATTATGGAAGGTTCAGGTGTATGATAGAATGATTCACAATTTGAAAGCTTAGATTATACTTATAGATGTAATAAAATATTGGCTATGTTCCCCATGTTGTACAATATATCCTTGCAGCTTATTTTATACATAATATTAGCAGTTTGTACCTGTTATTACCCCTACCCCTATATTGCCCCTCCCGCTTCCCTCTTCCCACTGCTAACCACTAGTTTGTTCTCTATACCTATGAATCTGCTTCTTTCCTATCATATTCAATGGTTTTTCTCCTTCTTCTTGATCGGCATCTCTGAGGGATTATCAATTTTATTAATCTTGTCAAAGAACTAATGTTTGGTTTTATTAGTATCTCTGTTGTCTGTTGCGCATTTCATTGTTTTTCACATCTATATTTATTCACTTTCCTTTATGACTTTTTCTCTTAAGGTAGAAATTTTATTCTTAACCTAAAACCCTTCTTCATTTCTAGAATAAGTACCTAAAGGTATAAATTTCTCTCTAAGAACCTCTTTAGCTATATCCTACACATTTTGAAATTCTGTGTTCTTTGTTATAATTCCATTTGAAATATTTTCTAAATTTTTTGTAATTTCCTCTTTTACCCATAAATTATTTAGAAATATGTTGTATAATTTCCAAATATTTAGAATATTTCAAGATATTTTATTTTTAGTAAAATTAAGTTTATGCCTTTTTAGTATAAGAAAACACATATAAACTTTCACTGTTCTAAAATTTACTGATATTTATTTTATAGCCAATGTGAATTCTAGATCAGTGCTCTCTATGCACGTGAAAAGAATGTGTACGCTGCAGTTGTTTAGGTCAAGTTGGTAGTTAGTGTTGTTCGAATCTCCCATATCCTTGCTGATTTGTCTGCATTTTCCATCAATTACTGAGAGGAGAGCATTAAAATCTAATATTATTGTTGGCTTGAAGAGTTCTTTTGTTTATATCAGTTTTTGTTTCATATGTGTTATAGCCCCATTATTCAGTGAAGACAAAACGTTTATCTGCTGAACGAGCCTTTTTGTGTTCATCATTAGGAAAGTCTTCATCTCTAGCTAACAATCCTTATCTTGTAATTTACTTTGTCTGATATTAAAATAGCCACACAGCAGCTTTCTTATGGTTACCATTTCCATCGTGTATTTTTACATCTTCTTGCTTTCAGTATATCTGTGTCTTTGCCTCTTTGTAGAGGCTTTTCATAGTTGGGTCTCTTTTAAACTTGTCTAAAAATCTCTACAAGGACTTCTCTGGTGGTCCAGTGGCTTAGACTCCTTGGGCCAATGCAGGGGGCACAGGTTCAATCTCTGGTCAGGGAATTAGATCCTACATGCCACAACTAGGAGTTCTCATAACACAACTAAGGCCTGACACAACCAAGTAAATAAATAATAAANAAAAATGTAACTCTGTACTTTAAAGGTGATGCAGGCTAGGAATTTAAGAAGAAACACTTTAAGGGAACATTATTGTTCTGGCTGACCAACATTTATCAAAAAGATGTCATAAAATATCGACAGCCTCTGAACCAGAAGATAATGCACAAAATAATAAGACTTGCAGGAAGGAACCTGATATCGATAAAAGTTATTAATGATGGAATGTTGAGTTGACTTACATTTTTCACCTTGCTATATGTATAACTCAGAGTATAAAAACCCTGAGGAAATCTAAGTAAATGGGATATCTTCACTGAAGCTTGGTCACCCCATGTCATTCTTTTCTTATCTATTTCTTTATCTTTCTCCATTAGCCAACACCGTCCATTCTAAGGATAACCCTGGACCCTCCTGAGGCTGGACCTTGGGAATGTGGGTCATAAACTTGACATTTTTTAGAACTCTCAAGCAGCTGAGGCGTTTATAGGCTGTGTGAGTCTTCTGTTCTGGCTGCCATCTCTTGTATGCTGCCATAGTAAAAGTCATCAAGTAACATGATCAGATTTCCTATAATGGGATCAACAGTCTTGCTCTGACTTGCAAGAGTCAAAAGTCTGTTTTCTCCAGCCCCTACAAACTACATGTTCTTTCTGGATCCATAAGACTGAAGCATGCCGGGTCATTGGCATGAGTCCGTGAAAATGATGCCCTACCATGAACATGGCTCGGTGAGGTCGGGGAATCTTCCAAGGTCATAATCGTGTTCTTTGTAGGAGAGATACCTGAAGGGGCCATGGAGGAGGCAGGTCCCCTTGGGATTCCATCACCGAGTTTGGATCTTTTGGGATTCCCACTGTTAAATTTCATATCTGAAGTGGGACATACTTTGAATTAAGAGGAATTTCATCCTTGCCTCCTAATAAGAGAACAGCTCCAGAGAGACTGAGGCTGTGGAGAGAATAACTCTGAATTGTGAAGGACAGCTTCCGGAGAGCTCGTTTTATAATCAGGTTTATGCGAAGGCTCTGAAATAATAGAACTGCCTCTTCCTCCCCATACAGACTGAGAAGCTGGTGATACAGCAGCTGGCTCTGATGCTGAGGTCCTGAGATTTGCAGGTTGCAATGTGCAGGAGGGATATGGACTCATGCGGCCCTTCTTTCTTCTTGAAGATGAGTCCCTGGTCACTCTGTTCAAAATGTTAGAAATTACTGGCTTTGAACTTGAAATCACTCAGACAAAGAGGATTTCAGCATCCTCACTGACGTGCTCCCCTCAAAGATGACCTCAGCATCGTCACTGTTCTCATCTCTGGATTTGGACATGGCGATCTTTTTCTCCAGTTGTGGTGGTGCTTGTGCTTCCTCACGTGGGAAGAGATGGGCCATTTTGCAATTACTTTTGGCTTCAAGTGGCCCCCTTCTAGCATTTTTTCTGCCTAAAAGCAATCACCAGAAAAGGTCATCCCCTCTGATCTCAGGTGTCACTCTATGTGGTTTCAGTTAATACTCAGTTGTTCACTGAGAATATTAGATGAAAAACTCCAGAAATATATAACTCATACGTTTTAAACTGCAGATAATTATAAGGAGTGTGATTGGAATCTCACATCACCATGCTTCCTCCTGCCCAGAATGTGAATCATTCCTTAGTCTTGTACATCCCACCTGTTTGTCACTCAGTTACCACAATGATGGTAGAGATGTCACAGGGCTTGTGACCAAATCACTCTTATTTTACTCAGTAATGTCCCCAAACCATAAGTGGATTGATGCTGGCCATTTAGATATGTCAGAGATAATCCATTACGTGCTACCTTTAAGTGAAAAGATTGAAGTTCTCAGTGTGATATAAAAAGAGAAAAAAAATTGTATGCTGAGTTTGCTTAAATCTGTGGAGAATGTGAGGAAGAGAAAATAAATCTGGGTTAGTATTGCTGTTAAACCTCAAATTGCAAAAGTCATGGCCACAGAGCATAGTAAGTGTTTAATTGTGGTGTTAAAAAAAAATTCAATTAGTACAGTAACATATTTTACATAGCGACTACATTCACAAAACTTCTATAAAAATATATCATTATAATTGTTCTGTTATTATTACACCGTCCGTAGTGGCTCAGATGGTAAAGTGCCTACAATTCAGGAGACCCAGGTTCGATCCCTGCTTCAGGAAGATCCTCTGAAGAAGGAAATGGCAACCTACTTCAGAATATTTTCTTGGGAAATCCCATGGACAACGGAGTATAGTAAGCTGCAGTCCATGAGGTCGTAAAGAATTGGATATGATTGAGCAACTTCACTTTCACTTTCCTATTATTATTAGGCAGTTGCCAATCTCTTACTGTGCTTTTGTAAAATAAACTGCATCACAGGTATGTTTGTATTGAAGAACCATTATGTATATAGGGTTTGATACTATGTGAGGTTACAGATGTCCGCGAGAGGTCTTGAAACTTATTCTCTGCCAATAAGTGGTGATGATTATATTTCTTTCAAGAGACAAAATTAGTATCTAATTTAACCATTGACTGAAAGATTGAGATAACTATTAACTCCTACCAGGCTCCTCTGCCCCTGGGATTCTCCAGGCAAGAACACTGGAGTGAGTTGCCAGTTCCTTCTCCAATGCAGGAAAGTGAAAAGTGAAAGTGAAGTCGCTCAGTCGTGTCTGACCCTCAGCGACCCCATGGACTGCAGCCTTCCAGGCTAGACATAAGGAAACATCTCAAACTCAGTTATGTGACATGACCGTTTTAAACTTCCTTCCCTAGCCAACACTTTTGCCTTGTCTCCCCATGGTTGCCCCAGTGCTCCTGTTAAACTACAGGAGAGCTGGTAGGCACCATTTCACTTATAGATCTACAATCTCACTCAGAAATGCTGACAAACAGAAAATGTCCAAAAGAGCCCTCAGCTGTCCCTTAAGGGTTCCTCTCACTCCTTCCACTCTCTGAGTCCAGAAGGCACCATACTGTATACATGGATTAAAATATATATATATATATATATATATCCAGCAAGTTCTAATAGCAAACCTTGAACCTGTCTCATCCTGGCAACCCAGTATGTATATACATACGAGAAGGACGGAGAAGGCAATGGCACCCCACTCCAATATTCTTGCCTGGAGAATCCCATGGAAAGGGGACTCTGGTAGGCTCCTCTTGCCTGGAGACTACGAGGGAGAGAGGAGCCTGGTAGGAAGCCGTTTATGGGTCACACAGAGCCAGACACGACTGAAGCAACTCTTTCTCTCTCTAGAGAGAGAGTGAGAGAGAGAGCATTTACAATGTACATAAAACAATTTACACAGCATCATCATTGTATTAGGTATTATAAGGAATGTAGAAATTATTTAAAGCATGTGGGAGCATCTCATTAAGTTACATGGAAAGACTGCATCATTTTATATAATGAACTTGAGCGTTCCTGGATTTTGATATCTGCAGGTGCAGGGTTCCCAGACCAAATCTCCCAAGGGTACTGAGGAGGTAGGACGGGGCCTTCTCACGACTTCTGCTGCTCCCCCTGCCTTGGACACTGACTCAAGTGCTGCCACCCAACTTCTGATCTGCCTCGGTCCACAATTTCTCTCCCAGGCTTTCCTGACCATGATGTCAGAAATCACAGCCTCCCCCAACTCACATGCCATATTCACCTCCAGAGTTATTGGGTTGCTGAATTTTTATTTCTAGAACAACATGTAGTGTCTGTCAGTGCTAGATGTCTGCTGCACAAATAAACAGTAACTGTTAATAAACAATCATTTATCTGTACCACATGCTTGACCCACTCATTCCTGGCTCCCCAGGGACTTACACTTGATCTTAACCAAAAGGCTGAGAAGCATTTTCTCCAAATGTTTAATGAATTTCAAATCTTAATGAATTAAAACTATCGTGAAGAGAAAAACTCAGCCAGTATGTAGCTGGATGCTGCAAAGGATGGTGGTGCTTATTGAAACAAAAGGTTTGTAACACAATTTCTCTCGATATAATACATTTGTTGATAGCTTCCATGCCATTAACACATTTCATTGACATTAAGGGACATTCTAAAGTTTACTTTTGACCATTTCTGATATCAGACGACATTTCATCAGTAGCATATCATGGTTTGATTGGTTGTGTGTAAATGATGGCCCTAGATGTAAAAGTCCCTTGTGCCAATGCAGAAGATGTAAGAGATGCAGGTTCCATCTCTGGGTCAGGAAGACCCTCTGGAAAAGGGCATGGCAACCCACTGCAGTATTCCTGCCAGAAGAATCCTATGGACAGAGGAGGCTGGTGGGCTACAGTCCATAGGATTGCAAAGAGTCAGTCATGAATGAAGCAAATGAACACACATGCATACNGAATCTCCCAAGGGTACCGAGGAGGTAGGACGGGGCCTTCTCACGACTTCTATTGCTCCCCCTGCCTTGGACGCTGACTCAAGTACCGCCACCCAACTTCTGATCTGCCTCGGTCCACAGTTTCTCTGCCAGGCTTTCCTGACCATGATGTCAGAAATCACAGCCTCCCCCAACTCACATGCCATATTCACCTCCAGAGCTATTGGGTTGCTGAATTTTTATTTCTAGAACAACATGTAGTGTCTGTCAGTGCTAGATGTCTGCTGCACAAATAAACAGTAACTGTTAATAAACAATCATTTATCTGTACCACATGCTTGACCCACTCATTCCTGGCTCCCCAGGGACTTACACTTGATCTTAACCAAAAGGCTGAGAAGCATTTTCTCCAAATGTTTAATGAATTTCAAATCGTAATGAATTAAAACTATCGTGAAGGGAGAAACTCAGCCAGTATGTAGCTGGATGCTGCAAAGAATGGTGGTGCTTATTGAAACAAAAGGTTTGTAACACAATTTCTCTCCATTTAATACATTTGTTGATAGCTTCCATGCCATTAACACATTTCATTGACATTAAGGGACATTCTAAAATTTACTTTTGACCATTTCTGATACCAGACGACATTTTATCAGTAGCATATCATGGTTTGATTGGTTGTGTGTAAATGATGGCCCTAGAGGTAAAAGTCCCTTGTGCCAATGCAGAAGATGTAAGAGATGCAGGTTCCATCTCTGGGTCAGGACGACCCCCTGGAAAAGGGCATGGCAACCCACTGCAGTTTTCTTGCCAGAAGAATCCTATGGACAGAGGAGGCTGGTGGGCTACAGTCCATAGGGTTGCAAAGAGTCAATTATGAATGAAGCAACAGAACACACATGCATACGTTTGTATATAAATATATATTTTATGGTGGTATAAAAAGTAATGCTGTGGGACTTACCTGGCAATCCAGTATTTAAGACTCCTCACTTCTAGACCAATGGCATGGCTTCAATCCCTTGTCAGGGACCTGTGATTCCACATGCCACTGGGTGTGGTCAAAAACAAAAGGAACAATGTATCTTACAGCTGATGTCATCTTAGGTTTAAAGAAAATTTCTATTTTTCGTAAGCAGAATCCAGCCTACTAAATTCATGTCACAAGTCACTATTGGGATGCTAGCTGCATTATATAGGCAAATGGTTTATACAGAATGGACAAATTGGCTTGCTGCTTCTTCTTCTTCTTCTTNGTAAGAGAAACCCAAGTAAGATGGTAGGTGTTGCAAGAGGGCA
The DNA here is from genome assembly GCA_006410875.1 of Neotragus pygmaeus. NCBI lineage: Eukaryota > Metazoa > Chordata > Mammalia > Artiodactyla > Bovidae > Neotragus > Neotragus pygmaeus. The sequence continues at coordinate 159,152 of SJYV01011148.1, read as the reverse complement.
TCAGAGGGCAGACACACTGAAACCATACTCACAGAAAGGTAGTCAATCTAATCGCACTAGGACCACAGCCTTGTCTAACTCAGTGAAACCAAGCCATGCCTGTGGGGCAACCCAAGACGGGTGGGTGATGGTGGAGAGGTCTGACAGAACGTGGTCCACTGGAGAAGGGATTGGTAAGCCACTTCAATATTCTTGCCTTGAGAACCTCATGAACAGTATGAAAAGGTCTATGGGTAGTTAGCATCATTTAGCATCACTTCCCTTCTGACTTCTAAAGAGATTTTCTGTGCTTGTGTAGTCAGGGACGTCTCCTGACTTTGAGAATGAGAAATGTATGGTCTCTTATCTTCTATCTGGGCAGGGCTCAGCCTCCTCCCTTGACTGTTTTGCTGTTTTCCTCTGGAAGTATAGGTCCATGAGAAATGAACTCCTACTGTTTGCCCCAGGGGCCCATCTATCTTCTGCTCCAGGACCATGAATTGTAATAGAGAAAACACTCCCATCATTAACTCTGTGAGAGTCTCAAAGGTCAGACAGTAGATAACTTTGCTTTTGTAAGAAGAAGTAAACAAGGCCAGGAAGGACTACACCTGTTATTAGGGTGTGGGACCAGCCAGGAGCCTAAATAGCTAATCAGCTCATGGCACTGGTGATGGTGGTTGAGCCGCTAAGTCATGTCCAACTCTTGCTACCCCATGGACTGCAGCCTGCCAGGCTCCCCTGTTCATGGGATCCTCCAAGCAAGAATACTGGAGTGGTTTGCCATTTCCTTCTCCAGGGGATCTTCCTGACCCAGGAATTGAACCTAAGTCTCCTGCATTGCAGGCAGATTCTTTACCGACTGAGCTACGAGGGAAGCCCAATAAGGAGACATAAGAGATGTGTTTTTGATCCTTGGGTTGGGAAGATCCCCTGGAGTAGGAAACAGCAACCCACTCCAGTATTGTTGCCTGGAGAATCCCATGGACAGAGGAGCCTGGTGAACTACAGTCCATGGGGTCACAAAGAATCAGACACTACTGAGTGAGCACAGGGAAAGTCTTTCCTGGAAGTAAGCTGATTCTCTGGAGGGGCCATTAAGGAGGGAACATTCCAATGTTCCTGTGCTCAAGTGTGGGGTGAAGTGTGGAAAAGAGAAAACCTGACTAAAATTTGGTCAAGTTAACGAGCATTTTGTCCAAACTGGTCAGTATGTCAAAGCTGTATATTGTCACCCTGATTAACTTATATGCAGAGTACATCATGAGAAGTGCTGGGCTGGAGGAAGCACAAGCTGGAATCAAGGTTGCCGGGAGAAATATCAATAACCTCGGATATGCAGATGACACCACACTTATGGCAGAGAGTGAAGAGGAACTAAAAAGCCTCTTGATGAAAGTGAAAGAGGAGAGGGAAAAAGTTCACTTAAAGCTCAACATTTAGAAAATGAAGATCATGGCATCTGGTCCTATCACTTCATGGCAAATAGATGGGGAAACAGTGGAAACAGTGTCAAACTTTATTTTGGGGGGCTCCAAAATCACTGCAGATGGTGATTGCAGCCATGAAATTAAAAGATGCTTACTCCTTGGAAGGAAAGTTATGACCAACCTAGACAGCATAATGAAAAGCAGAGACATTACTTTATCAACAAAGGTCTGTCTAGTCAAGGCTATGGTTTTTCCTGTGGTCATGTATGGATGTGAGAGTGTACTATAAAGAAAGCTGAGCAGCGAAGAATTGATGCTTTTGAACTGTGATGTTGGAGAAGACTCTTGAGAGTCCCATGGACTGCAACCACATGGAGATCCAACCACTCCATCCTAAAGGAAATCAGTCCTGAATATTCATTGGAAGGACTGATGTTGAAGCTGAAACTCCAATATTTTGGCCTCTTGATGCGAAGAGCTGACTCATTTGAAAAGACCTTGATGCTGGGAAAGATTGAGGGCAGGAGGAGAAGGGGACAACAGAAGATGAATGAGATGGTTGGGTTGGATCACTGACTCAATGAACACGGGTTTGGATGGACTCTGGGAGTTGGTGATGGACAGGGAAGCCTGGCGTGCTGCAGTTCATGGGGTCGCAAAGAGTTGGACATGAATGAGCAACTGGACTGAACTGGTCAGTAAGAATAAACAATCCATTTAATCACTTATGAGATGAACAACTGGAGGGTCTATATTGGCTCTGTTATAGGTAAACAAGGGACTCATTCATGAGTCTTATCAAAGCCATACAAAGAATGGGTGGTTCTCTACAGTGAGAGCTTTGCAAGGATACAAAAGAAAGGCTGTGGGTGATTTCTTGATTATCACTGTTTAACTTAGTTGCATTTCAGTCTGACCATTCTTTTCAAGAAGAAATAGTTAAATCTGGAGTTTCAAAAATATATTTTCAAAAGTCAATAATTAATTCTGAAAATCAATATCCCTGTTGATAAACTAGAAAATGTTAATTCATTCCATTTAATAACAGAAAGGCTGAAATACAAAGACTATATAACGTCGCTGTGATCATAAAAGAAAATTTGACCCTCACATGTTTTCTTCATAAACTTATATTGACCTTCAGTTTATAGATGCTGGCTTTCCTCCTCTCCAGCCTTCTCTTATGTTGAACCTGCTTGGACGGCACTCTCACTCTCCACTCCTCAGGTATTTGCATGTTCTATTGTGGTCCCAAGCCAAGAAGACCATTTTCAACAGAATGTTAATTGTGATTTACCAGGTCTATGAACATATTTTCTAGGTGGGGGAAGGGGAGTTTCTCTTGTACATCATTCTGAAGTTGGCCCATGCACTCAATAAAAGCTCATTATGGAAAGATTATAATGTATAATAATACATTTTAAGTGGGATGCAATGATCCATAAAATTGGTGTGGCTAATTAGCAGATCAAATCTCTGTAAGAACTGGATGTCTTTAATACCCTGCAATTGCTTAATTCTATAGGTATTTTACTATCCACAAATGTTTAGTAAAATTAAATAATAGTATAAATGTTCAGTGGGATTAAAGCAACTGTAAAATAAAACCAAACAAAATGAGTTTATTTTGTTAATAGAATAAAGAGAATCCCAGTGTTAGTATAACACTACACAAAATCCAGAGCAAACATCCTCCGAATCCCAGCCTCATTTCACATGTAATTAACCTTTCTCAATCAAGCTACTTCCTTCCCTGCTCTGCGCATCTACTGCTTTTCTTTCATGAGAATAAAAGGCAAGCATCAATACTAACAATACTAGACTAGTAATACTGCCTCAAACTGTGCTTCCAGAGCAACATCATCCCAAGAATATTTTCAATACTGATCATTTCTCCCAGCTTAAAAGTACATTTTGCAAATCTTATTTCCTCTCGCAGATTTAGGAGACATTTGATGCTAACAGATGATATGTTTCAATAGTAAAATCTTCTCAACTAATAATTACAGTTGAGGTGGGTATGCAAATATTGTGGTCCTCTAATAACCACTTCCTGATTTCTGGTAGATGCTGATGGTTTGGGAGCAGTAATGCTATCCCCTATCTAATGCTATCACACACAGTTCTCTCTGTGTGGGGTTTCATTTCCTATCTACAGAGATGGAACAAACATTTTACCTAGGTTTAGACCAACCAGCCCAGTCAATTCCCCTGGCCTCAGTGATTTGTAAACAGGTGGGCTCAGGATCCAACTTGCTACCATCACGGTAATTTTTAAGGAAAAGTTGAAAGCTCCTGGGAAGTAAATATCTATTTCTTAGGTCCTGAACCTGAGAGGATGTGAAGCTTTGGCTGTTGTAGCCATCCTGCTACTATACAGATCCAGAGAATAAGGCTAACCTGTGGAGGAGAGGCTCTCAAGAGTAGGGAGAAACCATATCTTAATGATGTTGTTTGAACCTATATACAGCAGTTCTGAAACCAGTTTGGGGCTTCACTGGTGACTCAGCAGTGAAGAATCTGCCTGCCAATGTAAGAGATGTGAGTTTGATCCTTGGGTGGGGAAGATACCCTGGAGAAGGTAATGGCAACCCACTCCAGTATTCTTGCCTGGGAAATCCCAAGGTCAGAGGAGACTGGCAGGCTACAGTCCATGGGTTGCAAAGAGTCAGACATGATTTAGCAATTAAACAAAGCCAGTTTTACCCCAAGACTTCCCAATTACATGAATCAATATTTTTAAAGTTTCAATAATGTTTTTTATTAAGACTAAAAGGGTTCAAAATGACACGTAGGACCAATGTAGTCATAGTAATATAGTTAAAATCATGAACTAAGGAATCATACAATCTTGGGTTCTAACTCCAGCAGAGTCACTAACTTCTTGAATTTCCTCTGGCAAAAGAGAACTAAGGACATATTTCCTTCTAGCATTTAAAAGGGTCTATAAAAACTACTTTGTAAGCCCTGAATAAATTATATATAAAAGACATATTAATACTCAAAAAAAGCTAGTTGCTATTTTTAAAACACTGGTTTTGCAGAGATTTTACAAAAGACTAAAATCTATACAAGTGGTGTTACTATAGTCATACTGAATCTTCCTGATTCTTTGGAAGGAATGATGCTAAAGCTGAAGCTCCAGCACTTTGGCCACCTCATGCGGAGAGTTGACTCATTTGAAAAGACTCTGATGCCGTAAGGGATCGGGGGCAGGAGGAGAAGGGGATGACAGAGGATGTGATGGCTGGATGGCATCACTGACTCAATGGACGTGAGTCTGAGTGAACTCCGGGAGTTGGTGATGGACAGGGAGGCCTGGCGTGCTGCGATTCATGGGGTCACAAAGAGTAGGACACGACTGAGTGACTGAACTGAACTGAAGACAGTCTCTATCCTGAAGTTTTTCTAGTCCTAGAAATGTGTTTAGCTCTACCGCTTAAGAGGCTTGTGTTTAGTAGAGGAAACAAATTCTCTTCTGAAAATAAAGTCATGAGTTTAAAACTGGCGTCTGTTTGTACTGATATTTTTCCAGTGTTTAAAGATGAAGGGAAGTGAAGTGAGGGAAGTGAGGTGACTCATCGCTGAGAAGATCAATGGGATTTACAGAAAGTTTGCACTAAAATGTAGATAGGAATGTTTCTTCATAAGGTTCAGTGAGATCATATTTTAAGGTACATTTCTACTCTTTTCATCATATTAAACAATAAACTAAAGAATTAGATTATAAACAATAGCCCTGGGGTACACAATTTTAAAGAAGAAAAAGGAAAAAATACATAAAATGGTAGCACTTTTGGTCTTCAGACATATAAGTAAGCAAAACCAATCAGAATTGGGCACTTTGGGTTCAAAGGAAACTAGAAGTGTTCTTCACATGATGAAGAAGAAGAGTCAGACTTGATTTTTGAAATCAGTAGTCTTTGCTAAATACCACTGGGGTTGTGCTATAACAAGCTGAGCCTAGAGTGATGGCAGAAAAAAGAGAATCCCTTGACCAGAAACTGAACAAAGTAGTTGAGCAGACTGATGTTACATACTATCTCACACTTCACAATAGAATAGGAACCTTATGTGTGGGTTCTGTATTAGGGGTATACAGGCCAGATGAAAAAAGCTTCAAAAACCACAACTAAAAGAAATGTGAAGGGAGAGAGAAAGGGAAAAAATAAACCCCAAATATGTCCCTTAAAATAGCCTACTATCATAAGTTGACCCCAGGTGAATATAACATTAAGTAGTAGTCTGAAAATTAATCTGAAATAAATAAACTGAGTGTTCTCACTGATATAAGTTATAACTTTCATTGTAATAAATCAAAAACCATAAAAAAAGAATAGGTGCACATGAATCAAAACCAGGTGAACATGAAAATGAAGAGGTTAGAGAACTTGGAATTAATATAGATGTTATTAACTTTTAACTTATCACAATAAACATTATTAAGAGGATTGAAATATTATACTCAGAAATTTATCTGGATCATAGCACAGAAAGATAAGGAGATAAAAATAGGAAAAAGCAATTTTAAAAGCACACTGAGAAGCTCCAATATAAGCCCAATATTAATTCTAGAATAAAATGCTGTAAATTTTAAGAAAGAAATATTTGAAGAAATAACAGATAAAAGCTTTCCAGAATAAAGAAACTGATGTTAAATTTAACAAGTCCTAAAGGATGACTATGACACCTTATGGCAGAAAGTGAAGAGGAACTAAAAAGCCTCTTGATGAAAGTGAAAGAGGAGAGTGAAAAAGTTGGCTTAAATCTCAACATTCAGAAAACAAAGATCATGAAATCCGGTCCCATCACTTCATGGGAAATAGATGGGGAAACAGTGGAATCAGTGTCAGACTTTATTTTGGGGGGCTCCAAAATCACTGCAGATGGTGACTGCAGCCATGAAATTAGAAGACGCTTACTCCTTGGAAGAAAAGTTATGACCAACCTAGATAGCATATTCAAAAGCAGAGACATTACTTTGCCAAAAAAGGTCCATCTAGTCAAGGCTATGGTTTTTCCAGTCATCATGTATGGATGTGAGAGTTGGACTGTGAAGAAAGCTGAGCGCTGAAGAATTGGTGCTTTTTAACTGTGGTGTTGGAGAAGACTCTTGAGAGTCCCTTGGACTGCAAGATCTAAACAGTCCATCCTAAAGGAAATCAGTCCTGAATATTCTTTGGAAGGACTGATACTGAAGTGGAAGTTCCAGTACTTTGGCCACCTGATGCGAAGAACTGACTTATTTGAAAAGACCCTGCCACTGGGAAAGATTGAAGGCAGGAGAGGGGATGACAGAGGATGAGAGAGTGGGATGACAGAGGATGAGATAGTTGGATGACATCACCAACTTGATGGACATGAGTCTGAGCAAGCTCTGGGAGTTGGTGATGGACAGGAAAAGTCTGGCATGCTGCAGCCCATGGGGTTGCCAAGAGTTGGACACAACTGAGCAACTGAACTGAACTGACTGATGAGCTACAGAGACATCTTAAAAATCCATGAAAGATGTTGCACAGAAGTAAAAGTAACATTCATAAAACAATACCAAAAAACCCTTGAAAATTAAAAATAAAAATGAAATGTTTGAAAAGAAATAGAAAATTGAAAGATTAAGTGGAAGATATCTCCCAATAGCTAGACTAAAATGACAGATTTTAAAAATAGGAGAAATTTACATAATTGTTTTAGGAGGTTTGATATGTGAACAGTGAGAGTTCCAAGAGGTAGGTACAAATAAAACAGAGAAGAACTATAGTTACCAGAGAAATAATATAATAAAAATATTCAGGACTAAAAGCCATTAATTTTCATATTGAAAGGTCCACTGAAGACTTAGCAAGAGGGAGTGGGAAGAAAACCACCTCAGCCCATATCATTATGGAATTTCAGAATGTAGTACCAGACCAAGAATGCCAGAAGCCCTCAGAGGAGATAAGCAGAACCCATGCAAAAATCAAGACTCTAAGTAGTACTATTCAATAGGCTTACTGGAAATTTGGAGATTATGGGAAATATTTCCAAAATTCAAAGAGAAAATGATCTGTTAAATTCTAAACCTAGCCAAGCTGAAAATTAATTTCAGGGATTAATTACATTTTTCAGATATTTAGGTTCTCAAAACTTTTACTTCCATGTTCCTTTTCTAAGGGCATATTGAGAATGTGGTCCATTAAAAATAAGGAAATCATCCAACCAAAAGGAATAAAACCTGGTCCACATAAAAAAGGCTACTCTAGCGACTCAGATTGTAAAGAATCCACCTATAATTTAGAAGACCTGGGTCTGATACCTGGGTTGGGAAGTTTCCCTGGAGAAGGGAAGGACTGTCTACTCCAGTATTCTGGCCTGGAGAATTCCATGGACTGTATAGTCCATGGGGTTGCAAAGAGTTAGACACANCTCAGATTGTAAAGAATCCACCTATAATTTAGAAGACCTGGGTCTGATACCTGGGTTGGGAAGTTTCCCTGGAGAAGGGAAGGACTGTCTACTCCAGTATTCTGGCCTGGAGAATTCCATGGACTGTATAGTCCATGGGGTTGCAAAGAGTTAGACACAACTGAGCAACTTTCACACTTTCCACATACAAAAAGCAGAATCACACTGAGAGGTGACAGTGGGGATAACAGATACTAGGGGGACAGTGGTGCTGCAGATGCGAGAACAACCAGATCAGACAGAATGGGGGGATTCATGGGGAGGCATTGAAGGAAAATTTGTGTTGCCTCATTAGCTTGTTTACTGAGAGTGCGTTAGCGAGCAGTGCACTGAAAAGCAAATAAACAAACAGATGAAACACCAAAAAATTATTAACTCCAAGGAATACAAATTCTGCACTCATACGTAATTCATAGCCCATTATGCAGCTCAGCTGTAAATATGTTTACATAGATCGAGTAATGTAAACACTAAAATTCTGGATTAAACCAAGATAATGATACAACTATACTGTGTATGTGCTACGTATGCAGTGAAGGGAGTTGAAAGGAGTGTCAGAAAGTAGGCAAAGGGATGGAGAGGTAGAGAATGAAAAAGAACTAAATCTTCATCTTCAGTTCATTTCAGTTCAGTTCAGTCACTCAGTCGTGTCTGACTCTTTGTGACCCCATGAATCGCAGCACGCCAGGTCTCCCTGTCCATTGCCATCTCCAGGAGTTCACTCAGACTCACATCCATCGAGTCCGTGATGCCATCCAGCCATCTCATCCTCGGTCGTCCCCTTCTCCTGCCCCCAATCCCTCCCAGCATCAGACTCTTTTCCAATGAGTCAACTCTTCACATGAGGTGGCCAGAGCATTGGAGTTTCAGCTTCAGCATCATTCCTTCCAAAGAAATCCCAGGGCTGATCTCCTTCAGAATGGACTGGTTGGATCTCCTTG
>SJYV01011148.1:127718-148380 GCA_006410875.1 Neotragus pygmaeus | reverse complement strand
GTCAAAGGCTTTGGCATAGTCAATAAAGCAGAAATAGATGTTTTTCCGAAACTCTCTTGCTTTCTCCATGATCCAGCGGATGTTGGCAATTTGATCTCTGGTTCCTCTGCCTTTTCTAAAACCAGCTTGAACATCAGGGAGTTCACGGTTCACATATTGCTGAAGCCTGGCTTGGAGAATCTTGAGCATTACTTTACCAGCGTGTGAGATGAGTGCAATTGTGTGGTAGTTTGAGCATTCTTTGGCATTGCCTTTCTTTGGGATTGGAATGAAAACTGACCTTTTTCAGTTTGTAATCTTCCTCTTACATAGCAGAAAGACAATAAATAATCATATTCTTCACCTTAGCAACAACATATCACCCAGTTGAATCCAGTTTGTTGTTTTAGCCTCACTTGCAAAAGTAGTCATGTCCCATAGGCCCACCAGTGTCCAGCCCCTCTTCCTCTAAGATTGTAGTCCTAGCCCTTTGAGGTCTCTCTTCCAAAGTTCTAGCAATTACAGCCCCTCTCTTTGTTCTCATAGACATAGGGCTTGTAGCTGCTTTTTTTAGTCACTACCTCTTTGATAATTTTCCGTTTTGCGTTTGCAGCTATCTAGCCAAAAATTCTTTATGCCTGACTAACATGACTTAGGGACTAAAGGACAACAACAAACAATTGTTTGATTTTTGCTGGTGAAGCAGTTTGTATAATTTCTGTCTCCATACTAGACCCTGACTTGTAAGGTGTTTAAAGCTGAAAATTTTAAAATAGCACTACCCATCTATTGAATAAGAATATACAAATAAATATCAGTTGAAATTACTAAAAAAGGTATAGGTGATTGCGTCTGGAGGTTTTTGTTTGTTTTGTTTTTTTCTGAGCAGAAGACTCATTTCAAAAAAAAAAAAAAGAATCTCACATAAAACCTTATGTTTAAATGATAAAAAATGAATTTCTCTGGTGGAAAGCTTGAATCTGGTTGTTAACCAGAGTCATCCAATATGTGACTCTCCTTGAAAACGTATGGAGTGAAGCCAGGAAACGTTTGTAATATAGGTCATGAAATAAGAAACATCAGCCTCAAATTTTCATTCTTATACTAAATGAATCAGAATCCTAGGTATGTGATTTACTAAACATTCATTTGTCTTTTGTCTGGTGATAACATAATCTACTGGTATCTCCAAATAACTATGGCAATATTAAAGTAGAATGAAGTATCTGATTCATATTTAAATGGTATAAAAAATGATAATTCAGAGAAGGCAATTATTGAAAAAAGAAGTAATAAGGTGGACTTTGAACAAAAGAGGGATGAGAAAGCAATTAGAGCACAGTTACTCAGAAATAGAATCATAAAGCAGGAATCTGAAGCAACCAAATATTGAGGTCATATGTCCACCATTTTACAATTGAAATTTGTGAGAAAAATTGTTTGCAATGTTCATTCAAACATCAGTATCTTGCTGCCCAAGGTTAGTTTAGATATACGGTAATTGCATCCTGTTTCCCAGTGTTTGTCTTAGCTTTCTGGTGTCCCACTGATCCATTGATTCATCCCCACAGGCTACAAACTTCAGTTTTCCGTGAAAAGCATGCTGGGAGAAGGGCTTTGTTTCCTTAACTCTTGAAATAGACTGATGTTGTCCTGGAAAGTCAGATTTCTAGGTTCTTCGAGTTTCCTGTGGCAGTGGGTAATTATCCAAAGGGAACTTTTATATTTCTAGGAGAATTACCTCCAAGTCTTGGAGTCCCTGCAATGCTCTTGTGAATCAGACTTGAAAAGAGGCTTTGTCAAACAGCAGGGTCTGTATGAATGTAGGTCAAAAATAGAAAATCTTTCAAAAGATTAGCAGTAACTATTGAAAGATAAGACAGTATCAAAATTATTCACAATCCTTTTCCTTCCCCTTAAAATTCATTAAGAATATCACTCTTGATGAAATCTACTGGATTTTGACAGTGTGGCTGAGAAAATAACTGTTTTATTCTAGTCTTCCAATCACCACAGAAAAGAATTGTATGTCCTCTATTCCCTAACTTTTTAGAGACAACAAAAATTTGAAGTGGGAATACAGAAACCTGTTTTATTTTTTACTGACTTCAGTTTTCAGTGAAGAGCATGCTGGGAGTTTATTCCCATGAAGTGGTGTTTTTTTTTTTTTTTTTTTTTTTTTTTTTTTANGACAACAAAAATTTGAAGTGGGAATACAGAAACCTGTTTTATTTTTTACTGACTTCAGTTTTCAGTGAAGAGCATGCTGGGAGTTTATTCCCATGAAGTGGTGTTTTTTTTTTTTTTTTTTTTTTTTTTTTTTAACATTGGAAGCAATTTGATAGGCACAGGCTTCTTTTTAAATAAAGTCAGTTCCAATGAAGGTCTGGAATACCACTTAACATAAAATCAGGCCATCCCCTTTACAAGAATACTGTATGTGATTCAGCAATAATTTCTAGCTTGTTAAAATGTCTTAATTTTTGTTCTCCTAGAGAGATTCCTTTAAGAGACATAGGGAAGGAATTTTGAATTGCAAGAATCCATTGCTGTTTTCACCTTTGAAGTACAACACACTTTAATTTTTCAGTTTACCTAAGGTAAGCTCCCACCTATTTCATTGCATTGTTTATTCATAAGAAGTTTCTAGATGTTTCCAGGAATATGTAAGTTTAGCAGTTATTCCTATGAGGTGAGGAAAAAAGTCATGTCACATTACTTTGTCCTGGCCTCTCCTTCATGTCCTACTGCAACTTTTATCTTAAAAAGTTGAATTCACAGCAATAGCTAGTGGAATGGTGGTTACTAGGGCTGGAAGGAGTCGGGTGGGGATAGATGTTAGTCAAAGGGTACAAACTTCTTGTTAGAAGAGGGAGGAGTTCTGGGGATTGATGTACCGCATTCTGATTAACTGCTCCCTACTGTGTACTTGAAAATCACTGAGAGAAAATCTTAAATATTCTGACCACCAAAAAGAAATGGCAGTTATGTGATGAGATGGAGATGTTAACTAACACTACAGTGGTAACCATGTTGCAAGATAAGTGCATCGAATCAACACATTACACAGCTTAAATTTACAGTGTTATATGTTAATTATACATCAATAGCACTGTGGAAAAAGAAGAAATACTGGAAAGGCACTTTGAGATATGCTGAAAAGAGCTTTAAAATGAGCTGGAGAAAGGCAAAACAGATAAATTATTTTTTCATTACTCTCATTTCAAAACCAATATTATTTTTAAAGTTATAAGATTAAAAATATCTTAGTAAATGGTATCAGAAACTATAAAAAAGAAGATAGACTATGTCCATTATCCTCACCAAACTTACTTTCTTCTCAGGTATTTAAAAAACATATATGCTGATTTTATATTTCAAAAAAATAACCGCAGTGGAATATCCTTGCTTTGAGTACCTAGCAGTAAAAGTAGACATACTTTCCATTCAAAAGCTATAGATTTATACCATTATTTTAGTGGCCATAGAATAGCCCATAGATAGATTCCCACAATTTATTTCATGAATTCCTTATTATTTTCATTTTTATCATTACTAATAATATTGAAGTAATCATTCCTGTAACTACATTTTGAAATATTTGTCAGATTTCTTTTCACATCTAGCAGAGCAAGGCTTCCATCATTACTTTTCTTGCTTATATTTTTATGGCAATTTTTAAAGTGTGTTTTAGTAGTTCTATTTTAAAATGATTTTGTTGTCACCCACTACCATGCCCCCATCAGCACCATAAGAGTATTTTGATTGATAACATATTTTAATGCATTTTTTTTACTGCCAAAGATTGATTTTGCTTAATATAATTTGCCATCTTAATTAACTGATTTTCTGTGTAGACCATCATATGAATCAAAAATATTTTTAGTGTTTATCTCTCTAATATTTTGGTCTTGACTGACTGCATCAGATAACAGTTCTAGGATGATAGTANAATATCAGCCTCTTTCTGTCTCCTTCATTTTCTTATCATCGACTCCGGACCACCTGCTTCTGATCTGTCTCTTATACACATCTTATCTCTCTAATATTTTGGTCTTGACTGACTGCATCAGATAACAGTTCTAGGATGATAGTAAATAACATTGATGCTAATCATGTATGTCTTCTTCCCAATTTTTGTTTTTTTTTTTAAAGCATGATGCTGGCTTTTAAGTTGAAATAGACTGAGATTTTCTTCATTCTTCTACTCTTGCTTTAGAGATTTAAAAATCAATAATGATTGTATTCTCATCCACTATATTTGTGGTATATGGGTAGTTAATGAAAGTATTTTTCCTATTGATCTCCTAATATAATGAAGTATTGATTTTTAACATTGATCCAGCCTATTATCCTGAGAACAAATTTTACATATTCAATGGATATTATACTGATACATCTGTCTTGTAAATATTGAGATTTTTTTCTAATATTTATAAGTAAGAACAGTCTGCATTTGATATTTTCGCATGTTAAATTTCCTGAATTAAGTTCAGAATTATAGACTACCTTGGGAAACCATTCTTTTTTAGTATATATACAGGAAATTATTTAAAAGATTAGTAATTAACCTATTCTTGATTGTGTGATGAATGTTTTTAAGCTTTTTCAGTCAAATTCCTTGCTTGGGAGTAGTTGGGTTTTTTTTGTTGTTGTTTNGCCATTCCCTTCTCCAGTGGGCCACGTTGTGTCAGACTTCTCCCCCATGACCCGCCTGTCTTGGGTTGCCCTGCAAGCATGGCTTGGTTTCACTGAGTTAGACAAGGCTGTGGTCCTAGTGTGATTAGCTTGACTAGTTTTCTGTGAGAATGGTTTCAGTGTGTCTGCCTTCTGATGCCCTCTTGCAACACCTACTATCTTTCTTGGGTTTCTCTTACCTTGGGCTAAGTCTTTCAGTCATGTCCAACTCTTTGTGAACTCATGTACTATAGCCCGCTAAGCTCTTCTGTCCATGGAATTTTCCAGACAAGAATATTGGAATAGGTTGCCATTTCCTACTCTAATGGATCCTCCTGACATAAGGATGGAACCCATATCTCTTGCATTTCCTGCATTGACAGGCAGATTCTTTACCCCTGTGCCACTTGGGAAGTTCAGTTCAGTCACTCAATTGTGTCTGACTCTTTGTAACCCCATGAACTGCAGCATGCCAGGTCTTCCTGTCCATCACCAACTCCCAGAGTTCACCCAAGCCCATATTCATTGAGTCGGTGATGCAATCCAACCATCTCATCCTTGGTCGTCCCCTTCTCCTCCTGCCCTCAATCTTTCCCAGCATCAGGGTTATTGCAAATGGGTCATCTCTTCACCTAAGGTGGCCAAAGCTTTAACATCAGTCCTTCCAAAGAACACCCAGGGCTGATCTCCTTTAGAATGGACTGGTTGGATCTCCTTGCAGTCCAAGGGACTCTCAAGAGTCTTCTCCAGCACCACAGTTCAAAAGCATTAATTCGGTGCTCAGCTTTCTTTATAGTCCAACTCTCATATCAACACAACCACTGGAAAAACCATAGCCTTGGCTAGATGGACCTTTGTTGGCAAAGCAATGTCTGCTTTTCAATATGCTGTCTAGGTTGGTCATGACTTCCCTTCTAAAGAGTAAGTGTCTTAATTTCCTGGCTGCAATCACCATCTACAGTGATTTTGGAGCCCCCCCAAAATAAAGTCAGCCACTGTTTCCACTGTTTCCCTATCTATTTGCCATGAAGTGATGGGACTGGATGCCATGATCTTCGTTTTCTGAATGTTGAGCTTTAAGCCAACTTTTTCACTCTCCTCTTTCACTTTCATCAAGAGGCCCTTTAGTTTTCCACTTTCTGCCGTAAGGGTGCTGTTATCTGCATATCTGAGGTTATTGATACTTCTCCCAGCAATCTTGATTCCTACTTGTGCTTCCTCCAGCCCAATGTTTCTCATGATGTACTCTGTAAATAAGTTAAATAGCAAGGTGACAATACATAGCCTTGAAAGTGAAAGAAAGTGAAAGTGGTCTCTCAGTCGTGTTCGACTCTTTGCAACCTCAAGGACTGTAGCCCACCAGGCCTCTCCGTCCATGGGATTCTCCAGGCAAAAATAATGGAGTGGGTTGCCATTTCCTTCTCCAGGGCATCTTCCCAACCTAGGGGTCGAATCCGGGTCTCCCATATTGCAGGCCTTAACATACTGCTTTTCCTGTTTGGAACCAGTCTGTTGTTCCATGTCCAGCTCTAACTGTTGCTTCCTGACCTGCATACAGGTTTCTTAAGAGGCAGATCAGGTGGTCTGGTATTCCCAGCTCTTTCAGAATTTTCCACAGTTTATTGTGATCCACACAGTCAAAGACTTTGGTATAGTCAATAGGGAAGAAGTAGATGTTTTTCTGGAACTCTTTTGCTTTTTTGATGATCCAGTGGATGTTGGCAATTTGATCTCTGGTTTCTCTGCCTTTTCTAAAAGGAGCTTGAACATCTGGAAGTTCATGGTTCATGTATTGCTGAAGCCTGGCATGGAGAAGTTTAAGCATTACTTTACTAGTGTATGAGATGAGTGCATCATGGCATCCGGTCTCATCACTTCATGGGAAATAGATGGGGAAACAGTGGAAACAGTGTCAGACTTTATTATTTTGGGCTCCAAAATCACTGCAAATGGTGACTGCAGCCATAAAATTAAAAGATGCTTACTCCTTGGAAGAAAAGTTATGACCAACCTAGATAGTATATTCAAATGCAGAGACATTCCTTTGCCGACTAAGGTCCATCTAGTCAAGGCTATGGTTTTTCCTGTGGTCATGTATGGATGTGAGAGTTGGACTGTGAAGAAGGCTGAGTGCCAAAGACTTGATGCTTTTGAACTGTGGTGTTGGAGAAGACTCTTGAGAGTCCCTTGGACTGCAAGAGATCCAACCAGTCCATTCTGAAGGAGAGCAGCCCTGGGATTTCTTTGGAAGGAATGATGCTAAAGCTGAAACTCCTGTACTTTGGTGACCTCATGAGAAGAGTTGACTCGTTGGAAAAGACTCTGATGCTGGGATAGATTGGGGGCAGGAGGAGAAGGGGATGACAGAAGATGAGATTGCTGGATGGCATCACGGACTCGATGGACGTGAGTCTGAGTTAACTCTGAGAGATGGTGATGAACAGGGAGGCCTGGTGTGCTGGGATTCATGGGGTCGCAAAGAGTCAGACACAACTGAGTGACTAAACTGAACTGAACTGAGATGAGTGCAATTGTATGATAGTCTGAGCATTCTTTGGCATTGCCTTTCTTTGGGATTGGAATGAAAACTGACCATTTCCAGTCCCGTAGCCACTGCTGAGATTTCCAAATTTGATGGCATATTGAGTGCATCACTTTCACAGCATCATCTTTCAGTATTTGAAATAGTTCAACTGTAATTCCATCACCTCCACTAGCTTTGTTTGTAGTGATGCTTCCTAAGGCCCACTTGACTTCACATTCCAGGATGTCTGGCTTTAGGTGAGTGATCACGCCATCGTGAATATCTGGGTTGTGGACATCTTTTTTTTACAGTTCTTCTGTGTATTCTTGCCACCTCTTCTTAATATCTTCTGCTTCTGTTAGGTCCAGACCATTTCTGTCCTTTATCGAGCCCATCTTTGCATAAAATGTTCCCTTGGTATCTCTATTTTCTTGAAGTAATCTCTAGTCTTTCCCATTCTGTTCTTTTCCTCTATTTCTTTGCATTGATCACTGAGGAAGGCTTTCTTATCTCTACTTGCTAGTCTTTGGAACCCTGCATTCAAATGGGTATATCTTTCCTTTTCTCCTTTCCTTTTTGCGTCCCTTTTTTTCACAGCTATTTGTAAGGCCTCCTTAGAGGTCCATTTTGCTTTTTGCATTTCTCTTTCTTGAAGATGGTCTTGATCCCTGTCTCCTGTACAATGTCATGAACCTCCATTCATAGTTCATCAGGCACTCTGTCTATCAGATCTAGCCCCTTAAAGCTATTTTTCACTTCCACTGTATAGTCATAAGGGATTTGATTCAGGTCATACCTGAATGGTCTAGTGGCTTCCTCCTCTTTCTTCAATTTAAGTCTGAATTTGGCAATAAGGAGTTCATGATCTGAGCCACAGTCAGCTCCCAGTCTTGTTCTTGCTGACTGTACAGAGTTTCTACATCTTTTTGGCTGTAAAGAGTATAATGAATCTGATTTTGGTGTCGACCATCTAGCCCCTTATCAATATGTATAATATTATACAACCTGGCATATATTACTATATGTTACATAATAATATAACATGTATTGTTATATATATCTTATATAATAATATGTATTGTTTGGATATGTTTATATAACAATTATTACTTATAATAATTTATTTGTAGATATATTATTTTTAATGTTATGCATTTTCCTGTGACTTGGGATCTGAATATTTTCTATAAATTGAATAGTTATTATTGTCCTCAGTTTCTAAACGATCTGTTATGATGTCTTTGATATTCTTTTTATTCAAATGTAATTTTAACAGTATTTTTTTATTCCCAAGAGGTCATATTACCTTTTTTTTGCTTATTATCAAGCTTTAATTTTAATTCATAGATTTAATATAAATTGGTGTTTGACTTATGATTATTTTTTAATATAATTAGATTTCTTTTTAAGATCTAGTAGGTAAGCCAATTTAAAAAATTGACTTCTATAGGTGTTTGGAAAGAATGTGTATGCTTTATTTTTCAGACATAATAGTTTGGCATAGCAAATCAATAAATCATATTATTATATTATTCAAACATTTTATATATGCTTGATATGTCAATAATCCAGTATATTTAAATTTTCTACCACCACTAAATTTCTATAATTTTTCTACAGATGTATCTATTTTCCCCTTTCTATGTGTTAATGAGTGTTTAATCAACTTAATCAAATAGAGTAAGGAACATTTGAGTCAAAATCTATTTAACTCAGAATTCTTTGTATGTCATCCTATGGTAGTTAGTGGTCCAGTGACTAATCTAAGAGGTTAATTTTGTGTGTGTGTGTGTGTGCAAGTAACTTCATTCATAGTAGGTTTTTTTTAGTGTTTAATATAAAAATGTCTTTATTATTTAATAATTTTATCAAGACTTGGCTAACTGTTGCTATTAATATGTTCTGCATATTGGTGCATTTTTTGCATACATGGTGTGCATTTTAGGGAAAATTTTTTTCCAAACTTTAAATTTTGTATTTTGTATTGGGATACAATATTGTTGTAGTTTCAGGTGAACAGTTAAAGGGCTCAGCCATACATAGACATATATACATGTATCCATTCTTCCCCAAACTCCCCTCCCATCCAGGCTGGCACATAACATTGAGAAGAATTTGATGTGGTATGTAATAGGTCCTTGTTGGTTAGCATTTTAAATATAGCAGTGTGTACATGATCTTCCCAAAGTCCGTAACTTTCCCTTCCCCTTGGCAACTGTAAGTTCATTTTCTAAGTCTGTGAGTCTCATTTTGTTTTGTAAGTTCATTTGCATCATGTCTTTTTCGATTCCACATATAAAGGATGACATATATTATTTCTCCTTCTCTGTCTGACTTTTTTCACTCAGTATGAATGACAGTCTTTAGGTTCATCCATGTTGCTGCAAATGACATTATTTCATTCCTTTTAATGGCTGAGTAATATTGCATTGTAAATGGATGGACATTTAAGTTGCTTCCATGTCTTGGCTATTGTAAGCAGTGTTGCTATGAACATTGGAGTGCCTGTATCCTTTCAGATCATGTTTTTCTCCAGATATATGCCCCATAGTGAGAGTGCAGGGTCATACAGTAGCTCTATTTTTAGTTTTTTACATAACCTCCATTACTATTCTCCTGAGTTGGCTGTACCACTTTACATTCCCACCAACAGTGTAGGAGGGTTCCCTTCTCACCAGACCCTCTCCAGAACTGGTTATTTGTGGATTTTCTAATGATAGCTATTCTGACTGGCATGAGGTGATATCTCACTGTATTTTTGGTTTGCATTTCTCTAATAGCTAGAGATGTTGAACATATTTCATGTGCCTATTGGCCATGTGTATGTCCTCTTTGGAGAAAAATCTATTCAGGTCTTTCCCCACTTTTTCAGTGGGTTGTTTGTTTTGATGCTGTTAAATGTCATGAGCTGTTTGTAAATTTTGGAGACTAATCCCTTATCAGTCACATTATATACAAATATTTTCTCCTAATCTGTGGGTTGTCTTTTCATTTTGTTTATTGTTTCCTTTGCTGTACAAAAGCTTTTGAGTTTAAGCATGTTTGTTTATTTTGTTTTTGTTTCCATTATTCCAGGAGATGGATCAAAAAAGATGTTGCTATGACTTCATGGGAAATAGATGGGGAAACAGTGGAAACAGCATCAGACTTTATTTTGGGGGGCTCCAAAATCACTCCAGATTGTGACTGCAGCCATAAAATTAAAAGACGTTTACTCCTTGGAAGAAAAGTTATGACCAAGCTAGATAGCATATTCAAAAGCAGAGACATTACTTTGCCAACAAAGGTCCATCTAGTCAAGGCTATGGTTTTTCCTGTGGTCATGTATGGCTGTGAGAGTTGGACTGTGAAGAAGGCTGAGTGCCGAAGAATTGATGCTTTTGAACTGTAGTGTTGGAGAAGACTCTTGAGAGTTCCTTGGACTGCAAGGAGATCCAACCAGTTCATTCTGAAGATCAACCCTGGGATTTCTTTGGAAGGAATGATGCTAAAGCTGAAACTCGAGTCCTTTGGCCACCTCATGCGAAGAGTTGACTCATTGGAAAAGACTTTGATGCTGGGAGGGATTGGGGGCAGGAGGAGAAGGGGCCGACAGAGGATGAGATGGCTGGATGGCATCACGGACTCGATGGATGTGAGTCTGAGTGAACTCTGGGAGTTGGTGATGGACAGGGAGACCTGGCATACTGCGATTCATGGGGTCACAAAGAGTCAGACACGACTGAGCAAATGAACTGAACTGAACTGAACTGATGATTTATGCCAGAGAGTGTTCTGCCTATGTTTTCCGCTAGAAGTTTTATAGTGTCTGGCCTCATATCTATCTTTTTAATATATTTTGAGCTTACTTTTGTGTATGTAGTTAAGAATGACCTAATTTCATTTTTCACATGTGGCTGTTCAGTTTTCCCAACACCATTTGTTGAAGAGACTGTCTTTCCAGCTTTGTGAAGTCTTGTCTTTTTTGTCGTAGATTAATTGAGCATAGATGCATGGGCTTATTTCTGAGTTTTCTACCCTGTTCCATTGACCTATATTTCTATTTTTGTGCCAGTACTGTATTGTTTTGATGACTATAGCTTTGTAGTATAGTCTGAATCAAGGACATTTTCTTTTTATTCGCATTGATCTATGCCAAAAACAAACAAAAAAACTGTGTGTTTATTCCTCACTGATGGGCTTCCAAAATCTGCAACTCATTTCTTTTACTGACACAGCTCATTACTGCTTGTATTTTCAAAATATATGGCTATGATATTTCTTACTCTCCTTATTAATTCAATATTTCTGTTTGACATTTCTCATCTAGTTTCCTCTTCATTTACATTGTTATCTCAGCATACATTTTTTGTTAAAAGAAATTAATTTCTACTGTCTTTGTGGAGATTTAAAAGTAATCATGGTATGAACCTTACTGTTTCCTGAAGAAAAAATTTTTTAATGTTTTGATTTTCTAATTTATGGATTTAATGGATATTTGTTGGTGTTGTTACTTATCCATACTTATTTATCCACAAATAGTAAAAATTTTTACCCAGAGGCAGAGAGAATGGCTTTCTCCTGGATCTCTCCCCTCATTCCTAAATACTGCTGGAAACCTTTCACTGCTCACATTTAAATGCTTGTTGCTAACTCAATGTTGCAGCTAAGTGTGGAAACACAAAGATGGAGGTAGGGCCAAAGGCTGGAGAATTTTGTCTTTTTGGCATCTTTGTGCACACATGTGTATGTATGTGTGCAGACACTGTGACAGGTTCCTGGGCTGACCCCACCATCTACTTGAGACATGAAAGCTAGCCTTGCTTCCTTGAAGTAGATCTCCATATCTACTCAACAGAACCTTTTATGTTTTCTCTCTTTTTGGACCAGAATCTTGAGATTCACTGTCACTATGGATCTTATGTAATATTTTGTTTGATTAGCTTGGTTTTTGGTTTGTTTTAAATAGGAAAAAACTACTCGTGACTATAGACAGGTAAAACATTGAATAAGTTTTAATGATTTAGATTTTGAGATCAGTCAAAAACAGATGAGGTAAAGATAGGGTACCAATATATTGAATTTTTCCAAACCCAGGGGTCAGTGGTATCTTTGATAAGATAGGAGACTATAAAGAGAATTCTATGTGAAAATGCTTAAGTTTTAAATTCATTCAAGTATAAGAATATCCCATTAGAGATATTTTAGAGTGATCTGCAAATGCTTGAATCTGTAAATATGAGTTAGGCCTCTAAAATCTATTTTAAAAACCTTTCATAGATTCTGATGTGTAGTTATGCTTGTAAACTCCTGCTCAGGTCAAATGGGAGAGAAAGCAAGAAATTTGGCTATATGTATGGCTGCTGCTGCTGCTGCTGCTGCCTCTAAGTCGCTTCAGTCATGTCCAACTTTGTGCAACCCCATAGATGGCATCCCACCAGGTTCCCCCATCCCTGGGATTCTCTAGGCAAGAACACTGGAGTGGGTTGCCATTACCTTCTCCAATGCATGAAAGCGAAAGTGAAAGTGAAGTCGCTCAGTCATGTCTGACTCTTCGCAACCCATTGACTCTTCGCGACCCATTGACTCTTTGCGACCCCATGGACTGCAGCCCACAAGGCTCCTCTGTCCATGGGATTTTCCAGGCAAGAGTACTGGAGTGGGGTGCCATTGCCTTCTCTTATATGTATGGAAGTCCTTTAAATAAAATAAAGATTATGAAATAATCTTGCATTAAAATGTAAAAATGTAAGCAGTCAAATAAGTATTATCATTTCTGTTTCACTGCTTTCAAGTCTGTAATTTATTATTTAGATTTCCGCAAGGATTGAAAATTTTCATTTGAGAATGAATTTGATATTCTTTGAAATAGACAAGTCTTACGGAATTAATTTTTAGCAGCATGACTAAATAGGTCTTTGGGAATCTTTTTACAGGTCTTGGACAATTGAAGAATGAAAGTGAAAACTTACTCTTCCTGAAGTTCTTAGGACTGGAGTTCAAATACCAACGTGAAGCTAATTACCCTTAAGTTGATCAAGATGCTTATGATCAGAAGCACATTTCAAAAGAAAAGAGTCTCTTTCTTGACACTTATGTTCACATTCCTGACACAAACAAGAGATAGGTCTTTTTAGTACATGCAAAAAGCCCAAGTATTAAGTCAAATTGTATGTAATAAGTGAGATTGGTATTTAACTACATGACAACTCTAGGTGAATAAAAAAGAGCAGGCCAAAAGACTACTTTTCCAATAATGGACTTCAGATAATTCAGTTCCATCCCAGCATTGTTCACATGTTTCAGTAGCTTGTATATTAAGTTCAAAGATATGTAACATTAAAGCTAGACTAATTTTAAGCATAATAGGCATCAAAAGAAATGTAAGTTCTGTGTTTATTTCATTATGTGAACAGAGGGAAATTCTTAAGTAATATAAAATTAAAGTCACAAAATATGTCTTTTTATACTATTTCATTTTAAAAAATCTTAATTTCCAGTTTTCTTTTCCATCACATAGTTGAATTAATTTTTCTCAAAGACTGGACAGATAACAGGAAAATATGCTCAATATTGATTAAGCAATACCAATAGTTCTTGTTAACATTTTAGAGATAGGGAAATTATCCAACAGGCTCTGAAGACTACTTTGCTCTAGCTGAAGAATATAAGTTGATTTATTTCTTCAAATTTTAAGTCTCGAAAATAATTTTAAAATAATTTACTCTTTACTACATCTGTGTTGGAAAGTTGAATGTCATAAATAACACAGATAGACAAAAATAGAATAAAACAAAGTTAACAAAGATTCATTGAGAACCTCAGAGCAAAGTTGTTTTCTGTGCCCCTAATATTGGTCAGATCTAATGATGAAGTACAAAACATGTTATTGCTATGACACATCTTGTCTCATTATCCAATAAGTTTATTCCAACAAAGAGAAGCAAGGTTTAATTTCCTTGCTGTGAAATCTCATGAGAATATGTAGGTGGATCTACTTTAGGAAAATCTACATGTTAACTCTGTGTTTTTTCTCCCATAACATTGAAAATACCTGTGGAATTCACTCCCAATTTTGAGGGGATAGCTGCTGGTATCTCCTAGTGAAGCTCTGTGACTACTCGAAGTACACATGATATATATTCATAATATTTAAGAAATCATAGTCTAGCTTAGCTCTCTTATTTGGGGACCAGAGGGTTTGTGTACTCTGTAACGTTATCCATTGGTTTAATAACAGGTTGGGATCTGAGGCCAGGTTCTTTGGTAAATACTTTCTCTCACACTATGCTTCCTCACTGGGCTCAATTTTGCCTAAGTTGCCTCAAAACTAATTTTCAAAAGTCACCATATCAATAAAAATATCAGTAGTTTATTTCATTTTATAGAGAAAGAATAGGGTTAAGAAAGAGGAGATATTGATAGATAGAACATTAACTTTAAAATGGGTGGTGCAAGTACAAATGTGGGGATCAGCTGGGATCTCAAGCCAATCATCAGGGAGTCAGTGGCCACATGTAAGCAGGAATGGAAAAGGAAGTTGGTTTTAGGATATGAGAGACCATCCTTGACCAGTAGGCTGAAAAAGGGTTTAGGATGAACATGGCTCATGAACAAAAGATTATCTGTGAGGAAACCAGATTTTTAAAAATTTCTATTTTATATTGGAGTATAGTTGATTAATAACACTATGTTAGTTTCAAGTGCACAACCAAATGATTCAGTTATACATATATATGTATCTATATATTCTTTTTTCAAATTCTTTTCCCATTTAGGTTATTTTAGAATATTGAGCAGAGTTCCATGTGCTATACAGCAGGTCCCTGTTGGTTGTCTATTTTATATATAGCAGTGTGTATATGTCAATCCCAAACTCCCAGTCTATCTTTCCTCCATTCCCTTCCCCTCAGGTAACCCAAAATCAGTTTTGAAGAGTCAGTTGTACCTACATTTTCCACTTATTCAGCATTATCCCATATTTATTTTATTCCTGGTGATAAATTAGAGGGTCTTCCTACCCTGCCAGCCCAGTCTCCACATATGTATGGATAGAGAGGGAGAAAGAGAGAAATGCACACACATGTACAAATTTGCTTCCTATTCCTCTTCTAAATATTCACTGGACACATACAATAGAATCAAACTATTCAATCAATGCAGAGCTTACAAGACTCAAATTAAATATAGCCTCTATGCTTAAATAAGGCTTCCCAGGTGGCACTAGTGGTAAATAACCCACTTGCCAATGCAGGAAACATAAGAAACATGGGTTCAATCTGTGGGACTGAACATCCCCTGGAAAAGGAAATGGCAACCCATTCCAGTATTCTTGCCTGGAGAATCCCATGGACAGAGGAGCCTGCAGGGCTACAGTCCATAGGGTCACAAAGAGTTGGACATGACTGAAGTGACTTAGCACACACACACACATGGACACTGACTCAGCAAAGACTGTCTTTTTCTTGATTCAACGCTGCTGTTCTTCTGGCCTTGAGCCTCACCTGCTATGGAATTTCAGCACTGATGCTTATTTATCAGATTATTAGCTTCTTGGCATACTGTTAGGATTGCTTAAAATACAGGCATTTCTATATAAATGGGAATGCTTTAACACTTTATCCATTTTAATATTCACACTAAAGAAACTGCAGCCATCAAACTCTGGCACAATCTCTTTTATTGAATGTGATAACATTACTGGGTAGCACACAGTGTTCTTGTGGGGATTAATGCATGAAAATGCCATTTTGCATAACAATAATGTCAAAAGCATAACTCTGGAAAGGTCCATCTTAGTTATAAAACTCAAGCAGAGGATTGATACATTATCTTTAGAGAATTCCGAAATGCTTTGTGATTCTGCATTGTAGAATATCTCTGACAAGATATAAGAAGAAAATATTCCATTTAAGTACACAGGCGCAGGTCTGATCCCGGAGCTCTGTTTCTGAAGTCGTGTTTGTTTTAGGTAAAGGTCACTAAAAAAAGTGCTCCTTTTGAAACTTCAGATATTAGAAGAAAATATGGCAATATTGGGGTGAATGACCTTTGTGTTGATCACTCTGTCAAGAATCCATAAGTATTGGCAGAGGAGAAGAGACTGCCTATTTTTAAAGATTTTTAGAACACAATTCAGTATTTGGCATTATTGTCAACTGCATTTTGTTTGACAAATGCAGGCTCTGCAACATCAATATTTAAAATCTTTAATATATTGCTCTCTATTTAATAAGGAAATATACTATCTTCTCTTTCCAATATTGAGAAAAGTGAGGGGTTCCACATCTTATGTGTTTTTTTCCTGACTTTCTTATTCCTCATGGTCCTTTACTTTGTGCTGCTGTTTATTAAGAAATACTACGTGAAAGTTAATAATAACATAATTTAGAGCAATAATTACATTTTTATTCAATAGCTGTGGGAAAACACTGGGTTGAATAATGAGATAAAAATGAGTGTCTCAGGCCTAACAGGACATTAATCAACATATTAACTGTGTGGGCAAACTGATTTGAGACTGTTATGGCTTAATTTGTCTCAAAATCATTATTTTTAATGTATTGCATAATGTACTTTAAAATATGTGTTCAACTGATCATAAAGAAACATTAGATTTCAACAGAAGAGATGCTACTCCTTATCATGTCATGAGTTATCCTCTTTTTATAGTACCCAGTATAAAATCGATATTCCTAAAACTCTGACATTTCACAGCTATGTTCAGATAAGGCTAAATTAGTTTTGCAACCTCTCCACCTAAATTCAGTTATAATATCAGAGTCTGTATATTTTCTTAATCCTAATCACCAAAATATATGTATTATTCACTGTTGTTTACAAGAGTTTTCACCAAAACTGTTTAAATGTCATCGTTGTTTCAGTAAATAATAGCAATCTTCCAAACCCAGGAATTTTTGACCAGTTTGAAGTGACAAGAATTCAGTGCTTAGCCTTAGATTTTCATTTAACATAAATTTGATCCTTCAGAGACCTCAATCACACCTAAGGATCAAGTCATCATGGACAAAGTCTTCCTCATTCTTCAGGAGGAGGAAATGACAACCTACCCCAGTATTCTTGCCTAGGACACCCCATGGACAGAGGAGCTTTGCAGGCTACAGTCCAAAGGGTTGCAAAGAGTCAGATATGACTGAGTATGCACACACACACACACACACGTGTATTTATATAATTGAATCACTTTGCAGTACAGCAGAAATTAACACACTATTGCAAACAAAATATACTGCATTAAAATAAAAAGGCAAATGAGGGTATGATTAACTGTGTTCAATGTTGCTGGTAGATAAAGATGAAGATAGAGAATTAACCATTAATAATGATTTTGGATGTAAGCCAGACTTGATTAGAGTGGGTTTAAGCAAAAATAGGAAGAGAAGATTTAAAATTACACCATTTTATTCTATTAGCTAATTTTTTTTCCCCAGAAGGAAGTGGTAGCAGAAAGGCATAAGACTTCGGTTTCATAGTGAAATATATGCATGCACTGAAAGGCTTCTGACAAACATGTTTCATACACTATGAAATGAAACAATCCTCACTCGGACTCGGATGCTGAATATTTTCTTGGCAGTCCATGCTGCCATATTTCTTCAGTGGCAGTGTCTCTAAGCAGGGCATACTTTTGTTGCAGACCTTTGGGTTATGACATTTGCCTTTGCCCAAATATGCCGCTGAGAACACAGGGCAATGTTTTCAAAAGAAATTCTATTTTCCCATCTGCAGAAAACACACACATTCTCTGGGAAATATACTGACAAAGAAATTGCAGTTGACTAGGACAATAAGCCACATTAGTTATTTGTATAAGCAAGTAGCTATTTCAGAGGGTTATTAAAATATCATTCTATTTATTAGGGGTGTTACTATGTAACTAAAAATAGAAAAGTCAAGATCTCAAAATACCTGTTTATTAGAATGTCTACATCCTCCTTCTACCAGCCATGAGTTTCCCGAAGAATAGCAAAAATAGAATCAATCATAAGCTATCACAGGGATGGAAAGGATATTGAAAGAGTATCTAGTTCATCCTTTTACTTCTAATTAAACCTAAACAGACTGGTTCCAAATAGGAAAAGGAGTACATCAATATACATTGTATATTGTCACCCTGCTTATTTAACTTATATGCAGAGTACATCATGAGAAACACTGGGCTGGAAGAAGCACAAGCTGGAATCAAGATTGCTGGGAGAAATACCAATAAGCTCAGATATGCAGATGACACCACCCTTATGGAAGAAAGTGAAGAGGAACTAAAAAGCCTCTTGATGAAAGTGAAAGAGGAGAGTGAAAAAGTTGGCTTAAAGCTCAACATTCAGAAAACGAAGATCATGGCATCTGGTCCCATCACTTCATGGGGAAGTAGATGGGGAAACAGTGGGAACAGTGTTAGACTTTATTTTCGGGGGCTCCAAAATCACTGTAGATGGTGATTGCCGCCATGAAATCAAAAGACGCTTACTCCTTGAAAGAAAAGTTATGATCAACCTTGATAGCATATTAAAAAGCAGAGACATTACTTTGCTGACTAAAGTCCGTCTAGTCAAGGCTATGGTTTTTCCAGTAGTCATGTATGGATATGAGAGTTGGACTGTGAAGAAGGCTGAGCACTGAAGAATTGATGCTTTTGAACTGTGGTGTTGGAGAAGACTCTTGAGAGTCCCTTGGACTGCAAGGAGATCCAACCAATCCATTTCCATCTATCAGCTCATCTCTGAAGGAGATGAGCCCTGGGATTTCTTTGGAAGGAATGATGCTAAAGCTGAAAGTCCAGTCCTTTGGCCACCTCATGGCCAGTACTGGAAAAGTAACTCCAGTATTTTTCCACTCATTGGAAAAGACTCTGATGCTGGAATGGATTGGGAGCAGGAGGAAAAGGGGACGACCAAGGATAAGATGGCTGGATGGCATCACCAACTTGATGGACGTGAGTTTGAGTGAACTCCAGGAGTTGGTGATGGACAGGAAGGCCTGGCATGCTGCAATTCATGGGGTTGCAAAGAGTTGGACATGACTGAGCAACTGAACTGAACTGAACTAAAACCTAAACTTTATATGGTTCCAAGAGTGCTCCAAGGTTGAGGAAAATTACACAAAGTAGTCTATATCTAAGTCATGGAATTGATCATTTTTACTAATTTCTTTTTTCCCTTCCCTTCCCTTCTTCCTTTCTTGATTTTTTTAATTTCATGTTTTAGATCTCATGTTTTGTCTTTATAATTCAAAAAAGAAAGCTTCTAGTTTCAAAGCCTTTATTCAAATCTTCAAACTGAACTGCTCCTTACCAAACTGTCCTCATCTTTCAGAAACACCCGCTCATCTGTGATCTGATCGAGAGAAGGCCTGCACACTCATACTCATGCTATGAGAACTAGTCTCTTCCACTGAACTCTTCCGAATCACTGCTTGCTGACCATGTTCCACCAATCTCCACAGAACCTGTTCAGCAAGCTCTACTGCATGTGTTTTTATCCTCAAATGTACAGCCTGAGAGTTACCTAAGTGTACACAGAGGTTCATGTACATGGGAGAGGGTTAGACAAATCAGTCTTACCAGGTATGCTATCCATTTTTAAATCTTTCCCTTTTACTTTGTATTCTGTAATTTTAGTTTGTCGTCTTCCCTTTCCTCTGTTCATTTCTGGGTCTCCTGCATTGCAGGCAGATTCTTTACCAGCTAGGCTACCAGGGAAACCCAAATCAAGCCTAAGTATCAAAAATTAAATTTATAACATCTAAAATTGATTCAAATCACAGCAGGATCTTCTATGACCCACCTCCCAGAATGTTGGAAATAAAAGCAAAAATAAACAAATGGAACCTAATTAAAATTAAAAGCTTCTCCACAACAAAGGAAACTATAAGCAAGGCGAAAAGATAGCCTTCAGAATGGGAGAAACTAATAGCAAATGAAGCAACTGACAAAGAATTAATCTCAAAACTATACAAGAAACTGCTGCATCTCAATTTCAGAAAAATAAATGACCCAATCAAAAAATGGGCCAAAGAATTAAACAACATTTCTCCATAGAAGACATAAAGATGGCTAACAAACACATGAAAAGATACTCAACATCACTCGTTATCAGAGAAATGCAAATCAAAACCACAATGAGGTACCATCTCACTTTAGTCAGAATGGCTGCGATCAAAAAGTATACAAGCAATAAATGCTGGAGAGGGTGTGGAGAAAAGGGAACCCTCTTACTCTGTTGGTGGGAATGCAAACTAGTACAGCCACTATGGAGAACAGTGTGGAGATTCCTTTAAAAACTAAAAATAGGACTGCCATATGACCCAGCAGTCCCACTGCTAGGCATACACACTGAGGAAACCAGAATTGAAAGAGACTCGTGTACCCGAATGTTCATCCCGGCACTGTTTGTAATAGCCAGGACATGGAAGCAACCTAGATGTCCATCAGCAGATGAATGGATAAGAAGTTGTGGTACATATACACAATGGAGTATTACTCAG
>SJYV01011148.1:98176-127169 GCA_006410875.1 Neotragus pygmaeus | reverse complement strand
CCTTCCCTTCCCTTCTTCCTTTCTTGATTTTTTTAATTTCATGTTTTAGATCTCATGTTTTGTCTTTATAATTCAAAAAAGAAAGCTTCTAGTTTCAAAGCCTTTATTCAAATCTTCAAACTGAACTGCTCCTTACCAAACTGTCCTCATCTTTCAGAAACACCCGCTCATCTGTGATCTGATCGAGAGAAGGCCTGCACACTCATACTCACGCTATGAGAACTAGTCTCTTCCACTGAACTCTTCCGAATCACTGCTTGCTGACCATGTTCCACCAATCTCCACAGAACCTGTTCAGCAAGCTCTACTGCATGTGTTTTTATCCTCAAATGTACAGCCTGAGAGTTACCTAAGTGTACACAGAGGTTCATGTACATGGGAGAGGGTTAGACAAATCAGTCTTACCAGGTATGCTATCCATTTTTAAATCTTTCCCTTTTACTTTGTATTCTGTAATTTTAGTTTGTCGTCTTCCCTTTCCTCTGTTCATTTCTGGGTCTCCTGCATTGCAGGCAGATTCTTTACCAGCTAGGCTACCAGGGAAACCCAAATCAAGCCTAAGTATCAAAAATTAAATTTATAACATCTAAAATTGATTCAAATCACAGCAGGATCTTCTATGACCCACCTCCCAGAATGTTGGAAATAAAAGCAAAAATAAACAAATGGAACCTAATTAAAATTAAAAGCTTCTCCACAACAAAGGAAACTATAAGCAAGGCGAAAAGATAGCCTTCAGAATGGGAGAAACTAATAGCAAATGAAGCAACTGACAAAGAATTAATCTCAAAACTATACAAGAAACTGCTGCATCTCAATTTCAGAAAAATAAATGACCCAATCAAAAAATGGGCCAAAGAATTAAACAACATTTCTCCATAGAAGACATAAAGATGGCTAACAAACACATGAAAAGATACTCAACATCACTCGTTATCAGAGAAATGCAAATCAAAACCACAATGAGGTACCATCTCACTTTAGTCAGAATGGCTGCGATCAAAAAGTATACAAGCAATAAATGCTGGAGAGGGTGTGGAGAAAAGGGAACCCTCTTACTCTGTTGGTGGGAATGCAAACTAGTACAGCCACTATGGAGAACAGTGTGGAGATTCCTTTAAAAACTAAAAATAGGACTGCCATATGACCCAGCAGTCCCACTGCTAGGCATACACACTGAGGAAACCAGAATTGAAAGAGACTCGTGTACCCGAATGTTCATCCCGGCACTGTTTGTAATAGCCAGGACATGGAAGCAACCTAGATGTCCATCAGCAGATGAATGGATAAGAAGTTGTGGTACATATACACAATGGAGTATTACTCAGTCATTAAAAAGAATACATTTGAATCTATTTTAATGAGGTGGATGAAGCTGGAGCCTGTTATACAGAGTGAAGTAAGCCAGAAAGAAAAACACCACTACAGTATAATAATGCATATATAGGGAATTTAGAAAGATAGTAATGATAACCCTGTATGCAAAACAGCAAAAGAGACATAGATGTATAGAACAGACTTTTGGACTCTGTGGCAGAGGGTGAGGATGGGATGATTTGGGAGAATGGCATTGAAACATGTATATTATCATATGTGAAACGAATCACCAGTNATAGTAATGATAACCCTGTATGCAAAACAGCAAAAGAGACATAGATGTATAGAACAGACTTTTGGACTCTGTGGCAGAGGGTGAGGATGGGATGATTTGGGAGAATGGCATTGAAACATGTATATTATCATATGTGAAACGAATCACCAGTCCACGTTCAATGCAGGATACAGGATGCTTGGGGCTGGCGCACTGGGATGACTCAGAGGGATGGAATGGGGAGGGAAGTGTGAGGGGGGTTCAGGATGGGGAACACGTGTTCACCCGTGGCAGATTCATGTCAGTGTATGGCAAAACCAATACAATATTGTAAAGTAATTAGCCTGCAATTAAATTAAATAAATTTATATTAAAAAAAAGAAAAGAAAGCTGCATATTATAGCCATTAGCTGCAATGGATATTTAAATATAAATGAATAATAATTAAATAAAATTAAAAAAAACAAATACCTTTATTAAGCTATTTCAGTGTTTGGTGATTTAGTCACTATGTCGTGTCCAACCCTTGTGACCCCATGGACTGTAGCCCACCAGGTTCCTCTGTCCATGTGATTTTCCAGGTAAGGATGCTAGAGTGAGTTGCCATTTCCTTCTCCAGGGGATCTTCCTGACCGAGGGATGGAACCAGGGTCTCTTGCATTGCAGGCAGTCTCTTGTATTGTAGGCAGATGCTTTACAAATGGAGCCACCAGGGAACCCCAAAGTATCTTTATTAAACTATTTCAATGTTTAACAACTTTTATTTCCCATCATGTATTTGCTAACACATGCACATACATATATATATTTATATGTACATATGTATATTCATGTATATATATCTGAAATCAGTTCATTTATACAGCAAAATGCATGTTTAATTATACCTGATATTCTCTAAAAGACTTCTTGCTTTCCATTAAAAATAGAACAGTTGCCAGAGTCCATGAACAATGTACAATATCTGAATTGGTAGCACTTAGCCATTAGGTAGTTAGCAATGCTAATGTCAGATACCAGACAAACTGGATGTCAAACAAAGGCTGGCTTGACTTCCCATCCGGTGTGCCCTGCAAAGCTTGCTATGGTTAGACATTTCAGAAGACAAAAGGAAAGAAATGTTCAGAAGCTGGCAAAGCAACTTTGGGTATGATACACAGGAAAGAGGAGTTTAAATAGGTGACATTTGAATTAAAAGTTTGGAAGAGGAAACACTTCTTAGAAAGCATATAACCTCGTAAAATTTCTCTCTTGTTGAAATGTGCAAGAGGTATATTGAAATTCCAGTATAATTAATGTTCATTGTATTTGTTTTGATTGTCATCAGTTTAAATGTTTGTGAATCACATTTAACAATTTATTGTGTACTCTGACTAAGACTCTGACTCTGGTAATGTACTTTTTATTTCTGGCGTTTAACTTGTCTTTTATTTGTAGTTTCTATCTTACCCAGTATTATTTATCTTTTCATGCACATGTCCATAATTTATACTAAGTTCTTTAACATATTAACACAGTTGGATAGTTCCCAATTCTGGGATGCAATTACTAGTGTTAGCTCCATTTTATAGATGAGGAAACTGAAGCACAGAGGTTAAGCAATTTTATCCATGATCCAATAGCTAAAAAGCATTTGAATATAATCAGTTTAATTATAAGGTCCAAGTTTACCATCATATCAAAATGTTTTTATTTATATACATTTAATTCATATTCCATCACATAATTGGACTCTCTGTCAGTTCTAACAGAATTTTAGACATGGTTTTAGTATGAGATATGAGAGTTATATCTCATACTACAGAATTAACTATTCATTTGTTCCTGTCATCCTTTCTCCACTGAACAAAGAAAGGGTTCTTTGTTCATTCTACACCAATGGGTGTCTTTCTCTCTGAAGAAGGAGAGAAATACATATCCTTAGTTTTAATCCAGCTATGAAGTTCTTGGGTCACTTATTGGAGAAACATAAATCAATCTATATTTCAGAATAATAAATGTATATGGTTCAGTATTATGGCATTGCGTTTCCTTATAAAATATGTTAATCTGAAAAATATAGACAATATGCTGTTTTAAATAAAAATTAATTTGTTCAATATATGTACTCACCAAAAGGATTTCCTTTTACATAGTTTCAATAAAACAAACACTCAACCTTAACTCACATAACCGCAGGTGTTAATTGACATATACTTAGTAGTGAAAAGGCAAGAAAAATATCTATACACAAACATGTATTTATGAGGACCTAATTACTATAAAGTTTTGCTAATGAATTTATTAAAACCTCTTTTTATAAAAATTTAAACATCAAGTTACAACAGAGAGTTCTGCATAGCCATCAGAAGTATTATCTTTGCAACATACTCTTTAAATAGATCAAGGGGTAATAGGGGCGAGATTCAGCTTATGCGATTTTGATGTGTGACAAATCTAAGAATTGACAGAACCATGTAAATCATGTGTATTATCGTGCCTTATCTGAATGTCTCTACAACATATACAAGTTGAAGGATTAAGTGTGAGAAGAGCTTTCAGAGCTTAGTCAGTGCTGGGGGCTGTCTTGACACTGATTAAGACCCTGACAGAGTGCACAAAAAACCCATTTGTTGGCATGACATGTCAGATGGATGAAGAATCAGTCTTTGTCTATTGAGTTCAGTTTTCTTTCAAACTGACTTCCAGATCAGCTGCAGTATTTTCAGAGGCAAGTAGTACATTGATTTTTAATACAGGCATTATGCAAAATACGTAGTAATGAAAACTTTTTAAAGAGGCTTTTCTATATAGCATTAGTAAGCACAATGAACAATTGTGCATTAATATGAGCAGGGTTTCGTTCCATGTTCTACTTCTAAGCACCACTTTTTAAAACAGCAGTTCCCTTTAAAAGGCTAATTCTCTTTCTATCCATGACTAAACTGTGTGGTGAGGTTTATTTTGTTTGGCACTGAAAAATAAATGATGTAAAGTTGGAGCTAACAATATGTTCTGATTATTCCAGTGGTATACAATATTCTCTGAATGTGACAAACCATGTTTATCCCACTAGGGAGAGCGAGTGAGGGAGAGAGAGATTCCCCGTGATTTATTGGCATGCATTGTGTTGTTAAATAGCCATTTTCTTATTCTACCTTGACATTGACATATTTTATTTCACTTCATTAAGATTTTGATATGCAAAATCTGACTTAACTATTGTATTGACTACAAGAAATAACTGTTATTTGGGGCAGTAGGTAAGACCACTGGGTCCATCAAGTATTATGTTTCTTTTTTTACTACTCCATATCATATGGGTTTTTTATTGTTTCTAAGATGTTTAGTCTACTTCTCATATTTCTATATTACAAAAAAATGGTAGCACAAAGTAGAACATCACTCTAGAACACCAAATATTCAGTTAAGAAAGGATAAAAGATGATCACCGTATATAGCCTTGCTCTCACTATATTTCTAACTGAAGACCTCTGTTCATACACAGTGTGTGAGCTCAGTTGTGTCTGAGTCTTTGCAATCCTATGGAAGGTAGCCCACCAGGTTCCTCTGCCCATGGAATTTTCCAGGCAAGAATACTGGAGTGGGTTGCCATTTCCTACTCCTGGAGATCTTCCTGACTCAAGGATCAAACCTGTGTCTCTTGAATCTCCTGCACTGGCAGGTGAATTCTTTACCACTCCACCACCTGGGAAGCCTTTCCTACACAGCAGCACTATCCAATAAGACTGGCTATTCCAGTATAAGAAAAATACAAATTTCAAGAAATCATTGAATTGTTATCTGTTCAGTGGTGAATTGCTTATGCCCTGTAAGATGTTTCTTCTGAAAAGGGAAAGGGGAATCTCAGGACCATGAACACTCTTTCCTAGTCTTATTTGAAGTGAAAAATAAAAATCTGAAGATGACTGTCCAGAGTTATGAGTAAAACCTATGATCAGAGAAGATAGTGAAGATAATGACTCAACATATGAAACTTGACTCTGAAGTTGAGTTTGTGATGCAATACAGAACAGAAATATTCCAAATAATTTTAAAATGTGTAATATTTAATTGTAGGTAGATAGGTAGGTAGGTAGTGTGTAATTCTGTTGGTGTCATTGAGAACCAGGNATAGTGAAGATAATGACTCAACATATGAAACTTGACTCTGAAGTTGAGTTTGTGATGCAATACAGAACAGAAATATTCCAAATAATTTTAAAATGTGTAATATTTAATTGTAGGTAGATAGGTAGGTAGGTAGTGTGTAATTCTGTTGGTGTCATTGAGAACCAGGAAGGTTTGGCAAAGAAGAAACAAAATACAGACATAAGACAGAAGAGATTAAGTAAAAATTCTATAGTCTTACTAAATTACAAGTAATTATGATGTATTAAAAAAAAAGATTGCTTAGCTAACACTATTATTGGCCAAAGACAACCTGAAAACTAATCTTATCACCATAAAACCTAAGACGTGGCAGAGCAGTTCTCCTGAGTTCCCTTACCCTACTGCTCTCCACCTGGATGCTCCTTCCCAATAAAATCTCTTGCTTTGTCAGCAAAAAAAAAAAAAAAAAAAAAAATTTAGAAACAATGCTGACTTCTCTGGTAGCTCAGCTGGTAAAGAATGCAGGTGACCCCAGTTCGATTCCTGGGTCAGGAAGATCCACTGGAGAAGGATTAGACTACTCACTCCAGTTTTCTTGGGCTTCCCTTCATGACTCAGCAGGTAAAGAATCCTCCTGCAATGGGGAAGACCTGGGTTGGGAATATCCCCTGGAGAAGGAAACAGTTACCCACTCCAGTATTCTGGCCTGGAGAATTCCATGGACTGTATAGTTCATAGGGTCACAGAATCGACTATATGGTCCATGGGGTCTCAAAGACAAGACTGAGCATATAGAAACAATATAAACAAAATTCCTAGATCCTCAATGTCACTATCCTCTAAAAGAACATAAGAATCCTTGGGGAAAATGGCAGATTCCACACCTTGGGAATGATATATAATTATTACTCTGAAATAATTTGTCACACCAAAGAAAGAAACAGACAACTAGAGTGACAATAAAGTCAGTTGGAAGCCTATTTAACATTTTTAATAGTCTAAACTGGGACAATTTAGTTTCAATCAGTAAACATGCACCATGCAAGGAACTGAAATACAATACATCTAACATATTTAAATCAATGAGATGATACTAATACTAATTTTAAAAAAAACCCAAAACTCATCATTGGCCTCTGGAAGATGCCAAGAAACCAACTTATTTTTAAAGCTAGCAAATTTTCTAGTTAATCTTATTCTGCTTCTTTTATGCAATTTACAGTTCAGAGTGCCAAAATAGTCGATAAGAACAAATTTTCTCTTAATTGAAATAGTCCAGTTAATAATTGAAGAAGGAAGACATAACTTAAAGGACCATTTTCATAAAATAATGGACTTAGGCCAGAGATTAGTAAACTTTTTCTGTAAAGGGGCAGGTAGTACTTTAGACTTTGAGACTCATGTGGTCTCTGCTGCAACTCTGTTACATCATGAAAGATACTATGTGAATGCATTCTCAGTCATGTCCCATTCTCTGTGATTCTATGGACTGTAGCCTGCCAGGCTCCTCCATCCTTAGGATTTCCCAGGCAAGAATACTGGAGTAGGTTGCCATTTCCTCCTCTAGGGGATCTTCCTGACCCAGGGATCAAACCCATGTCTCTTGTGTGTCCTGCACTGGCAGGTGAACTCTCTATCACGGCACCACCTGGGAAGCCCTCATGAAGGGTACTATCTAAAGTACTTAAAGAAATAAATGTGTCTTTGTTTCAATAAAACTTTGTTTACCAAAATAAGCTGCATAACATTTTGGCCCAGGGGCCATAGTTTGTTGAAGTAAGCAATGATCACTGAGGACTGCTAATGTTATAGTCATTATCTAGCTTTACACTGTGTATACTAGAATAACATTGTATATTATTAGAAATGAATACACTTCATCATATCAAGAATAGAGTATACTCATTTTTATTATGCTTACCGACATGTCATTTTATAATCTTTAATCAATGAAAGTAAAAGTGCAGGTATAAGATACTTCTGAACTTAATAACACAATGTAACAAGGAGGAAATTCCAGAAACAAATATGCAATAAAACTATATTTTAGGTTTTATAGAAATACTAAAACCCTTAAAATTATAGTTCTATCCTTTATATACCCAGAAACTACTTATATATAACAAGCATTTGAATTTTTATTTTATGATACATAATATTTGACTTGATGACTTCACTCCATTTAAATTATTCAAAAGAAAGCATCAATTATCTCTTTAAAAGATATTTATTTAAGTTATCTAACTTCTTTCTCAGTCTCTATAAATGCTTACTATTGGTTTATGTTAATACTATGATCATAATTATTATAGCCACAACTATCATTCACAACTATCAAGCCTCAGCCATAGTGTAGGCACTATGTATACATTCATTACATTTTCAATATTTAAAACAACCTTAGAACAATGGCCTTACTCCCACTGCATATTATAAAACAGATTTGGAGTGGGCAATTAATATTTCTCAGTTTTNTATCATTCACAACTATCAAGCCTCAGCCATA
This sequence comes from Neotragus pygmaeus, assembly GCA_006410875.1. NCBI lineage: Eukaryota > Metazoa > Chordata > Mammalia > Artiodactyla > Bovidae > Neotragus > Neotragus pygmaeus. The sequence continues at coordinate 118,980 of SJYV01011148.1, read as the reverse complement.
GTGTAGGCACTATGTATACATTCATTACATTTTCAATATTTAAAACAACCTTAGAACAATGGCCTTACTCCCACTGCATATTATAAAACAGATTTGGAGTGGGCAATTAATATTTCTCAGTTTTTAGTTTTAAATGAAGAGTTAAGTTTCAGGCTTAGATCTGGGTCTCTAGAGCTGACATTTTTTTCCATCTCACAATACTATATAAAATAACTAAAACCATGTATCAGAAAATTTGGTATTATGGAGACACCACCCCTCCAGCCTAATGTCAAATGCAGCCTTCTTTATTCCAAGTGACTATCATATATTTACAAATTACTGGCAAGCTAGGGGCAATGAACAGAGAAATAGAAATGATATTAACTGTCTGGAATGTGCATTCTACTGAAAATGTTAAGATGATATTCTCAGTAAAAAAAAAAAATCAGTATGAGGTGACCTGGTATATTATTTCAAAATACTTCAAAATATATGAAAGTTAAATTAATCTGATTCCAGAAAATGTAACATGTGAGAAAAATAAAGTCAAGAAGAATAATGTATCATCTAATAATGTATTACAAATGGATTTTGTTTACTATAAAGTTAAGAACTTTTTATTTTAAATAATGTGTATCTGAAGACTTTTCTTAGGTCATCATATTTTTAACATTTTGGTATGTAGATCTCCTCACATAAAGTGTCTTTGAAATACATTTGGAAGGTTATAAAGTCAGATATATCTTTTTTATTTATAGTGATATTCTGTGACTTCCCTGGTGGCTCAGATGGTAAAGCGTCTGCCTACAATGCGGGAGACCCAGGTTCGATCCCTGGGTTGGGAAAATCTTCTGCGGAAGGAAATGGCAACCCATTCCAGTACTCTTGCCTGGAAAATCCCATGGACAGAGAAGTGTGGTAGGCTACAGTCCATGGGGTCACAAAGAGTCAAACACGACTGAGCGACTTCATTTTCACTTTCTTTCACTTTCCAGGAAAGTCAAGGTCCTGGGATCTTTAGGTTCTGTTCAAAAATTAAAGTTTGGGTCTCATTCTCTTCTCCAAGAAAATGGTTGTTTTGAGTTCAGCCAGTTGTTTTGAAAATCACAATGTTTTCATAATCACAACTGAAATAAGTTGCAACTCTCCAGGACAAGCCTACATATGTATCAGTCATTGATTCTACAAACAGTCATGCAGCCCTTCTCAGTGCATTCATACATATTGTACCCTCATATTCTTCACTCAACACATACTGAAAGTGAACCTCTTCATTTCCTTATAGATTTCATCTTCTCTGGCTTCAGATAACAAAGGCCGTTGTCGGCCTAAAATTCCCTCCCACCACTACTCCTCCCATAATTCAGGGCTCAGAAGTCACTTTCTGCTGGAAGCTTTCACAGACCTTTTACATTTATTTGTAGCAAGTAGAGGGATTTCTATTCAAAGAATAGACCTATTCCAACTCCTTTCAGCATGGCAAAGATTGGGTCTTCATCCTGATATTTGACTCATTCTCTCTCCTCCAGGGGATAAGAGTTAATGTTTCTATTTTATTAGTTTGCTGAAACTAAATCCAAACTTCTACTCAACAAAACACAAGAGAAAACTGTTGGGTTTTGATGGGGAAAAGTGATTGTTAAAACAGGATCACTCATTGGAAAACATAAGATTACAGCTGCAGATTAAGTACACAGCAAAAAATCACCACGAATGCTCTTATATCATACAGTGGGACTGACATCTAATCTTTTTTTTTTTTTTTACTTTATTTTACTTTACAATACTCTATTGGCTTTGCCATACATTGACATGANTTTTTTTTTTTTGGAATCAAGGACATCCCCTGCTTATCTCTTTAGAATGAGGAGTAGACTCATTTTTCTAGTTACAAAGACCTGCTTACTATGAAGTAGTCCCATGGATATTCCATTTTAGGTGTTTTAAAAGGCAAATGCCAAGCTTGTATTTTTATGTGCATGCATATGTGCTTTAAGTAGTTGAAGCATGCCCCGAATAACACTGCACATTGATCTTGGATGAGAAGCTCCCTCTGTATGCTCCTATAGCATGTTTTACTTTTACCATCATAGCATTTAACACACTGCATTGACTTGCTAATTTAAACTCAATGAAGGCCAGAACTATACTGTTTTTCATTTTTGTGTCTACAATACTTAAACAGCTCCAGACACAGAATAAGCATTCAATAAATTTTAAGGGAGTGACTATTACATCAGTGATAAAAAATAGAAATGGATTATGAGTATCCTTTTTACTACTCTTAACATAATACTTTGGGCAGCTGATTGGAAGAGCCAACTCATTGGAAAAGACCCTGATGCTGGGAAAGATTGAGGGCAGGAGAAGGGGGTGGCAAAGGATGAGATGGTTGGATGGCATCATTAACTCAATGGACATGAGTTTCAGCAAACTTTGGGAGATAGTGAAGGACATGGAAGCCCAGCGTGCTGCAATCCATGGGGTCACCAAGAATCAGACAACTGAACAACAACAATATATTCATGTAGATTTTTGCATGTATTTGTTTATCCTAAATAACATTCATACAGTCAAAAGCATAGGAAAGTAACAGTCATATGACTACCCTCTTTAATGATAAAACCAAAACCCAGCTGATCTTACTGCTCTGTTCTCCCATCAACAAAATACACAGGATGATAAGAGAAGTCCCAAAACACTATGAAGTCTACTCAACCTTCATGCATTTTCAGGTGGTTGAAAATAGCAACAGATAGATACTTTTTCAATTAATTTTAAATGAAAAGACAACCTGAGCAGAGAATTCCATAGCAGTGACCATAGTCAGAATGCCCTGGCACCAAGTGTCTCAAGATTAAACCAAGGGCAGATTAAATATCCTTCTATGTCATAACTCAGTGACAAGCCCATCATATTACATTTTTCTCCCAAAAGCATTTTTGACTAGAATATTGCTCTACAAGGTCCAATTTTAGAAACAAAAGATTGAAAGGTCATTTAGTCCTTCCTGAAATGACCTGAAAACTTCCTCTTTACAATGTAGCATATAGTTTTTTTCTCTAGTTACCAGTTAGGTTTTTATATATTAAATTGATTGCTTAAATTTCCGCAGAAACTAATTTCGGTGTGTTTGGTTCCATTTCTCTTAGAATAAGAGTCAAAGAACTTAATGCTTTGAATCTCATGTGACTGCCCTCTCCTACCAATTGCACTAAGCTCTTCCACTCCCCTACTACATTGACCACCCCTTCTAGCTCCCTTATCCTTCATTGTATGGACCAGGCGTTCTCCCATCTCAAGGCCTTTACACTGACTGCTCACCCTGCCTGGACATTCTTCTTTCAGAAATCAACATAGATCATCACTCTTGCCAATTTCACATCTTTGTTTAAATGTCATCTCTTAGTAAGGCCCTCCATCCTTACCTGCATTGGGACCTTGCTCCAGCACCTGTCATCTCTCTTATTCATATACACATCTCTCACAGTTCATACCATGTTCTAATATACTTTATAAAGTACTACTTACTATCTTCCATGTGAGTTTCTCCCCATTAAAATGTAAACTCCAAGAAGGGAAATATTTTTCTTTCTCTCTAGCCCGCTTGAAAGTAAGTCCCATGGACTACAAGGAGATCAAATAAGTCAATCCTAAAGGAAATCAGTGCTGAATATTCTTTGGTCACCTGATGTAAAGAGCTGACTCGTTGGAAAAGACCCTGATGCTGGGAAAGACTGAAGACAGGAGGAGAAGGGGACGACAGAGGATGAGATGATTGGATGGCATCACCAACTCAAAGGACATGAATTTGAGGAAGATCGGGGTGACAGTGAAGGACAGGGAAGTCTGGCGTGCTATAGTCCATAGGGTAACAAAGAGCGAGACACAGCTGAGTGACGGAGCAGCAATAAAAACTCTAGCACTTAAAATAATCCTTGACGGGCATGTGACTGGAAATATTCCTGAACAAATAAATGTAATGGTTACATATCAAAAACATGTAGTTCTCTAAAGGGCTTAAAGAGAATGAACCACCTTTTGAAATGTTAATTTAAAAGAACAGATTATATATGCAACTTTTTTGTTGTTGTCATTGTTTAGTCACTAAGTCGTGTTGACTTTTTTTGACCCTGTGGACTAAGCCAGCCAGGTTCCTCTGCCCATGGGATTTTCCAGACAAGAATACTAGAGTGGATTTCCATTTGATTCGATTCAGTTCAGTTCATTTCAGTCGCTCAGTCGTGTCTGACTCTTTGCGACCCCATGAATCATAGCACGCCAGGCCTCCCTGTCCATCACCAACTCCCTGAATTCACTCAGATTCATGTCCATCGAGTTTGTGATGCCATCCAGCCATCTCATCCACTGTCGTCTCCTTCTCCTCCTGCCCCCAGTCCCTCCCAGCATCAAAGTCTTTTCAATGAGGCAACTCTTTGCATGAGATGGCCAAAGTACTGGAGTTTCAGCTTCAGCATCATTCCTTCCAAAGAACACCCAGGACTAATCTCCTTCAGAATGGACTGGTTGGATCTCCTTGCAGTCCAANGTGCTCGCCCTCCCGAAGGGCCACTCTGTCCCCGGAAACACTCGCTCCCCTCCGCTGCCCTCTTGCAGCCCCTGGCCCACCGTCTACTTCCTGGGTCAGTGAATCTGACCCCTCCAGGTCCTTGTGTGAGTGGAGTCAGACAGGATATGTTGTTTGGTGACTGGCTTATTCCACTGAGCATCGTGTCCTCAAGGTCCATCCACACTGTAGCGTGAATTCCCTTCCTTCTGAAGGGTGAATAATATTCATTTGACGTATTTTAAAGATCCCTCTAGGTAAGTTTGGTAACAATTGATTTTTACACTGCTCCTTCTCGTTCAGAATAGACAGTGTTTCGGCAGCTTTTGGTGTTTGACGTGTTTGTAGCCATTACTCCAGTTTCATCTGATGTGAAGAATTCTTTAGTCTGAATGTCAGCTCAAGGGTGTGTGGCTCACGAGGAAAGCTGCTGCTGCTGCTACGTTGCGTCAGTCGTGTCCGACTCTGTGTGACCCCGCAGACGGCAGCCCACTAGGTTTCCCTGCCCCTGAGATTCTCCAGGCAAGAACACTGGAGTGGGTTGCCATTTCCTTCCCCAATGCTTGAAAGTGAAAAGTGAAAGTGAAATCGCTCAGTGGTGTCCNCACTCCAGTACTCTTGCCTGGAAAATCCCATGGATGGAGGAATCTGGTGGGCTGCAGTCCATGGGGTCGCTAAGAGTCGGACACGACTGAGCGACTTCCCTTTCACTTTTCACTTTCATGCATTGGAGGAGGAAATGGCACCCCACTCCAGTGTTTCTGCCTGGAGAATCCCAGGGACAGGGGAGCCTGGCGGGCTGCCATCCATGTGGTTGCACAGAGTCGGACACGACTCAAGCATATTAGCATTTAAAATAAACACGAGAAAAAGAAATCCGTATAATGGCATTAAAGTTTTTCTGTGAAAAATGAAGAAATTTCAAATAGCTTCTCTGGTCAATCCCAAAAGAGAATCTAAATTTAGGGGAAAAATTTTTTTTTTAATTTTCTTGAGACTTTTCTTTACAGTTAGGTGGCACTGAGTCTTTTCAGTTCAGAACTCTTTGTCTGAAAACCTCGTTAAAGAACACTGGGATCTTCAAGCACATATCTTAGTCCAAAATCTGGGTGGTTTTATTTTGTCTTTCACTTTCTTCTGTAAAATTTATTTATTTTATTTATTTTTTTTTACTTTTTTTACTTTACAATACTCTATTAGCTTTGCCATACATCGACATGAATCCACCACAGGTGTACACGACCTCCCAATCCTGAATCCCCCTCCCACTAATAGGAAGACTTACTTAGACAGGAAGGGTTATTTTAACCACATTCAGTTGTAAAAAAAAAAAAAAAAAAACCAGCTGTTTTCAGGATAAGAAGATTTTTAGAATAAATAGAAACAATTCTGCTACTCATAATATCAAACTATATCTCATGAAAACAAGTATACTACCCAATTTAATAGCAGAATAATTTTACAATAAACAAGTACCTTTGACATCAATGACAGTTAAGTGGTGCTGGATTTTAGCAAATGGAACACTTTTTATTACAGCACTTTACTTGTGCTCCAAGTTACCCAAAATAACTTGGATTCTTTTAAAATGTTTATCCAAAACAGTATAACAAAATAATAGGGAAGAGTTTATATAAAAACCCCCTTTCATCCCACATTCTACAAACTGCAATCCCACATTTCATAATGAGACCCCTTTGAATCTAGTGAATTTGTATTTGTTTGGATTATCTACTCAATCTCTCTTTCAATATGTGGTACTCAAATTTGTTTGACTCTTACTTTGGTTAAATATCTAAGTTTAATTAAAATGTTTTAACCTATATTTCTTGTTCCATACACTTTCAGAAATACCTATTTGGTCTTATAAAAGTGCTAAGATAGTCCTTAATTTGACCTTTTGATAAAAAAAAAAAAAGCTTACTTGTACCTCCACCCCTTCCTCCCCATTAAATTCTTACATTTTAACTGCATCTTCCATTTTAAGAATATAACTCTTTTAAACATAATTAGTTAAGTTTATTGATAAAAATTTCCAAGTTCTGTAGTGACCATTCACTTTGTAATCACTCCTTGCCTGTCATTATATTCTTCTTCTAAAACACAGCCCAGAGGGATGTGTTTTACAACTCTCTGGAATTCTTTTGGGAAGGGTGTATGAGCTATTATTTTTATGTATCTAAAAATTCACTTATTTTGTCCCCACTTTTGAAAATAGCATTACTTTGTTTTCCAGCAACAATTTTTGCTAGTGAGGAGGTTACTTTTGTTTCATTCTTTTATAGGTAATTTGCCACCTTTCTGGTAAATATTAAAATTTTCTTTTTATGGCAGAGGCTCTGCAGTTTTATGATAATATGTCTAGATAGATATTTATCTCTGTCTTGTTCAGGACCTGTATACATTATCTTTCCCCAATTCTTGAAAGGACTTACCATATAATAATATCAGTATTTCTTCCTAGTTATTAATATTTGCTCNTGGCAGAGGCTCTGCAGTTTTATGATAATATGTCTAGATAGATATTTATCTCTGTCTTGTTCAGGACCTGTATACATTATCTTTCCCCAATTCTTGAAAGGACTTACCATATAATAATATCAGTATTTCTTCCTAGTTATTAATATTTGCTCTATTCTCTTCTCACTTTATTGTTGAATGAACCTTGGAACTTCTCACTCTGTTCCTATGTTTGTTAGTTTTTTTAATTGTTCTTTAATATTTTAAAAAATTTACTCTGTGTTGCAATCTAGATGACATACTTAGTGCAGTCTGCTGATGAATAATTCTCTCTTCGTATCTATGTAATCCATCTACGTATTAATTTCTTCCTTTGAGATTTTCAGCCCAATTTTGTATTAATTACCAGCATTTCTAATTGGTTCTTTCTTATCTGTCCAATATTGTTCTTTTAACTTTTTAAGAATTATTTTAATTAATTAATTGGTTTGTTTCAAATTTTCTTAGTTTTTATTTTAGTAGATATAATTTAATATTTTATCTCTTTGAGATTCTAAATATATTTGTAAATTCTTTTTCAAATTAGCTTATTATTTTTATTAACAATATTTGAAAAAGTACACATGAATAGAGTCTAATTCTAGACAGAGAAGCCAACAAACTATTGTTCATCCTTCAACATAAGGAGTAAAGAGACATAAGATCTCAGTAGGCATTTATCAAATTGAGAAAAGAATTTAGAACTGTCCATTCAGCATTCTTAGACATCTGGACAATATGATTTCAAATTTTTGTAATTATATGGAAGGAATGACATGACAATAAAGTATGTAGCAGATATAGGCAGAAAAGCCTATCACCTAGAGGTGAACAAAAGAGACTGTGAATTATTACTAAGGTCTTATACAGGTCCTGTAAGTTTTAGATGTTTTGTGTATAGCACCACCTCTTGTGTCTCTCAATGACTTTCTGGAATCAATGTAGACCACTGATTTTCAACTCTTAACTTCACAATAAAATCATCTAGACCTTTTACAAAACATTAATGCCTAAGACTTCCAGACAGAGAAGGCAGTGGCATCCCACTCCAGTCCTCTTGCTTGGAAAATCACATGGACGGAGGAGCCTGGGAGACTGCAGTCCACCAGGTTTCTAAGAGTCAGACACGACTGAGCAACTTCACTGTCACTTTTCACTTTCATGCATTAGAGAAGGAAATGGCAACTGACTCCAGTGTTCTTGCCTGGAGAATCCCAGGGATGGGGGAGCCTGCTGAGCTGCCATCTATGGTTCACACAGAATCGGACACGACTGAAGCAACTTAGCAGCAGCAGCAGCAGCAAGACTTCCAGAGATTCTTATTTAATTGTTCTACTGTATAGCCTGGCATTTAATATTTTTAGAGCACCTCAGATGCTTCTAAAGCATGGCTAGGACTGAAACACTACTCAGAAATATTGAGTAGATAAACTTAGTATAGTTTCCTATTCATATTGACTGGACTTTACTATATTTTGACCACAATACCTGAAAGTAACTGTACAGAGAAATGCAAGAAATCCATTTTCTTGAGGAAAGTGAAAGTCACTCAGTCATGTCCAACTCTTTGCTACCCCACAGACTATACAGTCCATGGAATTCTTCAGGCCAGAATACTGAAGTGGGTAGCCTTTCCCTTCTCCAGGGGATTTTCCCAACCCAGGGATCCAACCCAGGGCTCCCTCATTGCAGGCGGATTCTTTACCAGCTGAGCCATAAGGGAAGCCCAAGAATACTGGAGTGGGTAGCCTATCCCTTCTCCAGAGTATCTTCCTAACCTAGGAATGGAACGGAGGCTCCTGCATTGCAGGCAGATTCTTTACCAACTGAGCTATCAGGGAAGCCCTGTTTTCTTGAGGAGCTGTGTAATTTGGCTGATCTATTAGTTTCCTATTGAAGATGTAACAAATTCCACAAACTAAATGCCAGAACACAACCCAAATTTATTATGCTGTAGTTCTGGAGATCAAAAATCCAAAATGAGTTTCACTGGGATAAAATCAAGTGTCAGGATGCCTGTGTTCCTTTGGAGACTCTAATGGAGAATTTTGTTCTGTAACTCTCCCAGTTTCTAAGAGCCACCTGAATTCTTTGGCCCTTCCATCCTTTTTCAAAGGCCAGCAATGTAGCATCTTCAAATCTCTCCCTCTGACTCTAACCCTCCTGCTTCCCTCTTAAAGGGAATCTCTTTTGTGATTACATTGGGACCATGGGATAATCCAGGATAATCTTCTTATCTCAATATTCTTAACTTAATCACATTTGCAAATTACATTTTGTCATGTAAGGTAACATATTCATAGATTCTGGGGATTAGAACATTGGTATCTTTGGGGGAGTACATTATCCTGCCTATCACAGTTCAGGATAGGAACAACTGTAGCAACTTGATGATTAGATCATGCCCACCCTCCCCTGAAGTCCAAGGAGACTAGACTTTTTCAGGGAGGTTTATGGGAGCAGATCATATAATCATATTGTCAAGAACTGCTGTGTGATTTGAATAGAAGGGGATATTTCAAACATGAGCTTATACTGCTGTGGCCTGAAGCCTGTACATCACTTTCAACATCACTTTGTTCTCTACTTTGTCAGGTAAAGACATTAGCTCCTCATAGTCCACCTCTTCTCCTGCTTTCCTTAGCCTTCCTTTTGTCTATTACTGTTGCATTTTACCCTGTTAACATTTAAATTCTGTTCTACATGCAAAAGCTTTCTTCCAAACTCTGGCGATGGATTGATTCTACAAACTGGAAAACATGATAAAGCATTAAATTATTAAGGTTTTGTATAATTTTTTCACTGCTGTGCCAATTAATATGCTAGAAATATAACTTTATCTCTTGTTCAACTCTTATGACCTCTGGAAAACTTGATGGAAAATGTTCTTAATGTCAACAATAAAAACAACAACAAAAATGGACTCTGTTTTCTTAGGATACAATTATGGATTTAAATAATCATATTTTCAGTTGTTTAATATTTTGATCATGATGTGTTTGAAGATATTTTCTTCTGGAATTTATTTTCTTCTTCAAAAAGAAACTATTTTTCTTTTTTTTTTCTAGCCCAATTTTTTTCAGGTTCTTTAAAAGAAAAAGTCTAATTTACTGAGTCTGCTCTTTCCATGAAGACTCTTCCCAGAGTCTTCTGTCCCCTGGCTCCAGCTGTGATCGATTGCTAGTGGGAATGAGTACAATTAATATTCTCAAACCTCCTTTCTTTGCCTGATTGAGCTAAGCTACATACTGGAGGATTGATTCTCATCTCTTCCTCTCTATTAGAGGACACATTTTGCTTCAGCATATCTTTTAAGTAGCATCATTTGGAAGGTATGTACGTGAAGTAAACTCCTTGAATTCTAACATATGTGACTGTGTTTTTATACTGTCCTCATGTAAGAGTCAGACATGACTGAGCAACTTCACTTTCACTTTTCACTTTCATGCATTGGAGAAGGAAATCGCAACCCACTCCAGTGTTCTTNTATGTACGTGAAGTAAACTCCTTGAATTCTAACATATGTGACTGTGTTTTTATACTGTCCTCATGTAAGAGTCAGACATGACTGAGCAACTTCACTTTCACTTTTCACTTTCATGCATTGGAGAAGGAAATCGCAACCCACTCCAGTGTTCTTGCCTGGGGAATCCCAGGGACGGGGGAGCCTTCGGGGCTGCCATCTATGGGTCGCACAGAGTCGGTCACAACTGAAGCGACTTAGCAGCAGCAGCATGTAATGAAAAGTTTAATTGGTTATAAAACTATATCTTGAATACATTTATGTATATGTCTATGTGCATATATATTTTTTCAGTATAGTCAGAACACTGAGAACATTGCACTATTCGATAATTCATTTGGATATTCCTTGTTCCTTCTGTTTTTCCTTCTGGAAGATTTTAAGATTTTCTATTTATTCACTAAAATGTCAACGTTTTGTGTTCACATGTGGAATGGATTTTTAAAATCCATCCCATTGAATATTAAGTACAGTTTTAATCAGAAACTTATTCTTTACTACTTTTGGAAAATTCTCCTTTTTTAAATCTTCAATAATTTCTCTTTGTCATCTTTCACTAGTTTATTTTTCAGAACACTTATTAGTGAAATGTTGGACCTCCTGGGATGCTGGCTTCTTTTTAAATTTATTTTTCTATAATTTTTGTCTCTTTACCTTTTTATTTCTCTTTGCGAATGTCTTTATGTTCAAATATTTCCATTTTTCATGATTGCTAATTCATACATTCTTATCTTATTCTCTAATTATCTTTTATAATATCTTGGGTTTTAAACTTGTTTCATGGATACTATATTTTCTCAAAAGTCTAAGAAAGTTATATGTATTATTCAAAAATAACAGTCTGTGATGAGTTAAAGAGTTTGCATTACAAATTAAATGAGTGCTCTTCTTTTTTCACTGAGAAGGTCTTGTTATGAAAATTAAAGGAAAAAAAAAGAAAGTTGAAAACAAGCAGTTACCTCAAGAGTATGATGCTTAACACCATAGTTGGTTTAGACTGTGGCACAGACTTCTTCCCTTGCTAGGACCAGGAGCAACTACTTGGACACCAACGGTCAGGCCGTGGACCACTCTTTGAGTAGTGCTGCGACTCTTGGCTCTTGCCTGGATAACCTCTTGCCTTCTGTACACATTTTCCTATTTGTTTACTTCCCTCTCTCTCAAGTGTTACCAAAAAAAATGATGATTTATATTAAAGAGCAAAGAAATTAGTAGCTAGTGTAGATTATCTGTGATATAAGGCCCATGGTGTGTGTGTGTGTTTTTTTTTTTTTTTTTTTCCCATCAGGCTTACCTCTGGGTGAGAATTCCAATCAGGAGCTTCACGTGGAGTGGGCTGGACACATTATCTCAGGTAGGAACTTGAATCTTTTTGAAATATCTTGAGTTCAGGAAAGGGAAGAGCTTCACTGCTCCAAAGACTTAGTTTTCTACAGGCATTTTAGGCCATGTCTTCGGAGAAGATCTATCAATTTTCTACCTGGAGATAAATATTGGCTTACCTATAGCGCCATTACTGCATTTGGCCTTTATAGAGGCTTTAATTTCTCATTCTGTTTTCATCCCTGAATCTCAGACCGGTCTTCTCCATTAAGTACTCACTCTTCATTCAGGTTTTTCCATTAATTCTGTTGAGAGGAGACTGGCCTCCAGCTTCTATTTAGCTCTGCTGCAGAATGTTTTGGGCTTCAGTGTTCCTATCTGTGTCTTTCAAAAGTTTGTTGAAATCTCCTGTTTATGTCTGACTCATGCCTCAGAATCTCTTCTCCATTTGGAGATTATTTCTTTATCTACTTTTATGCATTATTCAGATGGGAGGAGGGTCCTGTGAAATATCACAGAGAACATACATGTTTAGCAGGTCATGGTAAACTGAAAGTTTATCAATATGACAGTGTCCTGCCGAGACTGAAAGAAGCCAAACATTAAAAACAAGCTTGGTGACTATTTAATACTATGGAACTCTATTGCTCAACAAAATCTCTAATCTCACAAAAATACAGCTTTTTTTCTCTGTAGAAAGGTGAAACTGGCCATCATAAGAATAATTTGATGTTTTTTCAGTTGTGGTAATGATTGTATAAAGCTCTCCTTGAGCTTGTGGTCCTTCTGACCAGAGGTGCTGCTTTTCTGAGTTAGCTGGAGGACATCTCATCACAAAAGGAGCAAAATGACTCATCAATCCATGGGGGATGGGACCATTTGATTTTCAGACACTGCCCTCAGAGTTCACTATTGAAGTTGTTGTTTAGTTGCTGAGTCGTGTCTGACCATTTTGTAAACTCATGGACTGTAGCCCACCAGGGTCCTCTGTCCATGGGATTTCCCAGGCAAGAGTACTAGAATGGGTTGCCATTTCCTTCCCCAGTAGATCTTCCCAACTCAGGGATTGAACCCACTGCTCCTGCATTGGCAGGAGGAGGATTCGTTATCACTGAGCAACCTGGGAAGCCGCTATTACTAAAGCAGACAGTGTCAAACTAAGTAAGAAAATTTGGCTTTATTTACATGCTAACTATTCTCTACATTAGAGTCTATTTTTAAGCATAATTGACATAACTGTAAGGAGCAGTGGATTTTGAATAAAGCAGATTTGTGCTTAAATTCCCTCACCAGTTACTGGGAATTGTGATCTTGGAAAGATTATATAACATCTCATGTTTCTGTTTTCTCATCTGAAACATGGGATTTATTAAAAACCCATTTCACAGGATTCTTGGGAAGAGTTATTCACATAGTACATATTACACAGCAAGCCATCAAAAGTGTTCAAAATTTTTAGTAGGAAATTAATTCTAGTATTTCAAAAGTGATCAATGAATGAAACAATAAAATGGGACTATTTGCTTTGTATATCTACAGCTAAGAATTCTGTTCAAATGCATATATCGTTCCAAGGATCAGTTTTATATACCTCCACATATACACAACCAGTCAATCCTAAAGGAAATCAACACTGAATATTCATTGGAAGGACTGATGCTGCAACTGAAGCTCAAATCCTTTGGTCACCTGATACGAAGAGCTGGCTTACCTGAAAAGACCTCGATGCTGGGAAAGATTGAGGGTAGGAGGAGAAGAAGGCTACAGAGGATGAGATGGTTGGGTGGCCTCATCAATTCAATGGACATGAGTTACAGCAAACTCAGGGAGATAGTCAAGGACAGTGAGGCCTGGCATGCTGCAGTCCATGGGGTCACAAAGAGTTGGACACGACTGAGAGACTGCATGGCAGCAACAGTGCACACAATACACAGAGCTTATACACTGCCTATGGAATGATTTGATTTTCAACATTTTAAAAGTTTATGAAAAACACATTTTAAAGGAACATTCAACTAGAACCCTTTTAAAAATCCATGGAAACAAATTCTTTGATTTGTACAGAGTAGTTAGGATGGAAAAAAAAAAGACAAATTTTCATACTTAATTGAGCTCAGAAGGCAGTGACAACAAAGTAAATAAGTATATATATTTGCTTTTTTTGTTTTTCAGATAATTTGTGAGCTCATACATACTTATGTAACTGGTCTCATAAAATTTTAAAACAGACCATATCAAATATAGGGAGCTTATTCCATTCAGTCTAACTCCCTAAAAACAATGGGCTAAAAGTGTGTGTGTGCTTAGTCACGTCCAACTCTTTGTGACCCCATAAACTGTAGCCCGCCAGGCTCCTCTCTCCATGGCAAGAATACCGGAGTGGGTTGCCATGCCTTCCGCCAGGGGATCGTCCCTACCCAGGGACTGAGCCCACATCCCCTGTGTCTTCTGCTTTGCTGGTAAATTCTTTTACCTGCTGAGCCATCAGGGAAGCCCCAAACTTGTAGGCACAAAGAAAGAATCCCTCACTCATTCTATACACAGCCAGTTACCTAACTTTCTCCTTCCCTAGATCTTCCGGAGAAAGTCCTTGTCCAGGATGGGAATGTGCCTTAACTACACACCCTTGCCTTTCAGGCTAGTGCTGCCGGCTCATCTTTCCTTCCCAGTGGCCGTTTATAACTCGCTAATTTCCCCTTAAGAGACCCTGGGTGGTGGTTGTGGTCTGTTGTTGGTGTTGCTTTTCCCTCCCAAACACAAGACTCCCTTGCTCCTTCTTCCATATCCTGCATGGTCCCCTCAGAATCATCCTCCGTGCTCTGAGCAATTTCTTCCATTTGTGACTACAGAGAGAAACAGTAGTGTCAGTGATGGCTCATAAGCATCCATGATACCTGTAATAAAGAGGGAGGGGGCGCCTCCAGTTGTGAAGTGAAATGAGACACCATTACCAGCCAACACCCGGCACCGCTAGAGCCCTGGAGAGGGCCCAGGAGTCTCCTTCAGAATTTCCATCCCAGTCTCCACCTACATCCTCATCCTCTTCTAATTAAACCTGTTTCCTCAAGCACCAATATTTCCAAAATACTCATTTTCAATTTCGTTATTTCCCTGTGTTGTTTGGTTGCTAGTATGAAAACACCCATAATTTTTGTAGGTTTTCTCTGAAAATGTAAAACAGTGTTTCAACAACAGTGTGTATTGGGGAGGGGGGAGGGGACTCGGCCTGAGCTCCTCTCACCATTACAATATTGTTGTTGCCCAAAAATGCATTCTGAGTTCCGCACAAGTGACTTACAAATGAACTCTCAGAATATAACCCATGCCGGTGAGGGGACTATCTATGTAAATTGTTTGAAAACCATTGCAGCTCCATTCCATCAAGGATCAAAAAGTCTGCAACTTCACAAGTAAATAAATCATTCTCTGGCTTCAACAGTTTTGCCGTGAGTATCTGCTTACTTTAGGAAGTTCATTCATGTTCCTTCACCTGGTGTAAATTGTTATTCAAACTGGTCCCTTAAGCCAGAGATCAAATTAATATTAATAAAAACAGTGAGAAGCCACACAGAGAATGTGAAAACAGCTAACTTTAGGAAGGACTATGACAAGAAATAACAGATATCCAAAACATTTGGATACTTATGAAATGTTTGAAGACATTTTAAAAATCAGGAAATGAAAGCATGTTAAGGAATAAGAAAAAAAAATAGAGTATGAATAAGATATTTCTGTCATTATTAAAGATTTCTTGAAAGAAACCTCAGACAATAACCACTAATGACATATTAATATCTCTTGTTTTTCCAGCCAGGATCCAGATGTACCAGGAAATTTTTTGAAAAGGTGAAAATACATTTTTCAGATTTTTGCTACTAGTATAAGCATTCCTTTTTTGACCAACTGATTAAATCACGGTAGCAATACCTACTTGAATCATTTTGGGCTCATTTTGATACAAGAAAAAAAAAAAGCTAGGAACCATTATTATTTAAAACTTGAGCATCATGTTGGAAAATGTCATTTGAATCTTGCTTGAATTCTACTTCTATGTGAAAATGAAACGGCCATACAAGTTACTGTAAATCCATGGTATGTGTCTGTGTCAGCATCCAGAGACAGGAAAAATGTGTTTCTTTCTCTTTCCATGTGTAAAAAGCAGCAACCTTACTGATTTTTGCTTGTTTTATCCTGGAAGAAATAACATCCTTTCCCCCAACCCCCATACACATATAAAATTATGTTGCTGGCATCAAAGGTCAATGAACACATTCATGCAGAAAGACATGAATGGCTGTTGGGAACGGGCTCTCTCTTACCATAATAACGACTTGCACATTTTGGCCAAGAAAAATTTGCACAAGGACATATTCTTCTACAGGTAGTAGTAAGCAAATTCCTTAGGTTCAAAGGGGGATTCGTGAAAATGTGATCTAACACAACGAGACTGACCAGCCAGGCTTACCTGGTGAGGCTGTTTGCGTTTGGCGGCAGACCTATACAGTTTCTTTTCCCATCTATGTGCTCCTTGGATACTGCCACTGGAACATCAGTTAGCTTCAGTATGAATCCTGATAAATACAATGGTAAGGTGTCACTGGATGTAGGAGAGATAAATGTCAGTTTGATTGTGACAGAAGGAAGACATTAATGGAAAGTTTTTCTTGTCACTTTGAAGTACACTGATGTAGGAGGGGTTGAGAAAGTTCAAAACTGTGGTTTTGCCTCATGAAATGGTTTTTTTTTTTATGAAATGTACTTCCACTAAGATAACGGTGCAAGTTTAAATCTGTCTTCATATGAATGAACAGGAAAGCCCAAGTTTCATTTCATTTTTGAAATTGTTTTTCTATACAGTTGCAAGTTCCACATGCTATTTGGAGGTTTTGAGGGTCCTAGCTTTCCACCCCTTTTGCTTGTAAGCAAGGTAGGGAAATAGGTTATATGACCTCACACACGAGGAAAAGTATAAGAACACAAAAATTAAGAATTAGAACCCTGGGTTTGCATACCTTTACAACCACATTAACTTTCTGATATTCCAAGTAAAAAGTAATAAGAAATACTTACCCACCTCACTGAGTTTTCACAAAGATAAAATAAGATGATTTCTATGAAAGCAATTTGTAAACTTTTAGCACTAACAGAATTAAGTTACTTGAGATTTTTCAAACAGATTGCAAAAAAAGCTCAAAATAGTTTCTCACAATTTTTACGTAGAGCAATATTGAATGAGTCAAACATGTTTTCACAAATGAATCTTATGAAGAAAATGTGATCTAAACAATAAACTCTAATTCCTTTCACATCTGTTTTTGACAGTAAAGATAACATGTACATAACAAGGTATTCCAGATCACAAAAATGAAAGAGGAGGAAAAGTCAGTTTACCAGCACAGATGTGAACTACCTCTTCAACTTCAGGTCTGTATTTATTTCACAATTAGATTTTCTCTTGAAGAAACTCATTGTTCCTTATCAATACGTTATTTAGTGAGAATTAGTTAAATGAAAGGAATGAAACATGATGCTCACATTCCTTTCAAGAAGTAAATTTTATCTCAGACTTGAAAAAAAGGTGAAGAACTTGCTCTTTCCCCATTTCCAAACGATTGTGACCATTCATAGCACAGGTGCCTTTCTTTAAATACATTTAGCCTGGAAGCTAACAAAGGTGATAGACATAGGACTAGCAGGATTGGTCATTACTTTCACTGGCAGGGAGAAAAAACATTCACAATAAATTTCTAAATCAGCTCTCGGGGCACCTGCATTTGTACTGGATATTCCTAATTTCAGAGGTATCCCATTAAAAAAAGAAAAAAAAAAAAACAGCAAAAAGGATCCAGCAAGACAAGCACTCTTACTTGAAAATCAGAGAGGAAATTAGAGATAAAGGACAAGCCCGAAATTGATCTTATTTAAAGAGTGGCCCTGGCACCCACAATGTGAATACAAGTAATTAGCTTAACATTTTGTCTCCTGACAGCTTTCCTTTCCTTTTTTTTTTAATGTAATCAAGCCCATTTCCTTCACTGTCTTGACCTGTTGCAGGCTTCAATAGAACTGCAAAGCACAAACTGCTGGATTGTGGATGTCTTTTCTGCTGGATGTGGCTCTCTATTCAGTGATGTCAATCCTCTTGCAGACTCCCCGCATATTTAAGCACTGGTGGCTCAAAAAGAGTGAGCTCCTGTTCTATTTTTTCACATTCTGAGTCCTACATGATTATGATTGCACTGCAGATGGCTTGAAGCTGTCAGGGATAAACACGAGAGTTAAAGAGACCATTTGTCACTGAGACTGGACAGCAGAATGGCCGTGTCTAAAGGCTTCTTTGTTAGTCCAAGCAACTTAACCATCTTGACTCTGTACTTGAATTGTGTGTAGCTTACAGTTACGTAGATGAGCTCTTTTGATTTTTTTTTTTTTAAACTTTCTGTCATTTTTCTTGCTATAGAAAATGTCTGTGTCCTGAAGAAAGGCTTTCACCTGCAAGTGAGGTAAACACACTGTGCAGTGTTTTGCCAAAAGAGGGCAATGTTGCTGTTCAGAAGCTCCTCGTCCTGCTCCCGGGGACCTGGTCTCTGGAACAGTAAATAATCGCCGCTGTCTCTTCCCTTTCAGCACAGACAAGTTTCCACATGTCTCTGCGCTCTGTAGTTAATCAGGACTTTGTAACTATCTGTCCTACCTATTAACTGCATCCACTCCCAAATTGTTTAAAGGTTAACACATTTCACTCCATGCATGACTGGTACACACAAGCAAAGTGCTGTCTCTGAAATTCTAAATTTTTCCTTTCTACTTGCTGGTGATCGGCAAGAAGAGAAACAATCTGCTTTGGGAAATACTGAAAAGGCATTTTTTTTACTTTGTCCTTATTGTCAAATAGTCCATCAGTGTATGATCTAATCACATTCCTCATAAGTGGCTAAACTGAATATAAAATGGAGAAAAAAAAATACTAGTTCATTTCCAATGAAACTCCTTTAAAATTATCCATCATCTTATTAGTTAAAACATGACTCAAAATTAACATCAGGATACTGACAATAATCTTGAGAACCGGCATTCAATTTCTTTTGTGGGGAGTGAATTTTGCCTACTAAGATTTTAAATTACTTAACCTACTGTGAATTCAGGCCTTTATGTAAGAATTGTTTTCTTTAAGAGACTCTAGATAAATGATCTTTCTTTCTTTAAGATCTTGCATTTTCCCCCTTAGTTCCATCTATTTTTCATCCCTTTAAAAAATCATAATTTTGTTGCTCTCTGCAAGCACAATTTAGATTTTCAAAGGAAGGTTTGTTTGAGTAGCAAAATTCTTGAAATTTTTTATCAAAGAAACAGTATATCAACAAGCTTGTTTGTGCTTTTGCTCTCTGAAGCAACTGGCAATATGGCTGAACCACTGTAGAGTGTGTTACTAGAACAAACTGTGCTCTCATCTTAATAAATCCTCTAACTCATTGTTTTTTTTACAAAGATGCGTGTGTGAGCACATACTGTGTGCGTCTGTACACACACACACATCTGTTTTTGTCTTTAGTTTTTTAGTCCAGAATCACGTTTCAAGTTCATTAGAGGGAAATAATTATAGACATTTTTCTTGAGCATTAAACATTACTAACATTACTTCCTAGAAACTGCAAGTAGGTGTTTTATCAGAACCAATCATCTGAAAATACGAAAATTGCAGTCACTAAAATTAAAAATACATTAAAAGAAAGAAGAATTGGGCTTGGAGTGCAGATTCTTGGAGCAAAAGATGGTCTTAGATGGGCCTCTTGGTTTTTTTCCGTCTCCAAAGTACCCCATGTTCCCATATTTAACTGGGCTTGAAAGATTTAGGGAGAATCTCCTATCTCAGGGACATCAATAAAGCCCATAGAAAGCTGTATCTGCTGTTGATGGTTCGAGGAAATCCTTATTTAACATTGACTTAGTTTACTGTGGCTCGGCTTTTTCATTTCTTCTGAGGTAAAGCCCTGCCATCTCATTTCTGCTTCCTTCTCTACATCTGTCAGTATATGTACATGAGAAAGTCGACATTATTAAAAGAATAATAACCATATCGANTGATTCATTTATTCTTCAATCAATTTTTTGGAGTCAATGCTGTGCTAAGCACAGGAATGTAGAGCTGCCAACTAAAATCAGCAGTCCTTAATCTCCTAGATCATACAGGATAGGATAAAGGCTATGCAACGTGCTGAAATTCTAAGGGTTATCAGAACAATTTTTGGCATGCAAATGTCATATATATTTATATGTTGTAAATGAGGGCTTATCAAAGGGAAAACCAAAGCCTTTCAAAGGTAAGTAATTGAGTTAACCAGGTGATTTCTTCAATCTATGGAACCTCCTATTATATTTAGACAGTTTAAAGGTATTTAGAGAATTTAGTCAATTCAAGAGTAGTCAGAGCCAAATTAACACAACTAAAATGTGTATCTGAGCGGATAAGAGCACTGGCTATGGAATCAGAAGCATCTCATCTTGCCTCTAGCTCTGTGACCATAACCAGACAGCCAACATTTCAAACCTGTTTTCTTCTCTATAAAATAGGGACATTAATATACCTTTCTCAAGGATTTTTTTGAGGTACTGTAAAATTTTTTGAGGTACCGTAATGTAGATGACACCACCCTTATGGCAGAAACTGAAAAGGAACTAAAAAGCCTCTCGATGGAAGTGAAAGTGGAGAGTGAAAAAGTTGACCTAAAGCTCAACATTCAGAAAACGAAGATCATGGCATCTGGTCCCATCACTTCATGGGAAATAGATGGGGAAACAGTGGAAAAAAGTATCAGACTTTATTTTGGGGGGCTCCAAAATCACCGCGGATGGTGATTGCAGCCATGAAACTAAAAGACGCTTACTCCTTGGAAGAAAAGTTATGACCAA
>SJYV01011148.1:62479-97055 GCA_006410875.1 Neotragus pygmaeus | reverse complement strand
GACAGAGGATGAGATGGCTGGATGGCATCACTGACTCGATGGACATGAGTCTGAGTGAACTCTGGGAGTTGGTGATGGACAGGGGGACCTGGCATGCTGCGATTCATGGGGTCGCAAAGAGTCGGACATGACTGAGCGACCAAACTGAACTGAACTGAAGAATTATTGCATATACAATTCTTAGCTTAGAGATGAAGAGCAAAACAAATATAGTAGTCAACTCACCTGTTTAACCATTGCTCTCCATTCCTTCTGTGAAAACCAGTGACTTTTGCCCACAGCATAGTGAATGCTTATGCTGATAGGTTACCAGCTGGGATGCACACAACAGTTGAGTGAATGTCCACTAAGAATGTTATATTTATCCCCAAATCCATTAGTTTTCAGTGTATGGTGTTATTGTGCCTGCATGTACAGTCACTAAGTTGTGTCCAACTCTTTTGTGACCCCATGGACTGTAGCCATGGTTTGCCCTTTCCTCCTGCAGGTGATCTTTCCAACTCAGGGAAGGAACCTGGGTGTCCTGCATCTCTGGCATTGGCAGGCGGATTCTTTACCACCACATCACCTGGGAAGCCCATATAGTGTTATTATAAAGATATAATTTCATATGGTAAACTAGTGAAATATGATCACAGAAAGAGAGCTAGCCCTATTAAAACATTCTGCAGATATTGGAAAGAATTATTCAGTTGTTTACAAAAATACTATGTGAATGTGAATGGGAAAAAATAGCTTGAAAAGAATTTTGGATGCAGTCTGACTTACAAGTTCTCACTTCAATTAAAAAAAAAAACCTAAAAATTATTTGCCTTATGGGTGTAATTTTTTTTAAAGAAGACAATGCAGATCCAATCAAAGATTTATACTTAAAGTCTAAACAGTGCATCGAAGATAGGCAAACAAACTTACATTTACATTTCAAGTTAAAATAAGTATTTAACATTTTTGTGTTTTCTTTTAAAAATTTTTTCTCTTTAACTGATTTTTTTCAACGAACCTATCAGATACCACCCCCAGTTTCACTAGAGCAGAAAATGTCCACTGCACTATGTGTTTGATCCCTATTGTGTATTAATAGCAATACTGGGCTTCCCAGGTGGTTCAGTGGTAAAGAATCCACCCACCAATGCAGGAGACATGGGTTTGATCCCTGGACAGAGAAGATCCCCTGGAGAAGGAAATGACAACACACTCTAGTATTCTTGCCTGGAAAATTCCACTGACAGAGGAGTCAGGCAGTCTACAGTACATGGGCTTGCAAGGAGTAAGCCCCGACAGCATGCACACATGCTGATGTATCAATACTTTATAAACCATGCCATTTTCCACCAAATCCAGTCCCTTCTTTTTCTGAGCACGCAACTATACCAAACACATTTTCCAGGCTCCCTTGCTCTTTGATGTAGTCACAAGACTAGATCCCAGCTCCTTCCTTACCACCAGCCAGATACAGATGATGAGGCTCCAAGGAAAGATGGAGTCACAGGATGGAAAGAGCCTGAATCATGGCATGAAGGAAAGTCACCTACTAACCAGAAGTACATGTATTTGTTCTATTCATTTATCAAGCAAATATTTCTTGAGAACCCACCACATGTCAGATACTTTTCAAGGTGCTGGGAATATATTAGTAACCAAAATAGATAGTCTTTATACTTATGGAGCCAGCTGTACAGGTCTCCATAGGCCTGACAGCCGTAAACTCCATTCCCCTCAAACTGTCCCTGAGCTATTTCTAAGAGTTCTCAGAATAGTGCTTTTCCAACATCTATGGCCATAATTCCCAGTCACAAATACATTGTTTAATATGACCCAGTAAACCTATGTGAAAGTTTACAAAAGTCATATTTATGTTTAATACATACTGTGTATTCTGATGTTTTCTATTTTAATCTAGTCTAGTCCAAAGTAACCTAATCTATTCTATTTCATTTTTTGAATGGTAGTGTCACCTAAGAAACTGATTTCACTCCCCAAGAATACACAGCAGTCTATAATTTGAAAAGTATTATCCAAGAAGGCTGTCTCTCATGGGCCCAGGTTCTGGCTTTCCCCTGATGACTTCACACTGTTTACTTTTCTGACATTGCCCTTCCCTACCGACATTCTCTCTATATTATGCACAGATTTCTCTTTCATATAATTGTATTAAAAACCCCGCCTTAAAAAGGATACATCATCCCTTACCTACCTTTCTGAATACAGACAGCTGTTTCATAATCTTTCCTAACACAATAGCCACAGGAATTACTATTTGACAAAATTTAACTAAAGGATTTCTTTTGACAAGAGTCTACTAAAGGCTTGAGGAAAAGGAAAGCAAAAATATTAGAAATGGCAATTCTGGTGAACTACTGAGGATACAATAACAGTATGTCTGGGATTTCTCCTGTTTGGGAGTAGAGGGCTTGGCTAGCATAGAGATGAAACAAGAGTGGCTGTGAGGAAAATGGTGAAACTGAGTGACAGGTGCAGTGGAAATACATTATGTTATGCTTCCGTTTGTGTATATGAAATTGTCCTGATAAGTGGTTAAAAAAAAAAAGACATAAAGTGAAAAGAAAAGAGGGATGGAGGGAAAGAGGAAAAGATAAAACATCTTGCTTTTGAAAATGNACATTATGTTATGCTTCCGTTTGTGTATATGAAATTGTCCTGATAAGTGGTTAAAAAAAAAAGACATACAATGAAAAGAAAAGAGGGACGGAGGGAAAGAGGAAAAGATAAATAGGAAGAACGGTAGAAAGAGAAGGAGGGAGAGAAAGAGGAGTTAGGGAAGGAAGGAGGAAAGGAAGGGAGGGAGAGAGGAAGGGAAATGACTACTCAGAACATACACCCCAAATTTTATCTCAGAGCACTTAACAGAGTCAGCTCCCTATAGCTTCCACATGGCAGGATCTAAGATTCTTAGCTCTTACACACTTGTCCCACATCTGCATGTTTAAAGGGATTATCAACTTTACCAGATAAAGGGAATTCTTGTTCAAAGATGGAGACTGCCGATAACTTTCTGGGATGGATGGTTTTTTTCAGCTTTTAAATCTCCAAAGTCCGTTTTCCATAGACTTTCCATTCACACAGATATATGCAACAGCAGTTTCTTGTGTACACAAATTCTCTTTAAATCTCCTCTGAAAGAAGCTGTTATTACCTGTTCCCCTAGTTAGGGGACCATAGAAAGGAGTGTCATGTGTTTTGCCTCCTACCCACTACCATTTTCAGACCATTGTCACAGCAATGCTTCCTAAAAACCTTTTCTCTATTTATACACTCTCTATATCCTCAGTACTATCTATTTTGACCTATAGGACATTTCCTCCTTTAAGAAGATTGTAGAATCTGATTAATTACTATGGTGCATGCTAGTTAAGTCGCTTCAGTTGTGTCCCATTCTTTGAGACCCTATAAACTGTAGCCTACCTAGTTCCTCTATTCGTGGGATTCTTCAGGCATGAATACTGGAGTGGGCTGTCATGCCCTCCTCCAGGGGATCTTCCTGACCCAGGGATCGAACCCAAGTCTTTTATGTCTCCTGCATTGGCTGGTGAGTTCTTTACACTAGCTGCACCTGCAAAGCACCTATTGCTATGGTAGATTATATTATATTCAACAAGGTTGGTATCTGGGCTTCAGTTCTGAGGTCTAGGAAATGCTAACTAGGATCTATATATAACTGTTCCCAAATCTGTACCAATGATCAAAGTACTTTTGTATTTCCGAAGCAAGTAGGAAGTATACCACTGGGCTTGTTCAACCTTAGGTGCTATGATATCTTTTTGACAGTCTCCAGTTGAGACCTCAATCCAGCATGACCCCTCAGGACTCAAGTCCTGAGAATGACTTGATTGGCAGGATCAGTCACAGACCTGGGCAGCTGTGCCACTTTCGTCAGTCACCAGGCAGTGATACTTGCTCTCATCTCCCACTTCACATGGGACAATCCCTATTAGATCACAAGAGCTGAATTTGTAGAGAATCCACTGAGACATTTCTGTCTCTGATCACAGAGATGTTCATCTTGCCCATGCATGTGACTGTTTCTTTTTTGAAATATTTCATCTATCATTATTTGATGTTTAGAAGGATGTGTGTTGGAGAGCAAGTTAGTTTACATATTTTTTGTGTATGAACTCATAAGCCACCTGCATTGAAATTTTATATTCATTTTTATAGTCAAGCCAAACCATGGCCCCTTTATTTCCCATGTGTCCTTCTTAATTTCTTGCCTTACTGTCTTGCTCGTCTCTTTTCCAAAAGGTCCTTCCCTGTGTTACTCTGTTCAAATCCTATTAACTTTTTCCTACTCAAGTCAGTTCTTTCAGAAAGCATTCCTTGTTCTTATCATCCAGAAGTCATTATTCTAGCCCTAACTGCAAATAACACATCATCTCTCTGTCTCCTTGAGAATGTTTTCAATATTCTTTCAGCAAATTTTTAGGAGCCCATATTGGGTTGATATCTATACTTGGCTCTGCACCTAGTAGAGGTGTAACTATTTGATGTCTTGTACGTTGTACCTATTCAGGCACATGACTTATTTATCCTATTGAAATATAAGCTCCTTGAAGCCAAAAGGTCTATTTCAGTCATCCTTTTCTCTCCAATGGCCTTTTGTGCCAAATTAATGCTCATTAAACTGATATAAATTCAATAAAGGAATAAATTCATGAATGAATCAAATGACATATTCTGGGTCCCAATAGACTGAAATAATTTAGAGTGCCTGACCATACTGTATACATTCTTTTGTTATCAGAATCTAGAAAAATGGTCTGTTATATAGTTACATTCAATAAATAATTGTGGAGGATGATAATGGTGATATTTTAAATCTTATTTTAGTCAACCAATCAAGCTGTGCAGATAACATTGCAGTGTAAATATACACTTTAAAATCATCTTATTAAACTATTTCATATTCAAAATTATTAAGTAAAAAATACTTTTTTCCATCTGGTTCTCACATTACTGTACTAGAACAACTTTTCTCCTTTCCTTCTTTTTTATAATGTTAAATTTTATTTTATAAGAACCCCTTCAGGATTTTAGTCAACTTTTCTTTCCCTCACTGTGTTAAATTATTCCTTATTTCATCTTTGCCTCTGTGTAAAGGACTTCAGAAAATTATTTGAAGATTATGTCACTATTTTTCATCTAATCATATTTCAGCACTTATGAAGAAGCAAATTCAAGTATCTTTTTTCTAAATTCTCATGTTGTTTACTTTAATATTTTCCATGTAGTCCTCCTCTCATTACTCTAGCTATGGGAGTGAATGAAAAGGTGATTGTTGGTTTTAAACAACACCTGTTTAAACCCCAGATAAAAAGGGTTTTCAGTTAGAATAACATTCTTTTTAAGATATCTAAGTATACTTTATTTCTGTTGCTAGTAATACTTAGAAAAACCAATTTATATTTTGGTGTTCTTGATTTCTTCACACTAATATGCAGATCTCAAAAATTGCACACACAACATGAAGAATTTTCATAAATTCTCAGATTCAAGACTACTGATTAAATACTTTTTGGAGAATGAGGATTTTATAGGGTGAGAGGACTATGTGGGTGAGATAATTGATACAGTTATCTTAATCTTTACAACACACTGCTTCCAACCTCATTGCCTTTTATTCTTGCAGCTTCCCTGACACCAAAGCACTTACCATTTGTTCAGTCAAAATTTAATAAAGGGAGAAAACTGCTATGTTATTTTCCCAAATGTTTACTGTGTGCATTTCTCATTTGCCAATGTTTTGATTGGCAGTTTTATATAACCCTGGATTTTAATTTTATATGAAATTTTATGGGAAGTATATTTTAGAAGTCATAATCAAAAATGACTACAGCTCCCCTCTCTGTGTTTTTCTAAGGAAGCTTTGTTTCCCCAGGTTGAATTTCATAGTCCGGAGACCCAGTAAGATGATATGCATTTACAGGTGCAATCTCTTTTGCTACTTGTGGAAATAAATAAATAACTGCAAACTCCTTTAAACTTTGCCTTGGTGGAAATAATTAGGTACTGCCTGTTACATTTTTATAAGTTTCTTAAAATTTCCTGAGTTGCTTTCTATTTTGGTGTTTTTTTTTCTTTTTTTATTTTAGGGTCAATTGAACAACTTGTGACTAAAGAGTTTTGAGCCATGGAGGCAATGATCATAAAATAAATGAATTATTTTTATTATTGACCTTTAATTATTATCCTCAAGACTTTTCGTCTTATGTTCTTCAGGCCCTAGCTACTTCAAGTGTGGTCCATGGACTGGAGCATCCCTATCACTTGGCAACTTGTAACAAAAGCAGAATCTCAGGCTCCAAAACAGACCTTCTGAATGAGAATCTGCATTTTCAACCAAAACTATAGTGACGCATTACCTCACTGATCAAATCGCCATCATTAAAAAGTTTAAAATAGCTGAAGAGAGTGTGAAGAAAAAGAAATCCTCCTACACTGTTGGCAGAAATGTAAATGGGTACAGCTACTATGGAAACAGTATGGAGGTTCCTTAAAAAACTAAAAATAGAGTTATCATATGATCCAGCAATCCCACTCGTGAGCATATGTATGGAGAAAGCTATAATTTGAAAAGACACNATTTTAATTTTTTCACATAAGTCAAAAAATTGCAGAGGGAACATTTGTTCCTGGATAGGTTAAAATCTGCAACAGAAATGTGCGGCTACAAAGGATGATTAGGAAAACTTGATACAATTCAGAAATCATCAGTTTAAGAGTACTGATGAACTGCTGAAGTAATGAAAATGAGAAACTAATATGAAAGACTAGAACCTTAGAAAAGTGAGATGACATCTGCTACTATCTTTACTTAGTATTTTCAGATTCTTGACGTGGGCAAATTGCTGAGAATCCAGAGTTAAAACATTTCACTTTTCACACATCTTACAGGTTGCTAAAGAAAAAGTTAATTTTTTAGGAGCACGGTCAGATTTAAAGTCTTTATTTCTTATCTCTTCTTGTACATGCATTCATGGCAAGTCACTTCAGTCATGTCCAACTGTTTTCAACACTATGAACCATAGCTTGCCAGACTTCTCTGTCCATGGGGATTCTCCAGGCAAGAATACTGGAGTGGTTTGCCATGCCCTCCTCCAGGGGATCTTTTCGACCTAGAAACTGAGCCCATATTTCTGATATCTCCTGCATTGGCAGGCAGATTCTTTACTACTAGTGCCACATATTTGTACATAATGTAGTACCAATAAATTCGACTTTAAATTTCAATAAATCTGCTTTTGAATCCTAGGCTCACTATTAAGTGTTTGACCCAGAGGACATTAAATATTTTCTCTGAAAATGTTTCTACATATTTAAAATAGGAATAATAACAGTACTAAACATTTTGGATTGTGATGAATAGCAATAATTGAAATAAAGATGTTTAGTACAAAATAGGCATTTGAAGTGGCAAGCATTCTTATAAAATGACTAATTTACCCTTTACATAATTGATGAAAAGGTGCTCGGTGCTCTAAAAATAATACAGTTCATTGTGCTGAATCATAAACCTCTGACTGATATCCTGTAGTAATGACTTAAGTGTGAACTGATAGGTGGGAATATTGTAATCTGTTCTCTTCATGACCAAACTTGTCATCTCTCCGAGCTCTTATCCTAAGATGCGAGTGTGATTCTATAAGAAGGCAAGTGCTCAGACACATCTTTGTTCTCATCTCACCTTTCATGGTGACTCTAAGACAAATAACTTTATTGGAATAATGGAACTGTTGTTTCTGTAGGCCTGTGTACTACACATTAGGTATAACATGTAATGTTTGGGATGTGTATATGCATTGCTATTTACTAAACATTTACTATGTGCCTTACACTAGTGCAATTATTTTACATGTATTAGTACCTTTAATCCTCATAATAGTGCTCTGGAATGGGTACTATTGTTATCTCTATTGTGTAAATGAGAAAACTAAGTTAGATATTTTAAATAAATTTTTCAGTATTTCACAGCTGTGAAGTGGCAGAACCGGCATAACAACATTGATTTTCTGGTTCTTAATTATGATATAATAATGCCTCTCATATATTACTATACTATATTACTATATTCACTATAAACATTGCCTTAGAGTTTGGAATCCTGGCTGGTTAATATCAGTAATCATTATGGGCAGAAAAAGGAATGTGTGTAGTTTTTGTTATAACTAAACTTTGGAAATTCATTATCTTATAAATTATACTGAAGTTAAATAAAATTCATTGGAGAAACCAATGCTATTCTTTAAAACCTATATTGCAACTAATCTCAATGTCAGTTAAGTATATCTAACCCCCAAATGTACATAAAAATATCCACTGGAGAATTCTCATCATAATTTGATATTTTCAAGCGCTTATAGCCACCTCTACATTTGCTGGTCTTCTAGTTCTATTATGAAATGTTTGCCTGGATCTATTCCTTCAATAGTAAATACAGAAAATGGGTTATTATTATAAGAGAACAGTTCCTTGAAATTATGCAATTCTAATTCACTCTCTTATTCATACTAAATCATAATATTGGTAGGGAATGTTCTTCATATCTGCTACATTCATCACTTACTTAACCAAAAAATCTCACAGATACACTACAGAAAGTTTTAACAAGATATGTACACTTTAAAAAAATATGTTGTAATTAAAAATTTTTTTGGAATAAGACATCAGCCATATAAAATATCAAATCTAAAATTGTCAGCAAGTATTCTAAATTCATGAGTAGGATAGACAGTCTATTTATTCCGTATGCATTTCCAACCCTATTATTTTCACCTTAATCTCTAATGGGAGAGCCATCAGAGCACAGGTAAAACTAACTTGAAATCAAGACTCGCTCACAGTTTGGAATGTTTCTCGGAACATAAAGATTCAGAATACAGATGTCACTTAACCGATGGCCTTTCCAAAACCTAGCTATTCAATGCATTATACACAAACAAACAGGTCTTTTGAGAAGTGTACAGATGGAATCCATGGAACATATTTCTGTATTTCTGCATTATATTTGTAGCATTCTAAGACTACCTTACCTGCCTCCTGAGAAATCTGTAGGCAAGTCAAGAAGCAACAGTTAGAACCAGACATGGGACAGCAGACTGGTTCCAAATGGGGAAAGGAGTATGTCAAGGCTGTATACTGTTACCCTGCTTATTTAACTTATATACAGAGTACATTATGTGAAATGCCAGACTGGATGAAGCACAAGCTGGAATCAAGATTTCCAGGAGAAATATCAATAACCTCAGATATGCAGATGACACTACCCTTATGGCAGAAAGTGAAGAAGAACTAAAGAGCCTTTTGATGAGAGTGAAAGAGGAGAGTGAAAGGGTTGGCTTAAAACTCAACATTCAAAAAACGAGGATCATGGCACCTGGTTCCATCAGTGCATGGCAAATAGATGGGGAAACAATGGAAACAGTGACAGACTTTTTATTTTCTTTGGCTCCAAAATCACTGCAGATGGTGACTGAAGCCATGAAAATAAAAGATGCTTGCTCCTTGGAAGAAAGGCTATGATAAAAGGCTATGATATGCTAGACAGCATATCAAAAAGCAGAGACATTACTTTGCTGACAAAGGTCCATTTAACCAGAGCTATGGTTTTTCCAGCAGTCATGTATGGATGTGAGATTTCATGTAATGAAAGCTGAGTGCCAAAGAATAGATGCTTATGAACCGTGGGATTGGAGAAGATTCTTGAGAGTCCCTTGGACAGCAAGAGGATCAAACCCAGTCAACCCTCCAGGAAATCAGACCTAAATATTCATTGGAAGCACTGATGCTGAAGCTGAAGCTCCAATACTTTGGCCACCTGATATGAAGTGACTCATTGGAAAAGACCCTAATGCAGGGAAATATGGAAGTCAAGAGGAGAAGGGAGACGACAGAGGATGAGACAGTTGGATGACATCACCAACTCAGTGGACATAAGTTTGTGTAAGCTCTGGGAGTTGGTAATAGACAGGGAATCCTGGTATGCTGCAGTCTATGGGGTCCCAAAGAATTGGACATGACTAAGTGACTGAAATGAACTGAACCAAACCGAAGTTAACCAAATGTGTTCATTTCACAAGCTCTCTCTTTTGTCATGTGCACATTTGGGCAATAGCCTTTACCATAAGGTGGCTTCAGGAAAATCAAATATGTGAAATGTAAAGAATAAGAAATCTGGCCACTTTTTTCAGACTCAGGTTTTAAGCGAGTGAACTTAATCCTGGTCTTCTCTAGGTTCTCCTCCTTCTGCCAGTCACAATTTCTAATTAGCTTTCCCAATGCAGGAAGAAGATGGATTATATTTTAATATCTAGAGACTAAAATTAGTTTATATTTTAGCAAGTTAGCACTTCTTAGCAGTTGATTTACTCTTGAAGCTGCAAAATCTGTGAGCTTGCAATTAATCATACGTTGGTCATTTTCTTTCAAAAATGTTCAGTTTGGCTGTCTGTATCATAATAGGGGAAAACATGTAATTTATGCAGTTTAGAAATTATAGCCCTGTGTTTAACTATGTCATAATATATTTTCTCACCCGCTCATTGTTCTTAACACTATAAAAGAATGTCATTTCACTGGGATTTATTTAAGCGAAACCTTTAAAGTGCGATCCATAGCAAAACAGTAACCTCTTGGAGTTATGCTTTATTTTTCATTAGATGGGTGCTTTTAGGATTTGTTTTGACCACTTGATTTTGAGGCAACTTTTAAAAATAATTTTTTAAAGAGATGAGCTCATTCTTGGCTTTCTTCTTATAATAAGAATGCTTTATCTTCTTAAAATTGTCTTTAATATTCTCATGTGCATAACACATGTAAAAGTATTCTGTTAATATGCACAGAATACACAAAACAACTCCCCAGTGGCAACGTGATAATTTAAAGACCCTATAAATTCAAAGCAATAGATATCTTTTAATTCACTGAATTTTTAAAATATAGGCACTTATTTGAAAATCAAAAATAGTACATATTTTAAGCAGTTTCCCCAACTAACCTTTGCTAGAAAATTAACCCCAAAACTGTTTGACAACCTTGAATAGTGCATCACAATGCTGCCAGCATACTGATCACTCACTGTGCTCTGAAACAAATCAATTAGCCTGCCAATTGTGTTCATTAGGATTCATTCATATCTCTATAAAAAGTTAATTAAAAATAAGAGTGACGAGGAAATAATGTCTAACATTCTTATTAAATCCAAATCACCAAAGTAATTTCAAATCTAAATCAACAATCATTACTAAAACCCTCCCTCCAAAAGGTACAGTCTGACTGAAAATCAGATAAAGCAGATGTGAACATATAACTCTTTGATAAAGATTTCCAAGTAAATGTATTTGTTCTATTATTGTCATCATTATTACATTTTCTTGTTGATATCCCTTGACGCTGATCAATGTGTCTCTTTTTGGCTAAATCTCTGAATTTCATTAGCATTGGTGAATACTGAAACTAGCCCTGTACCTCGTTTTTCAAGAAACTCAGCTTAACAGAGCATTTTAAAATGAATGACAGCAGAGAATAACTGAGGGAACATGGAATTCTAAGCCAAATGAATTTATCTTGATATAAGGACCATAGCATTGTAGAACTCAGCTGCTAAAACAGAAACAGTTCCACAAACAGTAGCTTTCTAGTCCTTAAAAGAGACACTACTCCTAACATACTATCTAAATGCCCTTGGTAGAGCTGTTGGAAGTAAAGAGTTTGAATGTAGAATGTTCTGATTATAACAAGAAGCTCTCTCCCAGCCTCTCTATTTCTTCTATATTGGGTAAGGCATCAGTTCCTTTTGTTTCCAGAGGCCCAAAATGAGAGCCTACGTGAGGGAAGAAGGATCTTCCTGACAAGCCACAGAAAGCTTGAGACTAATTTCATATTCAGTTCTTGGCACTGAGGTCTGGGTGGAGGTGGGCAGGTCCACCCTGCCTTTCAGTCTCATTAATCATTTGGCTTTCCCTGGCTGCTCGCAGCATCTTCTGGAGGAACCCTTCTCTTTATTCATTCAGACAACCCTTTGGATTAAACAGAGCCAGCTAAATGTCAAAGCAAATCTGAGTCTTGATGCAGATAATCATTTCAATAATATTTCTCCATTTGTGCCCAAACACCAGGGGAATAAAGCTTTTCTGCTGTCAGGTACTGTAAGACTGCAGTTGGTGTAAATGCTTGACACTGAGCCAGATGGCTTAGCCGTGCCTCAAACATATGTTCAACAAGCAGGCTTGCACACATTGGAATTTTATTATTTTGAACTGGTGAGGCTTGCATATTTATTTACTTGACCCCCTTCGGGGTCACTCTGGTATTAAAACAATCAGTTATAAAGCTTCTCCAAGCAATAGGGTAGGGCTAGTTTATAAACTACTTGTCAGTTTCATATCATCACCTGCAGTGAAGTATTCCTCATCTGTGGCCTCCTCTTGATAATTTAAAGAAAAAAGGTGGCAAGGTACATGTGGGTGAGGGAGGAAGGAAATGGGAATTGAAAGAGAGAACGTGGGCTAACCTCAAAGATAAAGATGAACGTGCTCTTTCCTAACCAACTCTTTATATGACCTGGGGACAAGTAATTTTCTCATGTATTACCATGTATATTCTACTCAGAAAATTTTGTTTGAGCTTTAAGAAAATCAACCATTAAAACACACAGCTCCACATACCCTTCAAAATATCAGAGGTAAATCTATATATGTGTATACACATACCTTTGTACCCACAATCATATATGTGTATCACTGTGTGTTTGGCACTCCAGTATTTGATAGGCTATAGTCCGTGGGGTCACAAAGGGTTGGACACGACTGAGTGACTCCACCTGTGTGTTTATATGTGTAATAAAAGGGAAAATCCATGCTATTGGTTGTGCCAAGAAAGAATTTGCAATGATTAAAATATTTATTATGTTGCTAATATATTCCTCAAAATAAAATAGAAGATATATTTATAGAAAGTTAATTTCATGTTATTTAATAGGTTCAAATTTAACTTTAAAAAAGACCAAAGAAGAGGTATAAAATACTAGGAATATTGCACATGAAACATTCATGTTTCTGTGTACATTCTACATCATGAAAATATTTTTACCAACAATAATATGATGTCTTAGGCATTTTAGAGTTTACGAATTCCAGCACTTTAATAGAAAACTTCAGGCCCTGAGAAATGTATTAACTCATCCCAAATCACACAGCAAGTAAGGATGCATTAGAACAAAAAGCTTGGGTTTCCCACATACTACCCCACCTGCTTTCTGTGTCTCTAACGTCATTCGTCCTTCTACTAAAGTGAACTTTTGCTGAACAATTGGCCGTAATACAAGTGTCTTGCTGGGAGACAAATCAACCTGAGATAACCTGTTCATAGGACAATGGTTCTCATTACTATCAGACCCACTATATTCTTTTTTTTTAAATAACAAATACATTGTAATGCTCCCATTGTTATTCTGAATGAAAATTCATAGATAAATTTACATATAAATAAATTTTAAATATAATCTCAATGCCTTAATTATAATGTAAAGAATAAATGAATGGAAAGTAGAAATTGATGGAATAAGTATGTATGTGTGTATGCCTGTGTATGTCTGTTTCATTATGTTAAACACTTGGAAACAACTGTACTAGATAATATAATGAAGTAATTAGATGTTTGCTTCTTTAAGATCTGTTAGAAACACATAGCTACAAAATATAGATTATTTCATCAGTGATTTAACAAAGATCACTGTTGAAGATTGATCAGATTTTCCAAGGCGGTGAGCTAAATCTTGGTAAAATTCCAAACCAAATTACAACCACTGAAAGTTTATTATTTTTATTACCCTTATCTATGTGTTTTTGAATACTTAAAAACGGTTACACAAACTATGCAGATGGACTTTGTTTTAATATATAAATTGTGACTCAGATCATCGTCATATATAAAATGAGACTCAAATCAGCAGGATTTTCAGCTTCCTAAATGGATATGAGGATGGACATTTAAAGATCATGAAGGATTTGGGACGGTTCTTCATTGTAGGGACTGTCCTGTGAAGTACCAAGTGTCTGATGTTCCATCTCCTGTCCAATAAATGACATTGTTCTCCTCAACAACTGCAACAACAACGTCCCCTCAGCTCTCAGAAGGTCTCAGCGCAGAACTATCATCATAGGATATTGTAAGTGAGATAATTTCAGCCCAGGAATCAAGGTAACTGATATCAAAATCTTGAAAAAGTTAGTCACATATGAAGAATACATCATTTTAAATAAATTCTTAATTTTAAACATTATACATGCTTGAACTTACATTCTTTATACATCTCCAGAAAGGAATTTCATTTTAAAGTGATAAACTTTAAATTGCATTTTGCAAACAGGTGACAGAACATAATTTCAAGATCAAATATCCTAAACTAACATTAATATAAAGTATAGTTTAATTTTAAATGTAATTCATGTTAAATTTAATCTTGGTTTAATTATATTTTATAATAACCCAATACTTAAAAACAACATCAAAGTTTTTTTGCAACAGCAACACTTTTTTACAAAGATCTTGAGTAAATGCTATTTACTCAAAATATAGAATTTACAAGAGATTTTTATGTCAGCCTAGGGAAACAGTAAAACTACCTTTGGAAATAAATGAAAACACATCATTGAGTACAACCTGTGCTGGTTATCCTTCACATTTACATCTTTATATTGGCCTATGATCACTGCAATCAGATTCAGTGATTATGTACTTGCTGAATCCTTACTTGACCACAATGTTGAGAATTCCTCTTGTATGTAACCAGTTTCTCTTAGAGGCTTTTAACTCTCTCAACCCACCTGCATGTCTGCAACACGTTGCATGATTCTTCAGAGAGTATCTCATTATTTATGCTATTCTAATTTTTCCTGACCTGTAGCATGTATTATTAATTTTCTTTTCTGAATTATTTTAACTTTCACTTGCAGCATCCCTCCACAAAAGAGTATAAAGACAGCATCTGCCTCTTAATTTTCTTCTTGGCTGTATTTCCACGGTGTGTGAAAGATCTCCACCAAGTGCAAGACAGAAAGGAACAACTGAAAAACAGGAGCCCACTTTCATGCTTCGATGAGTGTATACTGAAATGTACAGTCTATCTTTCTCTTTTTAAAAACCACTTCATGTCACTTGGCCATTCCAAGGACTCCAAAACAGAATGGAAAACTACAAAATATACAAGCATTCAGTACAGATTACACTAAAGCTTCAGCAAGCCACTTTCCAACCAAATCAACAATAAAAATTATTGTGGCCTGGACTAGGAACAAGGTTGTGGGATACCATTCATGCTCTATAGCAGTACAGAATAGACTACTCTTTTTCTGTGGTTCTGCAATAATGTGCCCAATCCTACCAATGGGGACTTGTTTTTCTCAGTCAAAATAGGTAACAACACAAAAATAACCAACTTGTGGTGGGAGAAGTAAAGAGTTAAATTTAGTAAGCCCTGTTGCTGAGAGAACAGTAGTTAAATAAGAGTGGCATTATTAAGCAGATACAATTTGTTCTTCACCTCACAGGTGGGTAGTAGATGATGAATTTTAAAGGTAAAAATGGAAAATGACAGAGATGAGCACCTAGTTTACTGTGTCCTAACCACAATCCTCTCCTTCACACTCACAACCAAGTTGGCAGGATGAGTACTCAAATCCAAAGTGCTGAGAGGACAGACCAGAAAGATCATTGAATCTGAGCATCCATGTAGACACAAACAGCTGTTACCGAGTGGGTGCAGTGGGGATATTATTTCATGCAACTAAACAACCAGAGAGAACACAGAGATGAGATCTCAGAGATGGAGCTGGGAAAGGTCCTTTAGGGCAGTGATTTTTTATTTATGTGTGTTCTTGTTTTAGAAATCTGATTAAAATACAGATTCTAGCAAGTCTGGGGCACAGCTTAAACTTTGCTGTTTTCAAAAGCTCCCAGGTGATGCCCATGCTGTTGATCTGTGGAATATACTATGTGTAATGATTGCTTCAGAGAGCCTTGGAAACAAGACTTTTATATAGAATTTGGAGGCTGATGGGGAAATGTAACATGGCAAAGCACATGCTAAGACAAACTCTAGAAGGGAATGCTGATAAAGACAAAGAAAAAGAAACCTAGTAAGGTCAACATCACACATCAGGAACAAAATGCAACAGGTAAGAGAAAAGACATCCTCCTCCTACTGAGAAAAATAAAATCCACCCAGCAGATTGATGCAGTGTATTAATGTGCAAATGCAGCAACACAGAGCAAGACGGAAGATGGAACCTCTGTCTTGTGCCTTATAACCCTGACCTACAAATATTCAGAGGACTATAGATGATACTACGAAAAACTACCATGTGGGTAAACTGTAGCAAATGCGTCCCCCAATATTTTACTGCAACTGCTTCTGATATTACCAAAGATTTAGGTTCTAAGATGTTGACCCAAAATACATTTTAATCGTCACCAGGGGTTAACAGTGCAGGAGAATGTGGAGCAACCAATGTGGAGTTCAGGGAAGAAACCTAAGGAAAGAGGTGATGCTATCCATCAGAGATGCTGTCATCTGATTCTGATGCTCCTTTGGAGGTATTTGTACTTTTCAGTAAATGCAATTTTTCTTACTGTTTCAAAAAGCAAACATGATTTGTAGTTAAAATAAGATGTTATAAGATATTCGTTATTCTCATAAACTTGATAAGTGTTAGTTGCTCAGTAGTGTCAGACTCTTTGCGACCCATGGACTGTAGCTCACCAGGCTCCTCTGTCTAGGTGATTCTCCAGGGAAGAAACTTGATAAAACTAAGCTATTATTTTATGATCTAACTTTTACAATGGTACATAATACATAATTTTCAAAAATAATTAGATTCCAGTTTACCTAAAATGATAATAGTAATAAGGAATCTTTCCTCAAGATAACTTTAAAACTTTGATTCCATCAACAAATAACTGGCATGTAAAATTCCACATTAATGATAAACCTCATAATTGAAATACAAACTTTAATATGTTTGTGCATTTTTAAATCCATGTAAATGAAAGTAATAACTTAGAGTATTTCTCTCAAGAGAAAGCCAGCTGCTAAATAGGATTAGAAATCAATATGTTCTGCTATCACAACATCTCCCAGACTATCTTTGCGTATTCTTTGATTTCTCCTCCTCCTTGTTCCCTTGATGAACTTGTTTACCTTATTGTATCGGTGCTTCTATCTCAGTATATCTGGAATCCACCCACTTTACTTCGCAGTCACTCCACATCCTGTGTGAGGTTTTTTTGACCTCCTCAATCTACACCACTGCAATAATCTCCTAACAAGTTTCCAACGGTTCGCTCCCTTCTAAAGTTCTATAGAGTTAATTTCATCTTACCATTTCCATTCAACAATCCTATCTTTAGGATAAAGTTGATATCTCTTATCCTGACATTAAAGATCTGGCAGAGCCCAGATCCAAAACATCCTTCCAATTTTTGTTGTTTGTTGTTTAGTCGCTATGTCATGTTCAACTCTTTTGTGACTCCACAGACGGTAGCCCACCAGGCTTTTCTGTCCATGGGATTTCCCAGGCAAGAATACTGGAGTGGGTGGCCATTTCCTTCTCCAGGGGATTTCCCATCCCAGGGATCAAACCCAGGTCTCCTGCATTGGCAGGTGGATTCTTTATCACTGAGCCATGTAGGAAGTCCCCTCCTTCCAATTTAATGCTGGTATTTGTCCCTTTTGTTTATGCCATATTCTCTATCCCCACAATATAATATGGGCATTCAAACCTTTGTAATTTTGTCCATGAAGTGTGCATGCTTTTGTGTGTTCAGAAATATGTTCTCCACCTTTAATCCTTTGAAATCATGAAAGATGAACTTATTTTCCAGTTATCCCACAGAACCTTACTTCTCTCTATCTACTGAGCTCTCTGGAATTCTAAAGTCCTACTAAATTTACTTTGCAAAGGCTATTTGTTAATTATTTACTGTTTGGAATCATAATTCACTGTTTCTCATTAAAAGTTTTTCTCTAGTTAACAGAAGTAAAAGCTTAAATAAGACAAGGGTGGTGTATCTTATTTACTTGCATAGTACCTGGCCATATAATGCATATAATGTTACTCAACAACTATATATTTGAATATACTGTTGCTTGCAACAACGACAAAGCAAAAGATTTGATACAACTATATGAAGTTATCAGAAGATATTTCCCTTAAAACTAACGATACTGAGCATATATTTTCATATCAAATTATATTTTTAAATGTGCTGTGAAACATGTGCTAAAGTGAATGTCACTTTGGTAATATGCATAAATGTCTACTAAATTTATGTTCTTAAAATTCAGATACTCATATATTATAATTTTTAATATATCTATAATT
The DNA here is from genome assembly GCA_006410875.1 of Neotragus pygmaeus. Taxonomy (NCBI): domain Eukaryota; kingdom Metazoa; phylum Chordata; class Mammalia; order Artiodactyla; family Bovidae; genus Neotragus; species Neotragus pygmaeus. Next base: position 78,663 of record SJYV01011148.1, on the reverse strand, counting down.
TAATTGTAGATAAATTAGTTGGGAGAAGTTTTCTATAAGTCAAATTAAATTATCTATCAAATTTACAGCATAAATATTCTAAATATCAAACTGAAACAGAAGTCAAAAAAGATATTTAAACTAGAATGTATAGTAGAAACTAATTAATATTAATAGTGTTTGTGAATTTAGCATACTGTTTCATTTCCAGTATTTTTCACAAATATTTCAAGATAATAGTTCTGTATTTCAAGAGGGATTTTTATATTCTTTTGTTGGAAGGGACTTTCATAGTCTTCATAGAAAATAACTATTAACAATTATATCACGGCTCATGAAAATATCACATCATTCAGTATGATTTACCTTATCTTTATTATTTAATGTAGGGGTTTTCATAGCTCATTTAAAAGAGTTCATTATATTAACTTAGTTATTGCTTAACTCCATTAACTAATTAGTGTAGAACTATTGTCAGTTCAAGTGGTAAAGAATTTTGTCTGNTATCTTTATTATTTAATGTAGGGGTTTTCATAGCTCATTTAAAAGAGTTCATTATATTAACTTAGTTATTGCTTAACTCCATTAACTAATTAGTGTAGAACTATTGTCAGTTCAAGTGGTAAAGAATTTTGTCTGTGTTCTTTTATTCCTGGCCTCTTATTTCTATGAGGTATATAAGTCACATTAAAGATCAAGTCATAGTTTATGTCTGGAGGGAAGTTACTCGAACAGTAACAACAGGAGCTCAGGATGATTTTACCAAAAGTTTACCTTTTTTAGCTTAACTTTAACTTGAATACAAGTGTAAATATGGAAATGCCAGCTTTTTCTGATCCTTGCTCTGAAGTGCAAGATATAAGAAATTAAATTCATCTAACAATAGCCGATGATGATTGAAAGAAAGAAGTGGCAGCTTGAAGCAGGGCAGACTCCCAGCTGGGCATCAGAAAGCCCACGTGAGGCCTTTCCTGACATTCTGGATGAACTGGGGCTACCTCTGAGACGCGACTTTATGTCTGAAACTGCACCTGAGGTGCCAGGACACGGTAAGTATGAAATTTCAGAGGAACATCCTGACCATATGAAAAATTACCAAAACTATTTCGGGTCTCTTAAAATTGTTCATTCATTCTGAAAATATGAAAGTGCTGACAGTGGATTTCCAGATGGTATTTCTTGGTGAAAGCTGCTGCCAATCCATCAATTCCATTCCAAATGGACTGGAATTTTTGCTTCTCACTTTTTAATCTACAAAAAAGGTCTTCAACAGGACAGTTCATAGACCTTCATGGAAACTTTTATGGTTTACCATTCAGTAGACTGGTGTCTGACACATCATGAGGAACCTCAAGGCAAGCAGCTGTGCTAAGGATCTGAGGTGGCAGGTGAGAAAGAAAATAGAGGCTGTCGGGGGTATAAATGCTCCCCTACTCATAACAAGCACAAAATGTGTGAGAGTTTCTCATTCCTTGGGGTTTCTCATTCCTTGGCCCAAAACACACTAAGAACTGACAAGGAGCACTTCAGCTTCTGCCCAAAAGTGCTATTTGGAACTCAGTACAGATAGGCTCATGGGAAGATTAGGTACTAGAGGAAAGGCAGCCTCTGAGGAATCAACAGGAATTCCCAGACAGGAAAGTCATCTTTATAGAGTACCAAGAATCAGAGCATGTGCAGCAACCTTACACACTGCTAGTGTATGTTGTGTGCCTTCTTTCATTGTCTTCCTCTCTACATACCATCTTTGGAAGACCCAGAACCACTTTGCAAGCTGAAGGAGAAGCAGAGAACGAGAGAAAAAAATGGCTGTACCCACTTACCATGTGTCATTGCCTACTTGAAATCTTCCCCAACTGAGAGAATGGGAAAGATTTAATTCTCAGTCAAGTTAGGAACTGGGTGTTCTTACATCAAACTGAGTTTGCTTTGTGAGTTAGAGGAAGTATAGATCTTATTATTATCTAAAAGTGACTACAAAATCATGGCATCCCCAGAATTTTCATGCAGCCGTAGGAGAAAATTTGCCCTATAGTTCATATTTAGAAGGGATGCTGGGAAAGAAAGATAAAGAGAATTTGATTATATTCACCCAGTTGTGCCAGTTTAACATACAAATCACGCTATTTGATTTGTCTATCTCTCGGTTTCCTCGAGTGTAAGACTACTGTGGAGAAGGTGTTTTTAGAGTTAAACATTTTATATCACTGAAATCTGTCTTTTCTGAGAGACAGGAAGGGAAGAAGAGAAGCAAAACATATTTTATGAGACTAGCTCAATCCTAAGAGCAAAGCCTGATCAAGATAGCCTGTACCCACCCACAAACACAACACTACAAATCAGTCTTATAATGATATAGAAGTAAACATTCCAGGCAAGCTAATAGTAAATTGAATCCAGAAGTGTATTAAGAAATAATAAGCCATGACAAAGTAAATTTTTATTCTATAAATGCAAAGATAGATCAATAAAAATAGATCTGCTAATATAGTTTATTATATTATCATCTTAGATGCTATGAAAAAGCATTTTATAAAAGTCAACAAAGACATCTGATTTAATTTTAAAACAAGTAAATAGTCTGAAGTGAAAAGATTTCTCTTTAGAATAATAATAACTATCTAATACTGCAACGGTAAAGTGTCTGCCTGCAATGAGGGAGACCCGGGTTCGATTCCTGGGTCGGGAAGATTCTCCTGGAGAAGGAAACGGCAATCCATTCCAGCACTCTTGCCTGGAAACTCCCATGGACGGAGGAGCCTGGTAGGCTAAAATCCATGGGGTCGCAAGGAGTCGGACACGACTGAGCAACTTTACTTTCACTTTCACTTCAATACTGCAAAGAATATGATGCCTATTGTTAAGACTCAAAGAACTACTATGCGTCAGAAAAGATGAGATTTTTGCTATCAATTCAATATTCTACATTGCTCTAGAAGTTTTAGATAATGCAATAAGAAAATAAATATAATTAAATATAAGCAGAAAAGTATTGTTTTAAACTATTCTGTTTTTCTTTGATATAATAATTAAAATGGTCTCCCTGTCCCAGGATTATTAAAAGTCACTTATATAGCTCCTGATACGTTAATGTGTTTTAAATTTAAGGGTAGATAATCATCTAAGTTTTCTCCAAATATCCAAATAATTATAGCAAAGATATGCATTCAACAATCATGCCCCCCCAACCGCCCAACTACATCCAAATACCACCCTATGATTTGTAAAATTCTGCATACACATTCTTGAATCAGTTTTAGGGCTTTATATTCTCTTCTAGACAGTCAATGTATTTTTGAACCAATATCACTCTGTTAAGTTACTGCAGTTTTGTAATGTATTTTGAAATTTGACTGGAAAATCTGCCCACTACTATGGGCACTCTTTGTACTTGACCCAAGAACTAGTTTGAAGTTATGCCCTTTATAATTGTCATGAGGGATTATTTATTCTGTTTGTTGTTAAATATTGCTCAGATGATGCAGACAATCCTATTTATATTTGGAGATTTATTGAAGATATATGTTTCACGAACACTTTCATTTGATTTTTAATGTATCTGCTTTATATGTATAGTGATTTTTTTCACATCCACAGCTCAGGAATATAAGAAATGTAACTTTAGTCTTCCCTCACTGAAATTCATTTCTCTCTCAAGTCCCGTGATGCTTAAAACTTGCCAATTTAGGGGAACATGTGCTCTTATAGGTCAGACTTATGGTCTCTGGAATACGTATTCAGGAAAATTATTTTTCTCTCCACTACCCATATTTTTCTTCTCGTTTCTTTCCTGGAAGATCTGAGCTCCCAGGTACTCACATATTCCAGTTTCAGGGCCAGGGCAACTGGGTTTTCCCACGCTCTCTTTGCAAGCTCCACCTCTGTCTGGATTGTTCCTCCTGTCAACACAGGCTCTTCTGTTAATTATCATCTCTGGCTCAATAGATACGTGTCTCTTGATACGTAACTTGCAAAACCTTTTCAAGTATATCGATATAAACAATTTCTTTCAAACTTTTGAGGAAACAAGAAAATTTCAAAGATTCTGTGAATTGACATGACCTAACATTCTACATGATCAAACTTCAAACGTGATTTAAATTTCTGTGATGAAAAGCAAAACAAAATCTACCATTCTACTTACTTACTCTCCATGTTTTAATTGTCTCTTAAGAAGCTTCCTCCAATGCATAACTCTTCTCTAAATTTACTAACTTAGACCTTTTGTTTCTGCTATCTTGACATATTTTTCTAATACAATTTGCTCTACATGATACCTTCACTTCTAATATAATTTTCCCTTACAAATACTACCCAATCAACAGCCAAAGAAAGGTAATGCATTTTACAAAGCACATAAAGAAAAAATCTGGGTTTACTAACTCTCAATTTAATAAATAAGTATGAAGTTGATGAATTAGAGTTTTAATTAAAAAATAAAAACATGGTTATTGTAGACCTATTACTATGGCCATTTATCAAAATATATCATGTTCTTTTGTCCATTTCCCACAAATTTCTTTCCATCTACCTATGTTACTGGAACTGAAGCCCTACTTTGAGGACGATAACCCAATCCAATGTCAGGAGAGTTTTCCTTCAAAAAGACCTGTCACTTTGTGTCAATTGTAAGAATTTGTGTCAATTTCCAAAGTCATTTCATATTTGCTTTACATTACATCATTTTGCCCATGTCTCAGGTAACTGAAGATGTACCTGAAAATTTATTGGACAAGACAGTTGCCTTCCTAAGTGCAGATAAGCCTGAAAGGCAAAGGTGAAGAACAGTCAGTGTTTAAGGAGCAACTAAAATATCTAACCAAAATGGCACAAAACTTTAGTGTTTGCATTCAATCTGGTGGTGTTGTCACTGACTTTAAAGATAATAAATTGAGCTTAACTTACATTTGATTTTCTATCTTCCTAGATTTTTGTGAATGTTTGATCTAAACTTTATGTATTTTTTAAATACTTAGCTTTTAAATAGTTGGAATTTTCTATTTCATAATAAAATTGCTACCTTACACACAATGGAATATGAATTTTTCTAACAACAGGGAAATTTGCATTCCATCAAACACTCATCACTTTTTCTTTGAGAAAACTGTGGTTGGGAAGTAAAATTGGTCAATGGAAAATGTAGTCTCATTATCTGAAGAGACATTAAACTCAGCATCATAATTTAACCAGCTCGAATGATGTTTGGCTTATTTCCTAAGGTTGGTTCTTTTTGAAAATAAATANGGGAAGTAAAATTGGTCAATGGAAAATGTAGTCTCATTATCTGAAGAGACATTAAACTCAGCATCATAATTTAACCAGCTCGAATGATGTTTGGCTTATTTCCTAAGGTTGGTTCTTTTTGAAAATAAATAAGAACTAAAATTGAGGAATGCAAAAGCACCTATCAGTCTTGAAGTTCTTCTGTCCCCAAAATTGAAACATTTTTTGGTATCTACATTTGTTTAGCTCTAAAATGGGACCACTTAAAATTTAACATACCATACTGAGCTAGGAATATAAGGATTAATATTCAATATATAGACAATATATGAAAAAATGGGTCTTTTATGACATTTCTTTTCATGAGTGAAAAGGGATCTAGTAAATTACTTTATTAAATCTCCGCTCACAAGTGAAGATAAATGTCATCAAGGACTTAAGCTCTCATTTATTACATACAATGTGAAGTTCTGTCTATCTTCCTATATTTCTATATTTTGTCAAAATCTTCCAATGGGCTTTACTTCATCACCAAATATTTTTCTCTTTAAGGTAAAATTTAAGTAATATACTGAGAAAAAAATGTCTGATTTCATTTAGGTTGTTGCTCTACTTGGTGTATATGCTGTTAGATCTCTGCTGTTATACTTTTGTAAATTTTTTTGTAATTTCTCATCTCCAAGGGCAGAATAGATGAGAGTAGGTATAAGATTCACACAAGTTTTATATTCTTTTCTAAGCATCCTTTGTGTCCCTCTGGTTTTTCTTTGTCTCAGGTGATATTGCTTCTTCGAAAACTTTTACTTCTCCTTAGATAAAATTATCATCAAACAACCAGTTATGTAAGTTAGACACAAAAGATGTCACCCTGTACTCTTTGTTACCTTCCGGCCACATACCTTCCTAAACGCTAAATTCTGTTAGTTCTATATTTTCATTGTTATTCCTATCTCTTTCCATTTGTTAATGCCTTGGCTAAATATTAACAGTCTTTTACCTAGACAAGTTTTAGAGTCTTCTAAAGCACTGGGTTTTCAAACTTTCTTTCTTATCACCATGAAGAAACATGTTTATATTATGACTCATTATACATATACATAATTAAAATTAAATATATAGGTGAAATAAAAGTTTCTAAAAAGCTGCTCCTCTTAATAGTCAATGCATATTAATGTTTTCTATTCAATTTATAGAGGCAAAAATTGATTTTTCGACCTCACTGACGGGTTGCTATCTGCAATTTGAGAAAAACTGCAAAAGAACTGCCCTGACTCCTACCAATACTCTAATGGTTCTCTGACACTGCCAACAGAAAGCTCTGTATCCTGCCTTTGTAATCACATCATCTCACCCCTTAAAGCCCTCCTTCCAACTTCTGGATAAAGTCTAAACATATCATTATATCATAAAATTAACTTTTTTCCTTGCTTACACCTACATATCATTACTCTTCATACTCACAGGCACAAGCCATTCCATTTTATATCTGTATGTCTTTCTACAAAGTTCTTCTGCCCCTACAACCACCTCATTTAACTCTTCTTTTTTTATTCTTCAAGACTCTGCTCAAGTATCTTTCTTTCCCTCTATAAATGTCTCTCTAATCCCTCCCCAAATAGAAATAGTTGCTCTTCCTTGGTACCACCACGGTACAGATAAATACTCCTTTAAAAACAATCAATGGGTGCTTTTAAAAACAATTAATTGGCAATACTCACAAAACTCATTCCCTAGAGTTGCCTTCACTTGGCCACATAGTCACTAAACCTGGATTTATCATAATGGAATGATTTCTTGATGATTAAATTTCTTCAATTTTTCTTTTTTTATTTCTTACTGAGTTTCCTTNCCTAGAGTTGCCTTCACTTGGCCACATAGTCACTAAACCTGGATTTATCATAATGGAATGATTTCTTGATGATTAAATTTCTTCAATTTTTCTTTTTTTATTTCTTACTGAGTTTCCTTTGATTTTTTTCACTTCTGTTCATGAAACAAAAGTTGCTATATAAATAAGATTCTTCATTATTCAGGGAAAGTAGTTATACTTCCACCCATCAAAGAATAAATGGTATGGACTCACTTTCCACTAAAAACTGCTAGATAATTAGAAAACTAAACTCACTATATGAAACAACTGTTTTCAACTACTGAATGACAAGGAAGACTGAAATGTGATCTCTAATAGAGAGACAAATGGGATGAAGACTATGATCAAACTTAGTTTTCAGGGTAAACGATAACCCAGGCTCACAGAATCAAAGGGTCAAATTAGAGTCCATGGAGAACAAAGAAGCTAGAATTTGCAGGACAAGTACAGGAGAAGAGGGACTAAAGACTTCTGGAATCTACCCAAGAACTCCCAAGATTCTTGGGCTGAATCTTAGATTAATACTAATCTGTATGTACTCCAGGTAAAATTCTGTGAGGCTTGACAAAGATAAACTATCTGAGAGCTGTAAGCTGAACAATTTCCAAAGCTCATAAGGGGCAGGCATACATACAAGTTTTCACTGGCTGTGGTAGAAGATCTTGTTGAATACTTGAGGTATTCAACAGAGCTTTCATGAGGACCACATTAGAAAAAAGGTTAAACAAACCCTAGTTCAGTTCAGTTCAGTCGCTCAGTTGTATCCAACTCTTTGTGACCCCGTGGAATGTAGCATGCCAGGCTTCCCTGTCCATCACCAACTCCCGGAGCCTACTCAAACTCATGACAATCGAGTTTGTGATGTCATCCAACTATGTCATCCTCTGTTGTCCCCTTCTCCTCCTGCCTTCAATCTTTTCCAGCATCAGGGTCTTTTCTAATGAACCAGTTTTTCTCATTNTCCCGGAGCCTACTCAAACTCATGACAATCGAGTTTGTGATGTCATCCAACTATGTCATCCTCTGTTGTCCCCTTCTCCTCCTGCCTTCAATCTTTTCCAGCATCAGGGTCTTTTCTAATGAACCAGTTTTTCTCATTAGGTGGCCAAAGTATTGGAGCTTCAGCATCAGTCCTTCCAATGAACATTCAGGACTGATTTCCTTTAGGGTTGGCTGGTTTGATCTCCTTGCAATTAAAGGAACTCTCAAGAGTCTTCTCCAACACCACAGTTCAAAAGCATCAATTCTTTGGTGCTCAGCTTTTCACATCCATATAAGACTAGTGGAAAAAACATAGCTTTGAATTAGATGGACTTTTGTCAGAAAGGGCTTACCTTGTGGCTCAGCTGGTAAAGAATATGCCTGCAATGCAGGAGACCTGGGTTCGATCCCTGGATTGGGAAAATCCCCCAGAAAATGGAAAGACTACCCACTCCAGTGTTCTGGCCAGGAGAATTCCATGGACTGTATTGTCCATAGGGTCACAAAAAGTCAGACACAACAGAGCAACTTTTACTTGAGCAACTTTCACTTTGTTGGCAAAGTAATGGCTTTGCTTTTTAACATGCTGTCTAGGTTTGTCATAGTTTTTTTTCCGAGGAGCAAGCATCTTTTAATTTCATGACTGCAGTCACCATCTGCAATGATTTTGGAGCTCAAGAAAATAAAGTCTATAACTGTTTCCATTGTTTCCTCATCTATCTGCCAAATAGAGTAAGGCAATTTTAGATCTCTCCTAATAAAGCCTAAAACAAACAAAAAGGCTTTGAAGGAATCATGATGATTCCTTGGATGCATGATTCCTTGCATGATGAGTACTTGCAAGTAACTTGACTCCATGCCCCAAAACTTTAAAGCACTTTAAATAAAAATAAAATCCAAAATAGTCAGCAATGTATGATTCATAATATCTAGCATCCAATAAAATATAACTATGTTGCTATATATAATACAAATATCACTACCTGAAAAATAACAAAATTGAAAGCATAACCAAGAGAAAAATCAATTAATAAAAGGGAGAGAAATAACAGAGAGAAAACTTTAAATCAGTTTTCACAAATATGTTCAGTGATTTAAAGGAATGAACAAACTTCATGAATAAAAAAAATTTTTTAAATAACAAATAAAACTCCTAAAGCCTAAAAATATAATATTTGAAATGAAAAAAAAATCACTATATAGGCTTAACAACATAGTAAACCCATCAGAAAAAAAAAATCAGTGAATTTGACATAACAGTAAATATTTTTAAACCGAAGTATACAGATTAAAAAAAAGATTGAAAAAATATTTTGGATCCCAAGTCACCTGTGAGACAACAATAAATGAGCCAATGTATGTACAACTTGAGGTCAAAGACTGGGAGAAGAATTTTATAAGGACAGAAAAACAAATGAAACACTCAGGAAGAAATAACAACCGAAATATTTCAGACTTGATAAATTAGTAGCACAAAGAAAACCACACCAGGAACCACTATAATTAAAGTGTTTAAAATCAACAATTTAAAAAAAAATTAAGGCAAGAAGAGAGGAAAATAACATGTTATATATATTGAAAAATAAACATAAAAATGACTACAGGCTTCTCATCATGAAAAATACAAGACAAAGTCAAAAAACTGACACATTTAAAGCAGTAAAAGAAAGAAAAATCAACAAATAATTCTATATTAAGTGAATATTTGTTTCAAAAGTGAAGGTTAAATAAACACTTTTTCAGACAAGCAAAGCCTGGAGAATTCAAACCCAGCAGAGTAACACAAGAAGAAATGTTAAAAATATTAAATGTCAAATGTTAAAAAAAATTTTTTTCAAGCTGAAGGTATACCAGATGTATACTTGGATAAAATACCTGAAATAATAGATAAATATAAAAGATCTTTTTGCTTTTAAATTTTCTTTCAAAGACAATTGACTATTTAAATTTATAACAAAGAGTAGGGCTTAAATGCAGGAAGATAAATATGACAAAAATAGCACCAAGGATAAAGGGTAAATAGCACTCTACTGCTGTAAGTTCCTTACATTTTGTGTGATGTGGTATAAAGAGCAAAGCTAAAGCAAACTATGATCCATAGGCCAAATCTGGTTTGTGTCCTGCTTTTCTGAGGCCCACAAGCTAAATATTTCTTTTTTGCATTTTGAAAGGGTAACAAAGAGAATATACAACAGAGATCTTATGTGGCCCATGAAACTAAAATATTGCTACTTGGCCCTTAATTGAAAAATATCTGTCAACTACTGAGCTAGATTGTGATAGATTAAATATATATACTGAAAACTCTAGAGAATCTAATAAAAATATAAAGCACAGAGATATAGCTAATAAGTCAAAATAATAAAAATAAAATACTAAAAAAATACTTTAAAAAATTAAATTAGTTTAAAAAAAAAAGGAAAAAACATCTACAGCCATCTCTTCTGACCTCAAAAGATAAGTAGGACCAGGCTTCATTGGTACTCAGATGGGAGAAGGAAAAATGGTCAAAAGGAACAAGAAAATGACAAGATAAAGTAAAAGGACAGATTTGAACTCAAGAGCACCATAACTGCATTAAATATGAGTAATTATATTACTCCATTTAAAAAGCATAGATTGTCCTTTTGGATAATATAACAAGACTGGATTATATTCCATCTATTAAAATGCTACTTGAAATACAGAGATATACATATGCTAAAAGCATTAAAAAAAAAAAAACCACTGGCAAAGATATATTATCCAACAGAAGAAAACTGGAATGTCTATACTAACATCTGTGAATAATATTTTTTAAATGTCTGGAAAATTCTAAAAGACATAGGAATACCAGACCACCTGACATGCCTCTTGAGAAAGCTATATGCAGGTCAGGAAGCAACAGTTCGAACTGGACATGGAACAACAGACTGGCTCCAAATTGGGAAAGGAGTACGTCAAGGCTATATATTGTCACCCTGCTTATTTAACTTACATGCAGAGTACATCATGAGAAATGCTGGGCTGGAAGAAACACAAGGTGGAATCAAGATTGCCGGGAGAAATATTAATAACCTCAGATATGCGGATGACACCATCCTCATGGCAGAAAGTGAAGAGGAACTAAAATGCCTCTTGATGAAAGTGAAAGAGGAGAGTGAAAAAGTTGGCTTAAAGCTCAACATTCAGAAAACAAAGATCATGGCAATGGTCCCATCACTTCATGGGAAATAGATGGGGAAACAGTGNGTGTCCATAGGTTTATGGATTTATCTCTGGGCTTTCTATTTTGTTCCATTGATCTATGTTCGTGTCTTTGTGCTAGTACCATATTGTCTTGATGACTGCAGCTTTGTAGTATAGCCTGAAGTCAGGCAGATTGATTCCTCCAGTTCCATTCTTCTTTCTCAAGATTGCTGTGGCTATTCAAAGCAATAGCCAAAGCTGTTTTTTGTAATTCCATACAAATTTTGAAATTATTAGTTCTAATTCTCTGAAAAAATACCGTTGATAGCTTGATAGGGATTACATTGAATCTATAGATTGCTTTGGTAGTATACTCATTTTCACTATATTGATTCTTCTGATCCACGAACATGGTATACTTTTCCATCTATTTGTGTCCTCTTTGATTTCTTTCATCAGTGTTTTATAGTTTTATATATATAGGTCTTTTGTTTCTTTAGGTAGATATATTCTGAAGTATTTTATTCTTTTCATTGCAGTGGTGAATGGAATTGTTTCCTTAATTTCTCTTTCTGTTTTCTCATTGTTAGTGTGTTAATTTTATATCCTACAAGTTTACTGTATTCATTGATTAGCTCTAGTAAATTTTCTGGTGGTGTCCTTAGGGTTTTCTATGTAGAGGATCATGTCTTCTACAAACAGTGAGAGTTTTACTTCTTCTTTTTCCAATCTGGATTCCTTTTATTTCTTTTTCTGAGATATCTCCCCTACAGACATTTGTTTACATTCCAAAGAACAATAAAATCTTAGAGCCTTTCTCCCTACACTCAGAGAAAATTTCTTTGCTTTACAGAGTTAAAGTCTCTCTCTCTCTCTCTGTCCCTCTTTCATTCCTTGTCTCTCTCTCTCTCCTTCCCTCCCTCTTTTTTTCATTCTCTCTTCTGGGAAGGAGGAGGAACAGATATGTCATCTGCCTCATATGACCTCCCTACGCCAAAATTTCAGAGTTCCTCTGTTGTAAATTGTATGCAAAAGAAACATCTGCCTTCATTGTTTTGCCCCACAGAAACGGATATGGAGGATCAATGCAAGATGTTTTGTCAATAATTAAAAATCTAGCTTCGGATTCTGACCCAGAGCTAAACTAAACTAAAAGCTGGTCTTTTACAAGGTCAATAAAATTGATTCCACTATATAGACTGATCAAGAATACAGAAAACACAAAATATATCAGGAATGAAAGAGATGCATTATTACAGATACAGGGTGATAAATTGAAGTATGTACATAAAATTACTGAGAAAAATTAAAGAAGACCTAAATAAATGAAGAAATATATAATATTCATAAATTGAATGTGTCAATTATTAAAGTAAAAATTATCCCCCAGATTATTGTAAAGATTAATGGAATTCAAATCAAATACCCAAAAGTTGTCTAGGAACTACCAACTTTCTTCTAATAATTATATAGACAGGTAAAACTTTAGTCAAAACATTTAGGAAAAGAAAAACAAAGTTAGGAGTTACAGTACTAAACTTTATGACAATATAAAACTATAGTAATGAGACAATGTGTTAATGGTGATATGTATGCTGTGCTACGTCACTTCAGTCAGGTCCAACTCCTTTGCAACTCTATGGACTGTAGCCCACTAAGCTCCTTAGTCCATGAGATTCTTCAGGCAAGGATACTAGAGTGGGTTGCCATGCCTTCCTCCAGGGGATTTTCCCAACCCAGGGATTGAACCCATGTCTTCTGCAACTCCTATACTGCAGGCGGATTTTTACCACTGAGCCACCAGGGAAGCCCAATGGTGGTGTAGAGCTATATGGCAGTATGGAGATAGTCAGTGATGCTATCTAACCACCTCATCCTCTGTCACTTCCTTCTCCCCTTGCCCTCAATTTTTCCCAGTGTCAGGGCCTTTTCCAATTAGCCAGCTCTTCACATCAGGTGGCCAAAGTATTGGGAGGTTTGGCTTCAACATCAGTCCTTCCAATGCATATTCAGGGTTGATTTCATTTAGGGTTGACTGGTTTGATCTTCTTGCAGTCCAAGGGACTCTCAAGAGTCTTTCCCAGCACCACAGCACAAAAGCATCAATTCTTCAGCACTCAGCCTTCTTTATGGTCCAACTCTCGCATCCATATATGACTTGTCTAAGTTTTTACAGCTTTCCTTCCAAGGAGCAAGTGTCTTTTAATTTCACAGCTGCAGTCACCATTTGCCATGATTTTGGAGCCTGAGAAAATAAAATCTGTCACTGTTTCCATTTTTTCCCCATCTATTTGCCATGAAGTGATGCCATGAAGGGAGCAGATGCCATGATTTTAGTTTTTTGAATGTTGAGTTTCAGCAAGCTTTTTCACTCTCCTCTTTCACCCTCATCAAGAGGTTCTTTAGTTCCTCTTCTGTTTCTGCCATTAGAATGGTATCATCTGCATATCTGAGGTTGTTGATATTTGTCTTTGAAATCTCAAGTCCAGCTTTTGACTCATTCAGCTTGGCATTTTGCATGATGCACTCTGCATGGATGTTAGTTCACAATTATCAGGTGGCTCAGTGGTAAAGAATCCACTTGCCAAGCAAGAGACACGGGTTCAATCCCTGGAGGAGGAAATGGCAATCCATTTCACTACTCTTGCCTGGAGAATCTCATTGACAGAGGAGCCTGGCAGGCTATAGTCCATGGGGCTGCAAAAGTGTTGGATATGACTTAGCCACTAAACATACACACAATCGTAATACATTATTTGGCAAGTTCCTTGTGGTCTAGTCTCTCCCTAAAGTCCTAGAGGCATCCAAGTTTTTAATTCTTGTATTTGTTTATCCCACCCCCTTATTTATATGTTACATATATATATATATATATATATATATAATTATCTTATCATTTCAGACTTTGAGCTTCCAAGACCTAAAGTACTTTAAATACTAGATTTGGAGATGTTTCTTATGTTAATTAAAATGAAGATGTCAGTAGAAGTTTAGTTAATTCTTTGCATTGCTTTTTACTGTGTTGCTCAGTAAAATGTTAAAAATGTATATCCATGCAAGCTCTAGTGTCCCTGGGAAAGACTAAAAGTTCCACAGCTATGGAGAAAATATGAGGATGTCTCTAAACTTACATTTGTAAAAGGAATCCTGCCAATTCTAGAGTCTAGCACATCTCAAGTACTCTGTGAGAACTTCAAGAAGGCATTTGACTCAGCATCAGTATCTGGATTCTCTTCTGTGCAGCTTGAAACACATGTACCTTTTATGAGCATAGTAGAAAGAGCATAAATAAGCACCCATCTCTTCTATGAATTTCTAGGAGGCTGCATTGGAGAAACCCACATGTACATTTACTTTGTAAGGCTAGAATTCCCCTTATAATTTTATTCTGGAAATAAACTTTCTACATCGATTCCTTGGAAAGTGGGTCATGAAGGAAAAAGCATTGGTCTGGTTTCATTCTGACTGAGATTTAAATCCTGGTCTCCCCTCTTATTGGGGCTTCCCTGGTGGCTTAGTAGTAAACAAAAGAAACTGCTTGCAATGCAGGAGACCGAGGTTCAATCCCTGGCTTGGGAAGATCCCGTTGAGGAGGGCATAACAACCCACTTCAGTATTCTAGCCTAGAGAATTCCATGGACAGAGGAACCTGGCGGGTTTCAGTCCATAGAGCTGCACAGAGTTGAACATGACTGAAGCAACTAAGCAGCAGGAGCAGCCCCCACTTTCAGTCAAATGACTTCAACAAAGGATTTAATCTTTCCGAGCCATGATTTTTTCCCACATGTATGTGTAATAACTCTAATCTTAAATGTTAAGATTAAATTAAATAACACACACAAGGAGGCTGGCAGAAGGTACTGCTGCTACTAAATTACTTCAGCCGTATCCGACTCTGTGTGACCCCATAGATGGCAGCCCACAAGGCTCCCCCGTCCCTGGGATTCTCCAGGCAAGAACACTGGAGTGGGTTGCCATTTCCTTCTCCAATGCATGAAAGGGAAAAGTGAAAGTGAAGTCGCTCAGTCGTGTCCGACTCTTAGCGACCCCATGGACTGCAGCCCACCAGGCTCCTCCATCCATGGGATTTTCCAGGCAAGAATACTGGAGTAGGGTGCCCTTGCCTTCTCCAGGCACAATGTAAATGTTCATTAAATAATGGTTATGGTTTCATCAGGGTCCCCAGGTGGCACTAGTGGTAAAGAACCCACCTGCCAATAAAGGAGATGTGGCTTTTTTTCCGTGGGTCAGGAAGATACCCTGGAGAGAAGGAAATGGCAACCCACTCTGGTATTCTTGCCTGGGAAATGCAGTAGACAGAGGAGTCTGGAAGGTTATGGTCCATAGGGTTGCAAAGAGCTGGACACAACTAAAGTGACTTAGCTCGCAGGCACATGGTTTTACCCACAGTTCCTTATAGGACCCTGGGATAGTCTAGCATCTTCTTGGAATCTGTGAGCTGAAGACTATATAAGCAGTAAGCCTTTGAATTGTAATATGTTACTTAAAACAAGATCACATTGCAAGGTAGAAATATTTTATAAGAATTTCCCATTTTCAGTTCATTTCAGTATCTCAATTGTGTCCGACTGTTTGTGACCCCATGGACTGCAAGCATGCCAGGCCTCCCTGTCCATCATCAACTCCCAGTTTACCCAAACTCATGTCCATTGACAGTGATGCCCTCCAACCATCTCATCCCCTGTTGTCCCCTTCTCCTCCTGCGCTCAATCTTTCCCAGCATCAGGGTCCTTTCAAATGGATCAGCTCTTTGCATCAGGTGGCCAAAGTATTGGAGTTTCAGCTTCAACATCAGTCCTTCCAGTGAACACCCAGGACTGATCTTCTTTAGAATGGACTAGTTGGATCTCCTTGCAGTCCAAGGGACTCTCAAGAGTCTTCTCCATCACCACAGTTCAAAAGCATCAGTTCTTCAGTGCTCAGCTTTCTTTATAGTCCAACT
>SJYV01011148.1:3972-59011 GCA_006410875.1 Neotragus pygmaeus | reverse complement strand
GTCCAGTTCTAACTGTTGCTTCCTGACCTGCATATAGGTTTCTCAAGAGGCAGATCAGGTGGTCTGGTATTCCCATCTCTTTCAGAATTTTCCACAGTTTGTTGTGATCCACACAGTCAAAGGCTTTGGTATAGTCAATAAAGAAGAAATAGATATTTTTCTGGAACTCTCTTGCTTTTTAGATGATCCAGTGGATGTTGGCAATTTGATCTCTGGTTCCTCTGCCTTTTCTAAAAGCAGATTGAACATCTGGAAGTTCATGGTTCATGTACTGTTGAAGCCTGGCTTACAGAATTTTGAGCAGTACTTTACTAGTGTGAGATGAGTGCAACTGTGTGGTAGTTTGACCATTCTTTGGCATTGGCTTTCTTTGGGATTAGGATGAAAACTGAGATTTTCCAGTCCTGTGGCCATTGCTGAGTTTTCCAATNTACAGAATTTTGAGCAGTACTTTACTAGTGTGAGATGAGTGCAACTGTGTGGTAGTTTGACCATTCTTTGGCATTGGCTTTCTTTGGGATTAGGATGAAAACTGAGATTTTCCAGTCCTGTGGCCATTGCTGAGTTTTCCAATTTTGCTGGCATATTTAGTGCAGCACTTTCACAGCATCATCTTTCAGGATTTGAAATAGCTCAACTGGAATTCTATCACCTCCACTAGCATTGTTCGTAGTGATGCTTCTTAAGGCCCACTTGACTTCACATTCCAGGATGTCTGGCTCTAGGTGAGTGTGAGTGATCACACCATTGTGATTATCTGGGCCATGAAGATTTTTTTGTACAGTTCTTCTGTGTATTCTTGTCACCTCTTCTTAATATCTTCTGCTTCTGTTAGGTCTGTACCATTTCTGTCCTTTATCGAGTCCATCTTTGCATGAAATGTTCCCTTGGTATCTCTAACTTTCTTGACGAGATCTCTAGTCTTTCCCCAGTATATTTTCCCCCTATTTCTTTGCATTGATCGCTGAGGAAGGCTTTCTTATCGCTCCATGCTATTCTTTGGAACTCTGCATTCAAATGGGTATATCTTTCTTTTTCTCCTTTGTTTTTCATTTCTCTTTTCACAGCTATTTGTAAGGCCTCTTCAGACAGCCATTTTGCTTTTTTTGCATTTCTTTTTCTTGGGGTTATTATTAACATTTTCCCTCTGTTTTTAATCTGGTTTTAACTTAGGATTTTATGGATAAGTAAGTACCTGTTTAGTCTCTGCAGTTAGCCTAAATCACTATTTGAATTCTAAACTCTAATAGAGTTTACTGGGAGAAGATATTATTCTTCTCCCCTTCAGCTTAATAAGTGTTACTTTCTCAAAAGTGTTGAGGGGATCATGGGGATTTGAGCCCTTTATCCACTGAGTTGCCTCATGCTGAGGAGATAAAGGTGGACTTTTCCAACAAGGATGATCTCCTAGCCAAATGGTCTGGCTATTTTATCTAGGGCTGTTCCTGACACTACCAAATTTACTAGAATAATTACTCCTGTTCTTAGGTACTGGCTCCTTCTAACAGAGCAATGGAGATCAAAGGCCAGTCCTGCAAAGACGTAAGACCATCAGTATCTCCTTGACTGTAGTGGTCTCTCAGGTTCCCTAAGAGATTCCCTGTAAGCAGTTTCTCAACTCAAATATGTAAGGGTTTTGTAACACCTCCAGGTTCTTATATGGGACACAGGAAGCATACATCAAGATGAAACAATCCACAGTTTCACACTGGTGTCCAAGATAGATAGAGAAACCACTTTTAATAATATTCCAGAAATACTCTTCGTGTAAAGCTGTGATTAAGATTCATCTCTCTAACCCACAGAGAACAATAAATGCTGTGCTTCTGACATGAAGAGTGCTAAAATGCCAGATACTTTCTGCTTGAAATAAGATATTTCCACGTAGGATTTTTCTTACATACCTCAAATTAGGAAATTGGAATGCTTTTTCAAGATTTTTACATTGTGTCTTATCAAGGGAAATTCTATGGTGGTTCCAAACAAAAACAGCATTTTATCATTTCCTCTTCAATATTATACAAACCATTTTCTATTAAAGTAAAAGTTGTCTTTAATTTCAGGTACCATTTAAAATCTCAAGAATACAAACATTTGTTTGGATATTGAGGAAAGAACTGTGTAAGATTCAAACCCTTCTTTCTTTCAGTTGTGCTAAATATGTGCTAAGAACGTGACATAATCTCCAATTATTACTTGAAACTAGTAGGAATTAGTAGCAAGCAAAAGTTTTGTTATAGCCTGGAAGTTTGAATATAAACAGAATAATGGTAGGGTCACAGAGCTCATCAGATCCCTAAACTAAATCATCCTGTTCAAAAAGCATTACAGAGCAGGTAGTTTTAAGTTATTTTAATATCTGGACATAGAATTTAACTTTCTGACGTGCTGTGACGTTCTTCCCTCTAATTAGCATAAATCCTCCCCTATTGCAGTTTTAGCTCACCTTCTGCAGTTTGATCCTTTGTGATCAGGAAGAACAGCTGGTCTCCATCATCCTTACAATAACCATTCATATTCCCAAAGTTATATCACCCTTGGGTTTCCTCTTCTCCAGGCTAAAAAGCCCAGTTCCTTTAACCTTTTCTCAGAGGTCCTATTTTTCAGCCATTTCATCATTTTTGTTGATTGCCTCTGGACTCTCTCCAATCTCTGTATCTCCTGTCAGTTGTGCCTCTCTCAGACTAGAGCAGAAGTTGATGATCTAAGGTAAGACCTTATCACTGCCAAATATACAAAAAGGATTACTTCCTGTTCTTACAGCTCAGCTTCCACTAACAGAACAATAGGGATCAAAAGCCAGACCCTCATAAAACCCAAGCTACCTTTCTATTCCTATTGCTACCCTGACCCTCTGCCCTCACACGATGTCAACAAAGATGAAATGCATTTTTGCGATAGAGAAATTATGAAAAGGGGCAAGTGAGGCTTCAAAGGCATAACCCCCTTAAATTCAGCATCTTTCGTCTCTCATACCTCCCACTCCTATCTCTGATCTTGTCAGGACATCTCTCTTGCCAGCATCTGAACATTTACAAATTTATGTCAACAGCTTTTGGATCTTTTCCCCACCTTGTGGTTCCCTGTCCAAGATTCTGAGAGTTCAAAAGACATCTCTCTTTATCTCCCTCTCTTTCTCCAAACTCCCATCACATTAGAGTGCCTTTCAGTACAAATAAAAGAAATCCAGCTCAAGTCATTTATAATAATAGAGAGATGCCTATATTTTTCAATTTTGCATGTTTGTAAAGTTTATATAAATGTCATCATAATATATATTTTTATTTTTCTGTAACTTGCTATCTCCAATCATATTACGCTCATGTGTGTTATCTATGTAAATGCCTATAGCTGAGATTCAGGTTTTTTTCACTTTTGTTTAGTTTTACAATATAGGTTATTGCTGCTGTTGGATTAAATTGTCAATGAACAATTAGATTATTTCCAGATTTTTTTCTGTTATTTTAAGCAAAGTTGTTATGAAAATTTTAAACATATTTCCATATGCATTTGTACAAAGTTTTTGTACCCTGGGACTGGAACCTGGTATACCCCTGGGACTGCTGAGTCATTAAGTATGTACGTATTCAGCTTTAATAGATGTTCAATAATTTTTCAAAATGGTAGTAATAATTATAATTTACATTTCCACCAGCAGTATGTAAGAGTGCCTATTGCTTTACTTCAAAATTTTTTTATCTGATTTTTAAATTTTGCACATCTAGTATGTACTAAATGATATTCCACTGTGGTTTTAATTTCCTTGGTGAGTAAGACTGAGTCTTTAATATATTTATTAGAAAATATGTTTTCTGTATTTCTTATTCACCTATTTATCAAGTTGTTTATCTCTTGTCTTGATTTATATAGGTTTTATGTGTGTGTGTGTGGGGGGTGTTCTAGATATTAGTTTTTTATCTGATATATATGTTGCAAAATATCAAAACAGCTTTTTATTTTATCTGTTTTTTTTAGTTAACGAGAGTTCTTAATGTGGCAGTTTTTTTTTTCATTATGCTTTTAGAATCTTTAAGAAATCTTTCCCTAACTTGATATTGCAAAGATATGCCATTACATTTTCTTTTTAAGTCTTAAAGTTTTAGTTTCATATTTAAATTGCTAATTTATCTAGTATTAATTTGAATATGATATGAGTTAGAAATTAAGTTTAAATTTTTATACACAGGTATTTAATGTTTACAATACCACTTATCCATGTGTGCTAAGTTGCTTCAATTGTGGGCAACTCTTTGCAATCATATGGACTGTAGCCCTCTAGGCTCCTCTGTCCATGGGGATTCTCCAGGCAAGAATACCGGAGTGAGTTGTCATGGCCTCCTCCAGGAGATCGTCCCCATTCACGGATGGAACCATCTCTTATTGCCTTGGCAGGCGGGTTCTTTACCACTAGCGCCATCTGGGAAGCTCCAACAGTATCACTTATTAACCGATTTATCTTCAATGGCAGTTCTGACGTATATATGTGGACTTTATTTTAAACGTCTATTCTGTTCTTTTGGAGAAGGCAATGGCACCCCACTCCAGTTCTCTTGCCTGGAAAATCCCATGGATGGAGGAGCCTGGTGGGCTGCAGTCCATGGGGTTGCGAAGAGTCAGACACGACTGAAGCGACTTAGCATTATGTTCTTTTGATATTCTGTCTATTTAAATATCAATGCCACACTGTCTCAGTTTCTTTAGCAAGTTTTTTCACACTGTCCTCTTTGAAAATGCCTGGGCTTTTCTTGGCCCTTTGCTCATCCACATAAACTTTAAATCCCACTTGTCAAACTACACACCCGGATACACACACACACACACACACACACACACACACACACACAAATAGCCCCGTGGCTATTTTCACTGGAAATGCATGCATTTAGAGATAAATTTATGCACAGTTGATACATCTTTAAGCTGTTGAATCATTCAATCCATGAACGCAGTATTATAGACCTTTCCATTCACTGGAAAGATCTTTATGCTCTTTCTGCTTTCATGTCTTTCACTAAATTTTTATAATGGCCTCATTAATGGTTTGAATATCTTCTTTTCTATTGTTTCTAGACATTTTACTATTTTGTGAATATAATAAATGTTTTCAAATTATGTTACCTTTATTAATGTTTTGCTGCTGGTATATAAAAATACAATTGAGTCTTCAGCTTTTATTCATCAAATTTGCTAAACTCTTAATAATCTTAATTAATTACTCTGCATTCTTTTATTTTGTTTCAACAACCGTACAATTTACACATAACAGTTTTTATTTGCAATTCCTTTGAATTTAATTTCTTATTGGTCCGTTACTATACTGCTTAAGAACTCCAGAAAAATACTGGGAAAAAAATATCAATAGGATGCATTCTTTTCCTCCTACTGATATTTAAAATTTTATTATCAATTATATTGGCTCTAAGAATTTCTGTAAGAACTATATTTCCATATATTCCTAGTGTTTCAAGAAAATTTTATTATCATCAGTACTGAATTTTATTAAATACTTTTTCTGCATCTGAGATAATTTTTCTTTTTTATTTATTTATATAATCTGGTTAATTACATTTATAGTTTTTCTAACATTAAACAAGTATTCCTGAGGAAACCAGTTTGGCCATGGTGTATTGTCTTTTTCATGGATTGCTGAATTTGTTTTACTAATGTTTTGTTAACATACTTTAATCTATGTTTGTAAAATATATTGGTCAATAATTAAAAATTTTTTTCTTGTCTGGTTTTTGTATCAGTGTTATATTAGCCTTATAAATTTTACAGTGGGTCTTCTACTTTTTCTATTCTCTGGAAGATATTTGTTACATTGAAACTTATTTATTTATTTACTTTATTTTACTTTACAATACCGTACTGGTTTTGCCATACATTGACATGAATCCGCCACGGGTGTATATGAGCTCCCAATCCTGAATCCCTCTNCCACCCCATATCATCTCTCTGGATCATCCATGTGCACCAGCCCCAAGCATATTTCTTGAGTATGTGTAGAATCTCAGTTATAAACTGATTTTTCTTATTATTTTAGGGACACATAACTATCAATTCTATTTAAAATTGCAGAACTATTATTGTACA
Source organism: Neotragus pygmaeus (assembly GCA_006410875.1). NCBI lineage: Eukaryota > Metazoa > Chordata > Mammalia > Artiodactyla > Bovidae > Neotragus > Neotragus pygmaeus. Next base: position 52,918 of record SJYV01011148.1, on the reverse strand, counting down.
CTATATTAGTTTTGCTTAATTATACTTTTGAGAACTTGCCTATTTTATCTAAACTTTAAAATTTATTTGCATACAATTGATCATGAATATGAAAGTTGCTCAGTCGTGTTTCACTCTTTGCAACCCCATGGACTATATAGTCTGTATGCTGCTGCTGCTGCTGCTGCTAAGTAGCTTCAGTCATGTCTGACTCTGTGCGACCCCATAGACAGCAACCCCCTATATTCTCCAGGCAAGAACACTGAAGTGGGTTGCCATTTCCTTCTCCAGTGCATGAAAGGGAAAAGTCAAAGTGAAGTTGCTTAGTCGTGTCCGACTGTTTGCGACCCCATGGACTGCAGCCCACCAGGCTCCTCCATCCATGGGATTTTCCAAGCAAGAGTACTGGAGTGGGGTACCATCGCCTTCTCCGATAGTCTGTATAGTCCATGGAATTCTCCAGGCCAGAATACTGGAGTGGGTACCCTTTCCCGTCTTCAGGGGATCTTCCCAACCCAGGGATCAAATCCAGGTCTCCTGCATTGCAGATGGATTCTTTACCAGCTGAGCGACAAGGGAAGACCGAGAATACAGGAGTGGGTAGCCTATCCATTCTCCAGCAGATTTTCTCTACCCAGAAATCAACCCAGGGTCTCCTGCATTGCAGGCAGATTCTTTACCAACTGAACTATCAGGGAAGCCCAAAACTGATCATAGTATTCTCGTTATATTTTAATGTCTGCCACATCTGCTACTTGGTCAACAGTTTTCCTTAATGCTTTTGATGTGTCTTCTTTTTTTAAAATCTTGATTAGTGTTTATATTTTATTATTTTTTCCAAAGAACTTAGTTTTGACTATATTGAATCTCTATTTTATCTGTTCCAATATATCCTATTATTGGCATTATTTCCTTCTTTTGCTTCCTTTTGGAAAAAAAATTCCTTTAATTCCTAAAGTTAGACACTTAAAAGCCTTGATTTTTAGCCTTAAAAAAATCATTTAAATAAATATATGGCCCCTTAATCCTCCTTAATTGCACAAGAGAAATGGTAATACCAACTTTGCCTTTAATCATTCAGTTCTAAGTTCTAATCCCTTTATGGTTTCTTTTTTGACCCATAAATTATTTAGAAGTGGGTTTTTAAATTTTTAAATATTAAGTTTCATAACATTAGTTTTTATCATTATATATAACTTACTTGGCCTGTGGTCATAAACTGCACAAGTTTTTTAATTTAGTGTTTTTTAATTTACTGAGACTGCTTTCTGGCAGAGTAGATGGTCCACTGTGCTTGTGCCAAAAAAGCACAAGCTTGAAAAGAATGTTGTGCTCCAAATATTGAGACTTAGTGCTCTACATAGATTGAGGTTGTTTGCTATGTTGTTCAAATTTTCTCCTTTCTTACTAACTTTTGTCTGCTAAATCTACCAATAACTCAGAGGAGAACCAAAATCTTTTATTACATCACTTTTTCTCATAGTTTATTATTTACTTGTTGGATATAGTTTGAGACTGTTATTAAACAGGAATAAGTAATTTCTAATGAGTNGAGCATATCAAGGCTGTATATTGTCACCCTGTTTATTTAACTTATATGCAGAGTACATCATGAGAAATGCTGGGCTGGAAGAAGCACAAACTGGAATCAAGATTGCCGGGAGAAATATCAATAACCTCGGATATGCAAATGACACCACCCTTATGGCAGAAAGTGAAGAAGAACTAAAGATCATCTTGATGAAAGTGAAAGAGGAGAGTGAAAAAGTTGACTTAAAACAATATTCTGAAAACTAAGATCATGGTATCTTGTCCCATCACTTCATGGCAAATAGATGGGGAAACAGTGGAAACAATGACCCACTCTATTTTGGGGGACTCCAAACCACTGCAGGTGGTGACTGCAGCCATGAAATTAAAAGATGCTTGCACCTCAGAAGAAAAGTTATGACCAACCTAGATAGCATATTAAAAAACAGAGACATTACTTTGCCAACAAAGGTCTGTCTAGTCAAAGCTATGGTTTTTCCAATAGTCATGTACGGATGTGAGATTTGGACTATAAAGGAAGATGAGTGCCGAAGAATTGATGCTTTTGAATTGTGATGTTGGAGAAGAGTCTTGAGAGTCGCTTGGACTATAAGGAGATCCAATCAGTCCATCCTAAAGGAAATCAGTCCTGAGTATTCATTGGAAGGACTGACGTTGAAGCTGAAACTCCAATACTTTGGCCATCTTATGTGAAGGACTGACTCATTGGAACAGACCCTGATGCTGGGAAAGATTGAAGGTGGGAGGAGAAGGAGACGACAGAGGATGAGATGGTTGGATGGCATCACCGACTCAATGGACATGAGTTTAAGTAAACTCTGGGAGTTGGTGATGGACAGGGAGGCTTGGCATGCTGCTGTCCATGGGGTCACAAAGAGTCGGACATGACTGAGCAATTGAACTGAACTTCCTGCATAGCGTTTTTTTCTCTCTGGTATTCTGCCTCACAATTCTAACTGCTTCAGTAGCCCTAAACAATGACCTCTTTCCACTCAATTTGGTAAAACTGCTGTGCTTTAGTTGAGTTCTTCTTCCCTGCACTGCAAGCTAGAAAATGCCCTCCAGACAGAAAATGTGAGCAGTCCCGGTATTCATCTTGCTTATTTCCCTTTCCTCGTGAATCGCAGTCTTGCACTTTGCTTCCAACATCTAAAAATGATTATAAGATATATTTGCCAAGTTTTATATTTGTTTATACTGGGAAGGCTAGCCTGTTACTAGCTTCATGTCTATATCTAATTCTTAGGTTGATCTGACTTCTATTCTGTATTTGGGCTGATTTTTATTTACTATTTGCCAAATTTGAAAAGTATTTTGTCCTGAATAGGTGGTTTTCCCTCCAGTTCTGGACATAATCCTGACTTTGGGATAAGCCATGTTGTTAAGAAAACAGATTACAGAAAACCTAAGGTGTTTTTCTATTTGATGAAAATGCAATTATCTACCTCTGTGTAACTTTATTTGCTACTATCAGTCCACAATTTAAAAAATGGGGCCAGGTAGAAGAGAGACCATGTATCCTTGGTTCTCACTTACCACTCCAAATTAGGGGAATTTTTCCTTACTTTGGGGAAAAAAAAAAAACAAAAAAACCTGCAATGCAATTGAGAAGTCAGAAAATGAATTGGAGGCAGATAAGCCCTACATACTCTCTCTTTTAGTCCTGCCTGTATGTTCTTAGATTGGAATTTATTTGCCAGCTAAATTCATTCGGTCTCTATCTCTTCCATGACATTCCCACAACTCCAGCTCTAGTCTCTTGAAACTAAGGAAAATTGGTTGGTTCCTGTAAGAATCCTCTATCTTGTCCTGAAGAAAAACTCTGTGTCATGCAAGAATTTTAAATTATGTCTGTTAGAAAAAATTTTGAAGATTGTTAGAGCCTTCCTCTATTTCAAAACTGACTTCTATACTGTAGTAGTCAAAGCAACTACTTTCCTGTCTCCTTCCTTCTAGTATTATAATGTTACTGCATTTTTTTTAAAAAAACTGCTTCTTTGCAATTTAGGCTTATCTGTTGCTTGCTTTCTTATCAATGTTACAGATCAATTGAACAAGGATGTGATGGGTATCAATTTCAGGCAGAGGTTTTAAGAACAGTGTACCACTCAATATGTCCTTTCCCCTTACATGGTCTGTGCTGAAGCTTATACTGAGATGAAGAGTGTATCTGTCTTAGATATTAAGCAGAACTGCCACCTACCACTGTCCCCCATACACTGCATCATACACGCAAAGCTCTGTTCGATGTATGGCACAGTTGAAAAACCATCATTTTGTTAAACCACTAAAATATGATGTTGTTTTCTACAGAAGCATAACCTAACCTTTCTTGGCTAATATACTAACCTTCATTTCTTGTCCTTAGTGATTATGCTGAGTCTTATAAGTGGCAGACTTTGAAAGTTTATTCTTATATATATATAGTCAAAAGACAATCTCAACTACAAATCTGAAGAGAGGAGAAAAGTAGTACTTCACTTTTTTATATTTAAAAAAGGGGTGAATCATTAATTATGAGAAGGGATGATAATCCATTTGGACAACCCAGATGACTAGATGTACATCCCAAAGGTTAATCATCAGAAGACCATATTCAGCGGGCCTGATGGAAGTCCATGAGGTTGCAGCAGTCCATGGGGTTGCAAATAGCTGAACACGACTCAGTGACTGCATGTAGTTCAAACTACATGTTGTTTGGGGTCAACTGTAGCTGTTGTTCAAGGGTCAACTGTAGTTCATAAAGTACTCTTTGAACCAGGAATGTGCATGTAGTGAAGAGCTCGGAAATTCTTTTCTAAAGTACAAGACAATGAAAAGACACTATAGAGGCAATATACTTTCAAATGGATGGCTAAAGACAGAGCCAAACTCATATTGTGACACTGTACCTCTCCCAAGACTAGATTTTGATGAATTACAAATTAAAAGAGATGAAAATTAGCTAATAATCATCCATTGTGCATCAATTAGTGGAAAAGCCAATTCTTTCCTCTAACTTTAACCATGCAAATTCTGTTGTGCCTATTTATCATTTTTTAACATCTCCAAATATTAGATACAATATTCACCAAATAAGGTAGTAATATTGAAATAACAGATTAACTCAACAAATATTTGTAAAGTCTATTCCATGCCAGGCACTGCACTGAATGCTGGGAAGACAAAGGTGATCAGTATGTGTCGCTGCTTTTGAGGAATTTATTATCAAGGGTTTGGAGTTGAACAGCTGTACTATAAAAAATAATTTGACGTAAAGATGTGATAAATGCCAAGAGCTTTGAGATATCAAGACCAATGCATGGCTCAGTCTGAGCTTCAGTGATGCCTTCTAGAGAAGATGAGGCCCAGACTCTAGCCAGAGGATTGTTGCAAGCAACCAAAGTGCAGAAGGAGGAAGAATGTGCCAGACCAACTCCCATCTGTGTGAACCGCCTTACTGCCTGGGAGTGGAGGAGTGCAAAAGAGTATGATGCAAAGAACTGCGGATAATGAATTGCATCCTATAGATAACAGGAGGTAGTATAAGCAGGCTAAAAATATGATATTTTAGAAGGTTTAGACATGTTTAGAAGGTTGGGTAGATATGTTCACCTGTTTGGGGCACATGTGAATCTATAGTTCTCAGGTCCCTTGCTGTGGGGTGGTGCATGTGATTAGTTCTTGTCAATAGGCTGCAGACATGAAAGACATCTATCACTTCTGGGCCAAAAAGTGGAAGGGGCTTTGTGTGACCAGCCACTGTTTAGTCCTCTGCCATGGTGTTTGTTTTGCACTGTTGTGTTGGAGAAGACACTTGAAAGTCCCTTGGACTGCAAGGAGATCCAACCAGTCCATCCTAAAGAAGATCCAACCAGTTCACCCTAAAGGAGATCAGTCCTGGGTGTTCATTGGAAGGACTGATGTTGAAGCTGAAACTCCTTTACTTTGGCCACCTGATGGAAAGAGCTGACTCATTTGAAAAGACCCTGATGCTGGGAAAGATTGAGGGCAGGAGGAAAAGGGGACAACAGAGGATGAGATGGCTGGATGCTATCACCGACTCAAAAAAAATGAGTTTGGGTAGATTCCGGGAGTTGGTGATGGACAGGGAGGCCTGGCGTGCTACAGTTCATGGGGTCGCAAAGAATCAGACACGACTGAGTGACTGAACTGAACTGATGGTGTTTGTGGAAACATAAATATGGATGGAGCTCTCATAAGAGTAAAAATGGGCAGAAGGCTGAATCTTCATAAGAAGAGATTACACAGACTTTTGGAGAATGAGAAACTTTCATTGTGTGAAGCCACTGAGGTTTTGAAGTCATTCATTACTACAACATAATCCATTCTATGGTGAATAAAAGTACTGGAAAGGGTTTATTATTATTTGTGTATGAAGGGTTCCATGGTGGCTCAGACAGTAAAGAATTTGCCTGTAATGAAGGAGACCGAGATTTGATCCCTGGGTCTGGAAGATCCCCTGGAAAAGGTAATGGCTATCTACTCCAGTATTCTTCCTTGGAAAATTCCATGGACAGAGGACCCTGGTGGGCTACAGTCCATGGGATTGCAAAGAGTTGGACATGACTGAGTGACTAACATATGAAGGGTAGAGAAGGGAAAGGTGATGACTATGGCTTGCATGTTTCTAGTTTCTTGATTGGTTGGATGATTTACAGAATGAGAGTGGGTAAAAATTTTGAAAGCAGTATCCTTTTTACAGATTACTGTCAAGAAAGTAAACCTAAGGATTGATCTTAATTGTAGATGTTTCCATTAGGCATGGCAATATAGCCAGTTATTTCTAAAGTAATACTATAATCTTCTATATTTTTAAACTTTTTATTATCCTCTCCTCCCCTTCCACTAAAATAGAGCTTGCTTGTCTCACTCAGGATTATGTCCCCCACACTGCACCTAGTACATGGTAGCTGTTCACTCAGTATCTGTCAAGCTTGTTGAATGAATGAATGTGTACACTTTGAAGGACAATGTACCATAACAAAATAATTATTTTGTCTCCCATATCATATGAGAACCTGATCACTGTTTGTCATAAAATAGACATTTTAAAGGGTAGTTAATCTTTCCTTTTCTCATTCTTGCCTTTCACTCACATGCACATCCAATCCTTTGGCAAAGGCTATATATTGTTCCTTCAAGATATATCCCAAATCTGACCAGTTCCTCAAGCTGTACCAGCCTGGTCTCAGCCCCTACTTCTCCCCACTGGATTACTTCAGCAGCTTCCTTGCAGGTCTGCCTGCTTCTACCCTGCCTAGCCACTTCCCCTTCCCCTCAACCCTAGATGAATTTTTATATAAAGGGCAGAGTAATAGTCTGAAAACGTAAATCACACCCTGTAACTCTTCTCCTCAGAGGCTTCCCATCTCAGTCAAAATAAAAGTCAGCATCTTACAAAGGCTCACCAGGTCCTACACCAGCTGGCCTTTTGCCACCTTTTTGACATTGTCTCCCACCACTATTCTCGTTGTTTTCTTCTCTCTAGCCATACTGACCTTCTGGCTTTTCATTAAAGACACTACGCCTGGCCCCACTTCAGGACATGTCCACTTGCTGTTTCCTTTTTTTGGAATGCTTTGCTTCTAGGTATACCAGTCTGGCTTCCTCATCTTTTCAGGTCTTTGTTCCAATCTCATGTTTTCAGTCCTCACTATCCAATTGTCCAATGTAATAAATACATCAATCAATGGCCTCCTCTGGAGCCCCTACTCCTATCCCTCTAACAGTGTTCATCTGCATTCTTAGCATTTATCACCATGCAACATATTATGAATTTACCTGTATGTGTATCGTCTGTCTCCCTGCAGTAGAACATGAGTTCTATGAAGGAAGGGTTTTTTTCCTGTTTTGTACAATGCTATATCACCAAAAAGAAATAGTGTTTGATACAGAATAGATATAAAATATTTACTTAGTGAGAAAGCTGTTATTCTCAACACCTAAACCTTAGGATAAATTCCAATTCGATGAGAACTCAGCTGATCATCCTCTAAAGACAAGGGTGCTGGGAGGATGAGAGTCAATTTTAATTCAAAAGTCTGGACTATAATAGGACATCTCAGTTCACAAAGATCTTCAGCCTCCCTTTCCAAAAAAATCTCATTTTGAAATAGAACATTTCTGACTTCACAGCTGGCCTTAAACCCTACCAGCTTAACTGGGGCCCAGGAAGAATACCTGAAATTTGAAAATTATCAGTGTTAAACAGCATTGTTTCTTCCTATATAAACTAGGACTGTAGTATTATAACAAATTCAACAATGTGATTAGCTTTTTTGTTAACTTTTTTTTTAGTGGTGTCTTCAGCATAGAAATCAGGTATAGACTACTTTTATCAAAATTATTTTAGTATCTTTGAGGTGAAAAGAAANAAAATAAAGTCTGACACTGTTTCCACTGTTTCCCCATCTATTTCCCATGAAGTGATGGGACCAGATGCCATGATCTTCGTTTTCTAAGTCCAATTGGCAATAACAAATGATGAAAACAATAAAATACCAACTTGACCCCACTGGACGGTAACAATACAAAGCAGATGTTTATATATAAATTTAAAATACATGTACATGCACAGCTGCTACTTATTTTCTAAGATACTATCAGTTTAATCTTAAACTCAGACTAGAAGCATTTTCAGCTAAAACCATTCACCAAGTTGCTCTCAGACAGTGTATGATCTATTGCAGAGAGAATTATCGAGAACAGGAATGTATATATTCCACAGTGACTAAATCAATTAGCCAATTAAATGGCAATCCACTCCAGTACTCTTGCCTGGAGAGTCCCATGGATGCAGGAGCCTGGTGGGCTAAAGTCCGTGGGGTCACAAAGGGTTGGACACGACTGAGCAACTTCACTTCACTTTAGGTGATATAGCCAATTTTACATCACATGATAGAGATTTTTACAGTATTCACTTACACACAGAGAGAAGTGGTGCTGGTTATTGTTGCCACTCTAGGTTAGAAATCTTTGAGGTCAGGTAGAGTCCCAAATCTTGGCTGTTCAGCAGTGCTAACAGAACCCTATAAGGGCCAGGTGGCACAGTGGTTAAGGATCTGCCTGCCAGTGCAGGAGTGGCAGGAGACATGGTTGGATGGCTGTTCCAGGAAGATCCCCTGGAGGAGGAAATGGAAACCCATGCTGTATGCTTGCTTGGGAAATTCTATGGACAGATGAGCCTGGTGGGCTACAGTCCATGGGGTCGCAAAGAGTTGGACACAACTGAGTGACTGAACACAAGGCACAAGGGCCACCTGGCTGAGTGACAGTTCAGCAGAGGCACCTCTGCTCTTCATTCATCACTCAGTAATCAAAACTACTTTAACAAATAAAAAATGTCAGATAATACTAGCAAGTATAAACTAGGAGGAAGACTACGTCTCTTTGGTAGAGGACTTACATTTCATAAGAGTATATGACAACTCACCCCCAGCATCACTGTGCTTTTTTTCTTACATAAAGTAAAGATTGAGAAAAGGCAATACTGGGTTACACATCCCCTTTTCATGGTATTTTCCTGATTTTATTCCTTTGAAATGAAATAATACATTTCATAAGTAATAATATTCACAATTATTTTAAAATTATCCACTCATATATTTCCTATGTGATGAGTTATTGTTTTTCCTGTTTTATGGAGAAGGAAATGGCAACCCACTTCACTATTCTTGCCTGAAAAATTCCATGACACAAGGAGCCTGGCGGGTCATAGTTCATGGGGTCGCAAAGAGTTGTACGTGACTGAGCACCCACACACATTCCTGTTTCAACTGAGGGTTTTGCTTCTCAGAAAAGACAATTTATCATACCTTTGGTAGGTGACAAAACAGAAGGTCCATCTGACACTACCACCCTGGTTTCTCTCCACCATCTTTCCACTCCACTGTGCTTAGGGATCTCATTCCAAAGCTCCACTCCAATGACCCACCTCACCTTTTCCAAGAACCTGTGGCATCCTGGCTTATCAGAAAAAATAGATTTCCTCCCCTGAACCAAAAGGGCCTATTTGAAGAGCTTCTGGAAAGCCTTGACCTTTAGGAAAATCCCAACCTTCAAGCCAAAAGGCCCAGAAACAGAAGTCAACTTGCCAAGTGCACCCTCCTGACACTCTCCTGACCCACAGCCATTGGTTTTGCAAGCAGCCCCCTCTCTNACAGCAGCCCTCCTCTTTCTGCTTTTCTCTCCCTGTTTTATTTTCTTCTGGAAATTTGCCACCATTCCTATCATTACTACTGTTGAATATCCAGAAGTAAACTTTAATCACGAGAAAGTTTGATAAAAGTTAAACTTCTCACACAGGTATCCCATTCCTAATGTAATGGCAGAAGTTTCCCCTAGAGGTCATCTCTACACCCCTGGAAGTTCTTTTGGATCAGACCCACATCTAGGTCATCCTTCAGTGAGTGTGATTGCCTGCCTAGGAAATATTGGGTTGACCAAAAAGTCATTCAGGTTTTCCACAAGATCTTTTTGGCCAACCAATATATTCTATGGGAACCTCTACTGTACCCTGGGCTTCCCTGGTGGCTCAGACAGTAAAGAATCTGCCTGCAATGATGGAAACCTGGGTTCAGTCCCTGGGTTGGGAAGATCCCCTGGAGAAGGGAACAGCTACACACTCCAGTATTCTTGCCTGGAGAATTCCAAGGACAGAGGAGCCTGGCAGGCTGCAGTCCATACAGTCGCAAGAGCTGGACATTCCTGAGCAACTTTCACTCACTCACTCACTGTACCCCCTCACTGTACTCACTCACTGTACTATTCTCCTGATTATCTTGTCCCTAAAGCTGATGACCCGGAGAAGGCAATGGCACCCCACTCCAGTACTCTTGCCTGGAAAGTCCCATGGGCAGAGGAGCCTGGTATGTTGCAGTCCATGGGGTTGCTAAGAGTCAGACACGACTGAGCGACTTCACTTTCACTTTTCACTTTCATGCATCAGAGAAGGAAATGGCAACCCACTCCAGTGCTCTTGCCTGTTGGGCTGCCGTCCATGGGGTCACACAGAGTCAGACATGACTGAAGCGACTTAGCAGCAGCAGCAGCAAAGCTAATGACCAGACGGGTTGAATTGCAAGGTGATCATTTTTGCCATTTCACAATATGATTTTCTATTTCCATGATTTCATTAGGGGAAATTAAAAGCAATTATGCAAAAGTTCAGGCAGGAAATACATGACAGCTTCTAATCAGATGTAGCCCTAGCAAAGACCTGAACTTAATTATCATCCTCTTATGATGAATGCTTATAATGTGCATTTGGACATCGTTTTAAAAACGGCACTCCAATTTTGGGCTACTTGTATTGAATTGGGTTTTTGTGTTTTTCTTGGTTTGGTTTTTTTTACTTTTTTGGCCGCACCACCAGGCATGTGGGATCTTAGGTCCTGGACCAGGGACCGAAACCGTGCCCTGTAGAGTGGAAGCAGACTCTTAACAGCTGGACAGCCCAAAAGCCCTGAGCTGGGGTTTTTCTTAGTGAGTCTGTTCCTATTATCATTAACCCAGGGCACACGGACTACTAATCGTCTAGGAATCTATTTATTGGAATAATATGTAAACAATAGTGTTACTATGCAGGAACAATGCATGCCCTAAGCTCGCAGGCTACACCTCGATTTCTCCATTTACACCTGGAGACAAATACTGTTGACTCAACTCTCAGGAGAATCGACTAAATCACACCTTAATGTCAAACTTCACTTTCTGGCCAAGTCAAAGAGTCTAATTTAGAGAACTGAACTAATTATTATAAAGTAAAACCTTAATCATCATTCAGGTTATACATCTTTCTTGAAAGTTACCTCTGTGAGCACATTGGGAACTGCAGAGAAACAAGAGACTAAATGAATTCTGTCTGAGCAGGATAAGGCAACACAGAACCAGATGCTGTTCAGATTTCAATATTGGGTTTGCATTAGGAATAGAGGCAGAACAAAGATTCTGCCATTTACTAACTGGCCGTCTAAGGTGGTGAGGTAAAGTTGGGGAAGAACATGGACAGATGTAAGAGTAGCACATTTTTCATACTTCCCTCCTTCCCTTCAGTAACACAAGATTTTCAAGTCATAGTTCAGTTCAGTTCAGTTCAGTCGCTCAGTCGTGTCTGACTCTTTGCGATCCCCTGAATTGCAGCACACCAGGCCTCCCTGTCCATCACCAACTCCCGAAGTTCACTCAGATTTAAGTCCATCAAGTCAGTGATGCCATCCAGCCATCTCATCCTCTGTCGTCCCCTTCTCCTCCTGCCCCCANATATAGCCAATTTTACATCACATGATAGAGATTTTTACAGTATTCACTTACACAGAGAGAGAAGTGGTGCTGGTTATTGTTGCCACTCTAGGTTAGAAATCTTTGAGGTCAGGTAGAGTTCCAAATCTTGGCTGTTCAGCAGTGCTAACAGAACCCTATAAGGGCCAGGTTGCACAGTGGTTAAGGATCTGCCTGCCAGTGCAGGAGTGGCAGGAGACATGGTTGGATGGCTGTTCTAGGAAGATCCCCTGGAGGAGGAAATGGCAACCCATGCTGTATGCTTGCTTGGGAAATTCTATGGACAGATGAGCCTGGTGGGCTACAGTCCATGGGGTCGCAAAGAGTTGGACACAACTGAGTGACTGAACACAAGGCACAAGGGCCACCTGGCTGAGTGACAGTTCAGCAGAGGCACCTCTGCTCTTCATTCATCACTCAGTAATCAAAACTACTTTAACAAATAAAAAATGTCAGATAATACTAGCAAGTATAAACTAGGAGGAAGACTACGTCTCTTTGGTAGAGGACTTACATTTCATAAGAGTATATGACAACTCACCCCCAGCATCACTGTGCTTTTTTTCTTACATAAAGTAAAGATTGAGAAAAGGCAATACTGGGTTACACATCCCCTTTTCATGGTATTTTCCTGATTTTATTCCTTTGAAATGAAATAATACATTTCATAAGTAATAATATTCACAATTATTTTAAAATTATCCACTCATATATTTCCTATGTGATGAGTTATTGTTTTTCCTGTTTTATGGAGAAGGAAATGGCAACCCACTTCACTATTCTTGCCTGAAAAATTCCATGACACAAGGAGCCTGGCGGGTCATAGTTCATGGGGTCGCAAAGAGTTGTACGTGACTGAGCACCCACACACATTCCTGTTTCAACTGAGGGTTTTGCTTCTCAGAAAAGACAATTTATCATACCTTTGGTAGGTGACAAAACAGAAGGTCCATCTGACACTACCACCCTGGTTTCTCTCCACCATCTTTCCACTCCACTGTGCTTAGGGATCTCATTCCAAAGCTCCACTCCAATGACCCACCTCACCTTTTCCAAGAACCTGTGGCATCCTGGCTTATCAGAAAAAATAGATTTCCTCCCCTGAACCAAAAGGGCCTATTTGAAGAGCTTCTGGAAAGCCTTGACCTTTAGGAAAATCCCAACCTTCAAGCCAAAAGGCCCAGAAACAGAAGTCAACTTGCCAAGTGCACCCTCCTGACACTCTCCTGACCCACAGCCATTGGTTTTGCAAGCAGCCCCCTCTCTTTTAATAGCCTCCCTGGGCATCACCTGACTCTCCTGCTTCTGGTGCAGAGACCAGGAAGGTCCAGGCCATAGGAGAGCGTGCAGAGGGATTAAAAAGTACCCTGCTCATGTCTTGAAAGTTTGTAAAGAAAGTACTGAACACAGACTTCCCATAGTATCAGAAGGAAAATTTATGCATCGCCTTTGAGTTCAACTTCTCCATTAAAGCTTTTTCCCTATAATCTAGGGAGTTCTTATCCTGGTGACTTATGATGTTATGGAGGGGCTCATGCATGGAAAATGTCAATAGAAATAGTAACTCTGGAAGGGAAGGGCCTCCTAATTAGTCCCCATTTAGATTTTATGATGGCTTTGAGATCTGCTCATCCTGACAGTGCGCACTGTGGTTACATATTGTTCTAGCCTGAGGGAACCATAGGAAAATCCAGATTTATTGTACCTATCATACCAGCATATTTCATTTGCCATTATGAGCAGCCATCTCGCAATGATGCAGGAGTATTTATTACAGATTAAATTGTAGGACCTGGATGGTTTAGTGAGGTTCTTGAGGTATCATTTATGTCATTAACTGGCTCATTATCAGATCTGCAAATCTCCATTCTTTTTTGAGCCTTCTGTTTGAGCACGGAGGCTCCGGGCTCGGGTAGCTTCCTGAGCCGTATTTTGTGGTGTCGTGGACACGAAGTTTAAATACAGACAAAGCAAATCAAGAAAAATCGCTTGCATAAACCTCCGTGTTGTCCTTTTATCCGATTTCCTGGAAGGTGGTGGCAGATGCCTCTTTAGTGCACTTTGCTGGGGGTCAAGGTGGCAGGTTATTATCCACCGGGCTGTTCAGTGCTGCCCAGGTGCTGGTGTGTTTGGAGGAGTGTGGGGGTGGGGGAAGTGACTTCTGAGCCGCAGGACTCAGGGGATTTATTTTCAGAGGTGGCTAACGCTAATTAGGTTAGGAGTGCCTGGCTGCCTTCAAAAGACGCAGGGTCCAATTTTTCTTCTCTGATAAATAACCCTATGTTTGAAAACCAGGAAAGAGGAGAGTGTGTGAAATTTAATTGTGGTTATTTAGTAAGTTCGCTGCTTTTCCATGCTGATTTTCTGCGGCTATAGTGTTCACTTTTCTCGTTTTGGTGCCTCTGGGACTGCGTTTTAATTCTACCTGGGATGCTGAGCAAAGAGGATTCACTGATGGTCGATTATATATATATATATATATATATTTTGGATAGCAGAATATTCTTGCCTAAAACAGAATGTTCAGAAAGGCATACTCAGACCACAGCGTTCTCTTCCTACCTCTCTTCCCAGGTTTAGTTCTTCCATTTGCATTTATTGTTTGACTCAGAGTAGGGGTTCTTTGTTGTTGATATTTGCCCTATTTACTCTCCTATATTGCTTTTTATAAAACCCAAGGAGTGGCATTTAAGTTGCTGTGTTTTTGGTATTAAAAATACTCTCCCATACAGAGGCACAAAATTACCTATAGAAACGCTGAACCCAAATTCGTAGATTATCTGGGAAAGAAATGCCTTGTGATTTAATTTTTGGCTATAACTAGTTCACTGCACAGACAACAGTTGCTGGTAACAGTGCATTTTCACAAAGGAAAATGACAGGTGGAAGTCATTATGTATTTTTTTAAAAGGATTTGATATTATAAGATTTTGACAACAGAATTGGTGGACCATTAATATTCACAAAGGTTAATCTTAATAAAATGTTGCTTCCTTTTTTAAATGCATTGAACCACATAAAATAATTTTCACTATTGACTAATCATTCACAAGAAGCTCTACAAACTGTTTTATATCTGTAGTGGTTTCTGTAGATAGAAGAAGAAACAAATTTGAAATGCCCTATTTGAATGTAACTAAATATTAGTGAATGTATAGCAAGCATTTTTGGCCACACACTAAATTTACCCTCATTTAGCACATGAGCGGTACCCTGTGTCTCCTGAACAGATGTGGAGCTGCTACTTCTTTTAATCAGTATATCAGAAGGGGCTACAGAAAGCTCCTCATTTTTACTTGTTGCTTGCGAGTTAGAGTTAATTGAAGCAGTGTAGAAAGGTCAGAAGGAATCATTTTTACTTTTTGCCATGAAGCAGGATAATTTAGAGGCTCGATAACGATGCCATTGCTTCTGTGTTGTAGCAGGAAAGAACTGCCCGGCTCTGAACAGAGCCTGTCGCTTTTACTAAGCACAATTTGATAACAAGGGTTATATAACTTCTAATTCGCCTTTCTTCATATTCAGTCTCTCTCACACGTATTGTATGAGACACAAAGAAATTTTATGCCAAATAATGTGCGGTAATTATGTGCCACCTATCTACAATGTGCAATGCAAAATTAGTTTGATTCCAGAAGTTTGGCGGTTTTTGTTTAAATAATTTTTAATTATTTTGAATTTGTCTCTCACAGGCATTGTAAAAATTATATAACTTTTTGTAAAGAAGTATATTTAGGCCTCAGTTCCTTATTCCTACCCCCACCACCTAGATCTTTAAGAACTGTCACTTTTCAGCAGAATTTAGAGGAATCTGTAAAATTTCGAACAGTTTATTTTGATGTGGTAAAGGTTGTTTGTTTTCAAGTCAACCCTTTCATAAGAGTTGAATATTGCAACTAGAATAGAGAGCAGATCAGAGAATTACCTTTAAAATAACATAAACACAGATTTAAGAATCACTTTCCACTAAACGTTTAATGACAACATCTTATTTTAAAGATTCCATATTTTTAAACAAGTGCACTATTTAAGAGAGACATCCCTAAGCACAACTGCTTGTAATATTGTTTATATAGTCCATTGATAACTATGTTAAGCAGATTATAATTATATACATGTGTATATATACATGTGTGTGTGTGTGTGTGCGTGTGTGTGTAACACCATACCTGAGTCTATAGCCAATTAAGCAGAACTTAGCACTAAATGAGTCATCTTTTGTACTCTCTCTGTACTATATGCAGTCTTGAATAAATAAATCTACGCTGTTATAAATAGGCCCCTTGAAATAAGAGATTCTGATTTGAAGTTTCTTTGTAATGCTCCGCTCACCAATCTTATTGCTTGGTCTTTTGCATTATAGTCTTAATATTGAGCTTGCTCATTAATCTCCATCCTTTTTTAAGTTGGTCTAGGCTGTTCTTGTAGCTGTAATACTCACTGGGTTGCCGTAGGAACAAGAGATCCGAGTAAATATGCTTATGGAGAAGAAATGACTACTAATTAAATGTGAATAGCATTTATAAATTGCCTAGTTCTCACAAAATGCAGAACATAATATGCTTTGATGTACTTCATTAGTAAAAGGCACCTATATTTTTAAAATACATACTAGTAGCAAAAACCAAATTTTAATGCAAAAATGATCTTTATCTGGTTTCGTTTTTTCTGCTGACTATAAATCCTGTAATTTAATGCAGATATCCTTTTACTGCATTTACATGGCAGAGGAAGACATTTGGTTGGCCTGTGAAAGTGCTGGAAACCTTTACTATTCCCTCACCCAAGTGTAATTCCTTTTTTATTGTTGGAAGTATAGCTTTCCTATTATATTTTAGACAAAAAGAAACTGGCTTATAACATCCACTCCAAATCTACGTAGGTAATATTTTTCACATCACATGGTCTTTCCTGCTTAGTGCCTAGAAAATTGGGACTTTCGTATGAAGCTAACAAAGCAAGCTTGCAGTCGTGCTTAGCTTCAGTTTTGCTTTGTTTAATGCTGAAAAACACCTCTCAGCCTTTCCGAGATGTGAAGTCCCCAACTTAATTATCATTCTGTGTGTCACAGCACATGACCTAATCATGTTTCCCTTTATGATCCTGCAATTCATGAGTACAGTCCTTCCACATTTTGTCTTTTCATTTGGGGAGCAAAGAGTTTGGGATTGACTTAATTCCAAACAATTGATAAACAACTGGTCCACACTCTCTGGCATAATATGATGACAGCAAGCTCTATCTAGGATTCCAGGACAGACGAGCCATCAAGTTAAATGGGCAATGGGCATAGTTATGTTAACTTCTAGGTTAACTGAGGGGAGTACAGCAGTTTGATTATTGTTTTCTGAAGATCTCTCTTCTCAGAGAGACTAACCAAATCACTGGCTGGCCAAATATCAAAAAAAAAAAAAAAAAAAGCCACCAAACTTCAGAGTTTTTTGAAAAAAATGTCTTGAGTGACTTACTTTATATTTCCTTTTGTCTTAGTAATACATATGCATACATACATATGTGTGTGTATATACATATATAAATTTAAAAAAAGAAAATGCCCAGGCCCACCTACCCTCTTTAAGCTGAGCAAGAGCTGCTGTGTCACAACGACAAGCCTGGGGTGTAGTTAGAGTTTTCTTTTCATTTGACTGCAGGAAATCAATCCTGTGGCTCGCGTTATGTGAGTTTGAGCAGCTGACTCAAGGAAAAGCAGTCGTCTGGCCGCTTGCTATGTGGGTGCAATTAGGAATACTTTTTCCTTTTACTGATTTTCAGCAAAGCATTTGTTACCAAGCTATGCGTCAGGCCGAAGATAGTAACAGACATGTGCTGTTTATTTTCTGGACTGGTCTTATTTTTTGAGGTAGCTAAACTCTTAACTTTTCATATCTGTTCTAGAGGAACAAGAGTGAGTAAGATAATGCTTACCATTTAATAGACACTATATCTATGCTATTACCAGTGAATACTATTTCTGCATAATTTTGAATGGCTTTAATTTAAAACATCATGAATATAATAATGTCTATTAAATAAATTATAGGCATTTTGTAGATCTTCAATTAATAAATGTTGGATTTAATTAAATGATGCATTTTAAAATTGACCTTCTTTGAATAAAATTTGAATCTCCACTTTCTATGTCAAATTTTCCCTTGCAAGTGCTATAGAAAAAAGCTCTTTGAAATCAAAATTACATTATTTGGTTTTAATGAATTGTCAGGACTATCTAAAGGTGACACACTCAATAAACTATAGTTCTATTGCTGCTAGTTTGGGGTTTGTTTGTCTTTTAAGTTAAAAGAAAAGGCATTGAATAAGTAAACCAGTTGGATTCTCAGTACTAATTGTAAACCATCTATTTTGGAGATACCATTCTGTTCTGGATCTGATGTTCAAAATCTTTGCCATTCCATGTGATTGTGTTTAAATGATAATAGATCATTTTCACTGAGCATTTGCTATCTACCATAAACCATGCAAAACACTTTATATGCATTTTCCTTTATGAGGGTTCATCATAAACCCCCTGAGAGAGTACAATTATGGCCTCAATTTTAGATGAAGGAAATGAAGGTCAGAAAGATTGGGTAATTTGCTCAAGATAGAACAGGTAGCGCCAGGATTCAAACCTCAGGCAGCCAAATTCCAGAAGCTCAACGCTTAACCATGTTATCACACTTCTTATTTTTCTTTTGTAATGTTTTACTGCAGTAACCCATTCTGTGCAATATCGTATATGTTTTATGTCCACATCATACTTCTATCTTTAGCTATTAACTCTATATACCATTTATAATTCTCTTTTTAACTGCCATGAATATAGGCCTTGGAAAATTGTGGCACCCTTGCAAACCCTTACAAGTTATCATGTGATTATCTAGCCCAGTTCTACTTTATAACTAATTTTCCATTTGCATGTCTCGGGCATCCTGGATGCTGTTTGCTTTTAGTGTCAGCTTGCCATTCCCCTAGAATTCACATCCTCTTTTAAAGATTATAAAGATATATTCTTGACACTATTTCAGGAGATAAAAATATTCATGTAAAGGTTGTGGTTGTCCCCAAAGATTGATTTTTATATTAAAAATAAAATAAAACATTGATTCTTAAACCTATATGAGGATTAAATTATTGATTTGGATTAAGAACAAACACTAACACTTCCATAATTTTATTGCATCTGAGGTTCCATTTCTCACTTAGAAAACCAAGTTAATCTCTTAGAAATGCCTTATGCAGGGTCCCTTCGCATTTACAGAAGTCAAAGCCTCTGATACTTCAGGACTTGTAGTGACTCTTATCTCTAAGCACCACAAAGTACCATAAGTAGATTGTGCGGTTGCTCACCTTCATTGCCTGATTATCCCAGCCTCTCTTCAGAAGAATAACATTTCAAGATTGGATTGTAGCCAACTCAACTGTAACCAACTCAAGACACTAACCAGGGGAATTAATTTCAGGGAATGTTTATGTTCCAAAATAGTTTAGAGATTTTTTTTTTCTGAGTTTGATAACTTGTAAATTTTAAATTTTCTTGAAAAATAAATAAAATATTTGAGTTTCTTTTCTCAGTAAAAGAAATGCTTGTGGAAAGAGAACCCACTGAAAGGACAAGACTAGGTCATCACCCCAGCCCCATCTCATTCTATCCGTGTGACATTAGGTAAGTCAAGCCCTCTCCGAGTGTCAGTTTCCTCATGATCACAGGTAGATTTTAAACCTATTCTGATTACTATACAATGTTCTTATGAGGATCATGTGAAATAATATTTGAAAGTTTTAAAAAACTTGTGAAACAATATATTATTAAATATACTATCTTATTGGCTGAGTTTTTATCTTTCTCATACAGCATGTTCCTTTTAATGTAGGATAAATTTTATCAGGATAAATTTTATCATTTTGCAATGTTATAACTTTACAGGACTCGACCATAACTTTGAGCTTTGCACAGCTTCAATTTTTCACCCTTTCAGTCTGTATGGGTTTAAAAAAACACTTATCAATATTTAAAAGCACATTAGTAAATTATAATCTAAAACAAACTATGGAAAACTAGCATTATATTGTCTGTTTATGTGATAATTACAAGGTAATAATAATTAATAAGAAACATTTATTGAATATGTACTGTATTCTAGGCATCATGTTATATAATGAAGATACTGTTTATTCCTCACAACAACCCTATGACTATTATTATTTCCTTTTTGTAGAGATCTCAGATTTGAACTCAAATCTGACTGCAAAGTCTTTGTTTTTAATTATAATTCATTTTGCTTAAATCTCAGAGAATGAGACTTTTTTTTTTTTACAAAATCAGAAATAATACATGCATTTCTTGCTCTCAGCAGCAAAAAAAGTTGGAGGCTATTCTGCTTGCTTAAATTATACTAAAATTCTTGAAATTCTGTATTGGTTATGCCTTTTGAGACATTTTCCAAAATATATCATTTTTTAAAAGTCAAATTACAGTCATGTTTGTTTTATCTCCAAATTATAGTAAGCACTTTATTAAATTTGAATAAGAATGATAAGAGTAATTTTTCACTGTTTCCCAAAACCAAAAAATATGAAAAAATATTACTTTTAAATATATTCAAATTTTATCTTCTGATCTCTAAAAAATTACAGAAACATTCTGAAATACATTGACTGCTGTCAGCATCATTAAAATATACCTTTAGTCATGCAAGATGACAATTTTAGAGAGAAAAAAAATCACCCACAATTTTAAGTTTTACTGAATTGGTTCAAACAAAACTTATTGGCTTTTATTTCAATTTTTCATTTCATAAATTGGGACAGTGAGGCCCAGAAGACAGACAGAATATCCCCATTATTGCCCAAATTCTATCTGGTATGTGACCTCATTATGCCTCTTGCTACTTGTATCTTGTATTACTTGCAAAGACCACAGATAAACAATTGGCGATTCAAAAATCAGATTATATGTTACATTCAATCTAAATCCTTAATATTTCCCAAATATTTGGAAACTGCTTACTAAAATGGGGCTTATATTATTCAATTCTTTTTGCCTGACTAATAAGTAGCTCGATCCAGGATCAAACCCAGGTCTTCTGCATTGTAGGCAGACGCTTTACCATCTGAGCTACCAGGGAAGCCCAATAAGTATCTAGATGTTCAATCAATTCAATAATGCACCAATCATAGAAATAATTTCTCCTATAACATTTATCTCAACAAAAGAGCTTTCCAATATGTGAGGCTTTTGAATAAACATTTAATGTAACAGTGAAATATGAAAACAATCATGTTTCCTCCTAAAAATCTAATCAAATATATGTGTGTCTACACTGATTTGTGCCAAACAAGTAATTTGAATGTATAATCCTCGATGTTTAAATAATCTTTTCTTTAAAGTAGTGTTTCCAGTTATATTTGAGTACCCTGAAATTCAATTCATTGTACATACTTATGTCTTAAGTTCTTACTGCTAAGCTGCTAAGTCACTTCAGTCGTGTCTGACTCTGTGCGACCCCATAGACGGTGGCCCACCAGTCTCCCCCGTCCCTGGGATTCTCCAGGCAAGAACACTGGAGTGGGTTACCATTTCCTTCTCCTAAGTTCTTACTACACAAAGCTAAATAAAAGCATTTTCACAATCTTCAGTGAGCTCACAGTAAAATAAGATGCAACCAGTGATAATACATTGGATGTAATAAGTAATGCTGTGAATGGTGGCACAGAAGCAGAAAAGAGGCTGTAGCCTGACAGGATGAGAAACATGAGTGTTTAAGCAAGAGTGAAAGGGAGAACCAGATGGTCCAGGTGAAAAACCTAAGGAAATAAAGGGAGGGACTTATGAAAGTGCATGGGAGGTATGGGAAGAAGAAACCTGCAGGGTTCACAAAGGCAAGAACATGAGGTGGAAGGGAGAGTGAAAGAAGCTGAAGCTTGAGATACTTGTTGCTGCTGCTGTTGTTACTGGGTCTCTAAATTGTGTTTGACTCTGGGACTCCATGGACTGTAGCCTGCCAGGTTCCTCTGTCCATGCAATCTCCCAGGTAAGAATACTGGAGTGGGTTGCCATTTCCCTCATGGTAGAGCTGGCAGAACTCCCTTACTAAAGAGTTTAGATTAACCTATAAGCAATGAGTCATCACAAAATATTCTAATCAGAGAAACATCTGATTGCATTTCTGTTCCAGAAAGACAGTAGTACTTACAATGTAGAGAATGGACTAAAACAATCGATTAAGATATAAATAAAGAATAATTATATAATCAAGTGTATTATTAAAACCCCAAATCTTTTCCAAATTTTGATTTTAAGAACATGGATAGATGTGTAGAAAGAGTCAGACATGACTTGCCAACTATACAACAGATGTGTACAATTATATATTTTTAATTTCTTTCATAAGTTTTTAGTCTAAGCCACGATATGGTTATTTGATTTATAGGTAATTAATTGGTTTTTAATGATCTTTAAACAACTGTGTAGATTTCTGATAACTTCAGTAAATCTTTTTCAAAATGACTCTTCAAGAGACTTGAAGCAGGCAAGCAAACATGGCAGACTCATAGTAGCACAACTGAGGGAATCAAGGATGTGTAACAAAATGACATTATGTTTAAATAAAATTCTAACATATATGCAGAAAGGCCAAGAAGGCATTTTTACTTTTCATTTTTTTCTTAAACCAAATAGGAAATAACAATCCTAGGTTTCATTAGACAGAGTTTTAATTGTTACATCATAATTATCTGTAGTAAAAGAAATCCTCAACAGTTGTCAAGAAGAACTGCTGCCCATTTATCACTGCCTTAGGTAGGTATAACTCAAATTCAAGGTATCTTACTTTTCTTTTTTTTTGAAAGTAGAGAGTTATTTTATTTAGTGGGAATGTTGAGGACTCCTAGCCAGGGAGACAGCGTCTCAGTAGCTCTGAGAAACTGCTCCAAGGGGCAGGATAAAAGTCAGGCTGTATAAAAGTTTGCAACAAAGGAAGCAGGCAGTCTGAACATTAAAGGTCNAAATCTAATCAAATATATGTGTGTCTACACTGATTTGTGCCAAACAAGTAATTTGAATGTATAATCCTCGATGTTTAAATAATCTTTTCTTTAAAGTAGTGTTTCCAGTTATATTTGAGTACCCTGAAATTCAATTCATTGTACATACTTATGTCTTAAGTTCTTACTGCTAAGCTGCTAAGTCACTTCAGTCGTGTCTGACTCTGTGCGACCCCATAGACGGTGGCCCACCAGTCTCCCCCGTCCCTGGGATTCTCCAGGCAAGAACACTGGAGTGGGTTACCATTTCCTTCTCCTAAGTTCTTACTACACAAAGCTAAATAAAAGCATTTTCACAATCTTCAGTGAGCTCACAGTAAAATAAGATGCAACCAGTGATAATACATTGGATGTAATAAGTAATGCTGTGAATGGTGGCACAGAAGCAGAAAAGAGGCTGTAGCCTGACAGGATGAGAAACATGAGTGTTTAAGCAAGAGTGAAAGGGAGAACCAGATGGTCCAGGTGAAAAACCTAAGGAAATAAAGGGAGGGACTTATGAAAGTGCATGGGAAGTATGGGAAGAAGAAACCTGCAGGGTTCACAAAGGCAAGAACATGAGGTGGAAGGGAGAGTGAAAGAAGCTGAAGCTTGAGATACTTGTTGCTGCTGCTGTTGTTACTGGGTCTCTAAATTGTGTTTGACTCTGGGACTCCATGGACTGTAGCCTGCCAGGTTCCTCTGTCCATGCAATCTCCCAGGTAAGAATACTGGAGTGGGTTGCCATTTCCCTCATGGTAGAGCTGGCAGAACTCCCTTACTAAAGAGTTTAGATTAACCTATAAGCAATGAGTCATCACAAAATATTCTAATCAGAGAAACATCTGATTGCATTTCTGTTCCAGAAAGACAGTAGTACTTACAATGTAGAGAATGGACTAAAACAATCGATTAAGATATAAATAAAGAATAATTATATAATCAAGTGTATTATTAAAACCCCAAATCTTTTCCAAATTTTGATTTTAAGAACATGGATAGATGTGTAGAAAGAGTCAGACATGACTTGCCAACTATACAACAGATGTGTACAATTATATATTTTTAATTTCTTTCATAAGTTTTTAGTCTAAGCCACGATATGGTTATTTGATTTATAGGTAATTAATTGGTTTTTAATGATCTTTAAACAACTGTGTAGATTTCTGATAACTTCAGTAAATCTTTTTCAAAATGACTCTTCAAGAGACTTGAAGCAGGCAAGCAAACATGGCAGACTCATAGTAGCACAACTGAGGGAATCAAGGATGTGTAACAAAATGACATTATGTTTAAATAAAATTCTAACATATATGCAGAAAGGCCAAGAAGGCATTTTTACTTTTCATTTTTTTCTTAAACCAAATAGGAAATAACAATCCTAGGTTTCATTAGACAGAGTTTTAATTGTTACATCATAATTATCTGTAGTAAAAGAAATCCTCAACAGTTGTCAAGAAGAACTGCTGCCCATTTATCACTGCCTTAGGTAGGTATAACTCAAATTCAAGGTATCTTACTTTTCTTTTTTTTTGAAAGTAGAGAGTTATTTTATTTAGTGGGAATGTTGAGGACTCCTAGCCAGGGAGACAGCGTCTCAGTAGCTCTGAGAAACTGCTCCAAGGGGCAGGATAAAAGTCAGGCTGTATAAAAGTTTGCAACAAAGGAAGCAGGCAGTCTGAACATTAAAGGTCGGGTATCAAGGTAAGGAATTTAGCATTCTGTGTATGGGAAGATGCAAGCCCCTGGGCTCCCTGAATTCCTTCCTTTCCTGTGCACCTCAGCTCTCTGGGGCCAGTCCTGTTTCCTTGCTCACCTTGCTGCTTGCATTCCGCCAGCTCCTCTGTGGCCACTGTCAGGGGTGGCAGCGTCCACTGGATGGGAACCCTTATTCACATCAGAAATCACTGATGGCTGTGACATTTCTTGTTGATTAATATGGCAGGATATATTTTCATTTCACAGTCCTTCCCCATGGCAATAAATTCAACCATATTTGGGAGACAGTTCATGACCTTTTTTGTTTTGGTCCCACAGTCCTGGGAGGCTCATCCCATATCTGGTGAAGGTCTTTATTGATAAATCACTCCAGGTGTTAATTTCCAGTTTACTTCCATTGATAAATAATAAAAGATTCTCTGGATCCTCTATCTTCTAACCTAATAGGATTCAGGAAGTATTTCTCTTGTTGCCTCTTTCCATACCTGCTACTGCTACTGCTAAGTCACTTCAGTTGTGTCCGACTCTGTGCGACCTCATAGATGGCAGCCCACCAGGCTTCCCCGTCCCTGGGATCCTCCAGGCAAGAACACTGGAGTGGGTTGCCATTTCCTTCTCCAATGCATGAAAGTGAAAAGTGAAAGTGAAGTTGCTCAGTCGTGCCTGACCCTTAGTGACCCCATGGACTGCAGCCCACCAGGCTCCTCCGTCCATGGGATTTTCCAGACCTAGAACCATACTATTACAATTATTCTACATTATAAATGTGATCTATTTCTTTAAGATGTTTAGTTATCATTAATTTGGCTGGAGGCCTGGCTGTACATCATGTAATACAGAAGACAACAATCTTATAAACAGATTACAAGTAATACAGCTAATAACATGATTAAAATTACAAATAAGGATTTAAGCCATGAGCTTTCAGAACCAAACCATCTTCCTAAAACATAACCCATTAGAGGATTCATCTGGTATATAAACCCAATATTCAGTTTGAATTATAGCACAGGTGCCCTCTTGAGATGCTCTAAGGATATCAAGGGCCATACAATTTTGTAAGATAGCTTTTCTTATCATAGCGATCTCAGAATTTAGTAGACTAATAGCCTAGTTGCTATCATTTTTGAGTGAATTTCATTAAGGCTTCAATGTGAGAAATAATATTTTCCAATCCTACTGAAGGTACAAAAATAGATATTAAGTGATCATACTGGGAAAATACAAATCTCTTGGTCCATCGGGTTCATATTGATGGTAAGTTTGCTGGAGACACATCTAAGTTTGTACGTAAGTAGTCTTGAGCCCAAGGGAATCTAAAGTACATCTTCTTAGCCAGCCTAGTGGAAGCCAGGGTCATAGACTGGACCCACAAAGCCACTGAGTCCCATTAGGTGCCAACCAGTATACTTCTGGACATATGCTTCAATCTGTTCCATCGCAATCACTGTCTTTAAGAGAAATGACAGTTTTCATATGACATCCAGTCTAATATTCTAGTACTATTAGGTTGATTATCTTTGGTATGATTTAATTGTTTGCAGCATGGGGATGTGGGGAGGAGAGGGTGGTTTAGACTTAGATTACCATAGCCTGGTGTTAGCCAGATAAATCCATCCCATAACTTAGGAAGCATCCCTCTTAATAGTCTTAGAGTTTACATTTTTGACTGGAATTTAGCTTGTTGTTCTGACTGAGCTAGACCTAACCTTAAGGGAAAATTCATATTTATGACCAAGATCAGAATAACTATGTTTGATTGGCCAACTGGGTTCCATCTAGTGATATCAGTAGTAGCCCATACAGAATTATAATTCCTTTCTTCCAAAATAAACCTTTTAAGAGCCATCCAATCAGAGCCTCAGAGGGGAGAAACACATCAAGGTAAACCAGAAGTATTGAATGTAGGTAATTACCACAAATCCAACACTTCAGTTAATTTCTAAAATTTGCATAAGATCATGCCCATGATAGAAAAAAAATTTTTGATTCATGTGTAAGAGTCCAAGAAACCAAGAAGAAAACTTATGAATAATCATACCGGTCAGGTTCAGCATCTTCGGACAGCTGTCTGCTTCTGATGTCATCTTCTTCTCATTCTGACACTGGTGTTTTCTTATTATGAGAGCATCACTCTCAGATGAGTTTGAGGTCAGCAGTTCTCTCTATAGACCATTCTGGTGCAGGAGCTCAAATCCGTCCTGAATTCCCAACAAAGCGGATGGGCACAGGGGGCCTCTGCTGGTGCCACGGATCCAGGTTCTCATAGAATTAAGGGAGAGGAGAGAAACTGTTGCAATGAAAAGGAAAAAAGAGGAATGAGTTTTTTTCTTTCCCTTTCCTGAGAACTAAGAATATAAAGAGAACAGTGAGCAGGCCTGAACAATCTGAGTTTTTTTACTTTAACTGCTTCTAATTCAGAATGTCTGTAAGTTTGCTTTTCTGCCCTGTAACTCTTCAGGAGCTACACCTCGCATCTATTTTCCTTTGATATTTCCTGTCTGGTGTTTACCCTTACAGCACCCTTTCCCTTGGAGTTACAGATCAGAAAGAAGGCCACAGAATCACAAAACTGCCGGACTCAATTACTGGCTTACTGACGCCAGTTTATGACTGTCTTGGGCTTCCCCGGTGGCTCCGATAGTAAATCGTCTGTCTGCAATGCAGGAGACCTGGGTTCAATCCTTGGGTTGGGAAGATCCCCTGGAGAAAAGGAAAGGGCAGCCCACTCCAGTATTCTTGCCTGGAAAATCCCATGGACAGCAGAGCCTGGTAGGCTACTGTTCACGGGATCGCAAAGAGTCAGACACAATTGAATGACTTTACTTCACTTTGAAACAAAGAAAGAGGAAGAAATCCAGATACTATTATTTTTGTTCCTCATCACTGATTGCTGACTGTGAGCCCTTGCCTTATATAAGCCACCAGACTCCTCATGGTCCATCTTACATTTTTTATCTCTAGAAACTTGCTACTAAAGATTGGTCTCTATGTGGCCTTTAATATATATATGATATGTGTGTGCATGTGTGTGCTAAGTTGCTTCAGTTGTGTCTGACTCTTTGCAACCCATAGACTGTAGCCCACCAGCGTCCTCTGTCCATGAGATTCTCCAGGCGAGAATACTAGAGTGGGTTACCATGCCCTTCTCCAGGGATTCCTTTTGACCCAGGGATTGAACCCAAGTCTTGGGCATGTCCTGCATTAGCAGGCGTGTTCTTTACCATTAGCACCACCTGGGAAGTCCCATGTGACATATGAATCTTACTAAACTGCAGATTCTGATTCATCTTGGATAAGGCCTGAATATTCTGTATTTCAAACAAGTTCCCACATGATGCTGATCCTACTGACCCCATCAACATCTTAAGCAATCATATG
This sequence comes from Neotragus pygmaeus, assembly GCA_006410875.1. Lineage (NCBI taxonomy): Eukaryota > Metazoa > Chordata > Mammalia > Artiodactyla > Bovidae > Neotragus > Neotragus pygmaeus. The sequence goes on along the minus strand of SJYV01011148.1, from coordinate 24,985 downwards.
CCAATCCTTACAAAATTCAGAAAAATTTAACTTTTATATTATTTTCAAAATCCTGTCTTTATTAACACAGCCATGGAATCATAGAATTTTAGGCTGAGAAGTATCTGAAAATTTCATAATAACTGTTTCATTTTATATGTGTGAGAAAATTAAGGTCTTTGTGGGGGCAGGGTCCAACCAGTTTCCTTATCCCTTTACTAGCATGCTCTTCACGGAGGAAGAGTTATTAATCTGATTGTTCAGACCTTAGGATGTTAACTGGGCCATTTGTTGGTTGTGTGTTAATGTGCTTTAAAGGCCAGCATCCTTACAGCACCCTTGTTCTTCCTGCCACCAATGCTCACTCTCCCACTTCCTCCATTGTGTTGACAAGTGGGTAAGTTAGCCGAGTATGTTCCTTGGACCCGTATACTCTCTTCCTCTGCTAGCAGGGCAGTCCTCTGCTTTGCATGTGGTACAGAAGAGAAGTGAAAACCATCTTGCATCTTCAGGCTCTAGGAATCAACCCTGTATTCCAATTTGTCTCAGGAACAGCAGAGCATTGTGAATGTCGTGCTGCAGTTTGGTTTAGACAGATAATGTTCCTTGATTTATGAGGCTAAATTTAATAAAAGCTCTGATTATAAATCCTCTGAGAGCATATATTCTCTGTGCCAACAAAGTGCCTGGAACATTGTAGATCCCCATAAAAATATTTACCAAGTGAATAATTTCATGAAATTTGTGTTGTATTACATGGAATGCACTTGATACAAAAAACAAACAAACAAAAAGAAACCAAAAAAAACCCACTAATTTTGTACTGTTGGTCAAAACTGTTGATCAGTTTTTGAGACAACACTGAAAAATAATACTGCTTTCTCTGAGAAAGGATCTAAAACTCTTACCAAACAATTATTTTTGCTTCTAGTCACTAACCTCTGCTTCTGTTAATCACATAAACTATTTTGTGCTTAAGTGTAAAGCAATAATGAGGACTTCCCAGGTGGCGCCAATGGTAAAGAAAACTGCCTACCAAGCAAGAGACATAAGAGATGTGGGTTCAATCCCTGGGTAGGGAAGATCCCCTGGAGGAGAGCACAGCACCCCACTCCAGTATTCTTGCCTGGACAGAGGAGCCTGGCAGGTTACAGTCCATAGGGTCACAAAGCAGTTTAGCATAAATGTAAAAGTGAAAGTGAAGTCGCTTGGTCATGTCTGAATCTTTGTGACCCTATGGACTGTAGCCTACCAGGCTCCTCCCTCCATGGGTTTCTCCAGGCAAGAGTACTGGAGTTGGGTGCCATTTCCTTCTCCCAGGGCAGGGATCTTCCCGACCCAGGGATCGAACTCAGGTCCCCCCCATTCCAGGCAGGCGCTTTAACCTCTGAGCTACCAGGGAAGACCAGAATAAATGTAAAGCAGTATAAAAATAGAACATAAGGCTTCACAAACATGACTATTCCAGCCCCTAAATTTGTTTTCCAATGGAAATACACTTGAGATCTCCAGAGAATCCTGAATTTGTTTCTCACAAACTTACCTCCCCTAAAGCATAAGTGAAAAGGTGGTTCAGAAGGTACAGTTCATTCTTTTGATTGAAATACTCCAAACCACAGTGTGCATCTATGGTACCTCCCACATATGTGACAATTCCTCTTTGGGTCTTTTCATTCCCTCAGATGGTAACATCTCAGATTGCTTGTAATAATTGTGAACCTTCAGATTGTCTTTATATCATGGCCCTGTGTGGAAGGCTCCCTTTTGTCTTTACTGTGCAGGTGAAAACTTTCCCCAGGTTCATAGCAGCCAGTCATCCTGATCCTTATGTCTTGGGTGGAAAGGAAAATCTGCTGCACATGCTTGAAATAGCCTTTGTCTTAAATGACATCAGATAAAACAGATCCCTCTGTTATAGTCCATAATTCCAAGAGCATTCATAAGCGCTTAGTCCAATGGTTAATTTTCATTCCTCGCTTGATGTATCTAAAGTATTTGACATGCTCCTTTACTCCTTAATCCTGAAGGCACATGACTTGCTTAACTGCCACAACACCCCGTTCTCTTGGTTTTATTTTTATCTCTCTAGTCATTACTTCTCAATTTCTCCTGCTCATTTTTTCTCATCTCCCACCCACCTTCTGTGCACTGGAAGCCCCTAGAACTCAATTCTTGGACTTACCTGGTTTTGCGATCTATTCTCACTTCAACAGTAAAACGCATCCACTCTCTTGATTTTAATTGCAGTCTGGGGCTTCCCTGGTGACTCAAATGGTAAAGAATCTGCCTTCAATTCAGGAGACCCAGATTCACTCCCTGGGTTGTGAAAATCATCTGGAGAAAGGAATGGCAACCCACTCCAGTATTCTTGCCTGGAGAATTCTATGGACAGAGGAGCCTGGCGGGTAACAGTCCACGGGGTCGCAAAGAGTCAGACACAACTGAGCAACTTTCAGTTTGGGCTTACTACTTCCAAATATGTCTCTAGCCCACACTTCTCTTTCCTGAATTCCAAGTTCGTATATCTAACCAGCTACTTAACATCTCTAAGACATCTTAAATATGTTCAAATCTTTTTTATCTTCTCCAATTCAGCTTCTCTTGCAGTCCTTTTCCATGGAGGCAGATAGGGACTCCATTCTTTCAGTTACTCAGGGTCCAAGCCTTAAAGTCAGCTTTGGTTCCTTTCTTCCTCTTACACCCCACATTCTGTTAGTTGGTACATGCTGCCATCTCTACCTTGGAAGCAGATCAACATCCAAACACTTTTTACTCCTTTCACCACTACCATCAAGCCATCATCACCTCCAGCTTGGATTTTGTAAACAGCCTTCTAAATAGCGACAACCCTGCCTTTGTTCTTGTCTCCTTGTCACTCCTCTGCTCACAACCGCCAGTGGCATTTCCGTGTAAAGTCAAAAATCCCACCTCTGAAAAATACAACCAAAGAAAACAACCAAAAAATGTACCTTACAATGGTCTATAAGGCTTTATATACAATCTCCTCTGACTGCTCAAACCATATTTCTGTTTTACAGTAAGTCCCCTGAATGCAAAACTTCAAGTTACGAAGTTTCAAAGATGCCAATGTGCATTCCATCAATGTCTGGCATGAGTGAAATTGCACCTTGCCCTCTGTCTCTTGTTGCTGACGATCCGTCAGTTCTACCATCTCCCATCTCCTCTCCCTCCTCCAGTCCATAACTCCTCTTGCCTGTTCACTCAATGCCAGCCCCATATGCCATCTGTTGTACTACACTACTGTAGTTTTCAAGGTGCATGCTAAGTCACTTCAGTCATGTCTGACTTTGTGCCACCCTATGAACTGTTGCCTGCCAGCTTCCTCTGTCCATGGGATTCTTCAGGCAAGGATACTAGAGTAGAGCGCCATTGCCTTCTCCAGGGACTCTTCCTGACCCAGGGATTGAACCCGGGTCTCCTACATTGGCAGGTGGATTCTTTACCACTGTGCCACCTAGGAAGCATGCCAATTCTGGATAGGAACCTAAATTTTATTAACTACCAGGAATACTAAGAGATAGATGTATGTTGTCTCTGATCTGGCAGTTTTGAAAAGGATTGCGTCTACCTTACTAGAAGACGTTATGGATAACTCTGAAACAGACAAGGGCTGATTTGACCTTCAATTAGATATTCATACCCAAATTTATGCCCAAAAAATGATTATGGGCCTACCCCACTCTGCATTACTTAAGCATACAATTAATAGGCATGCGCAATTAAAAGAATGAAAACAAAATGAAACAAAAAAGAGGATGCAAACAGTGGTAATGAGCTAAGTGAAACCTTTGATACTTCTTTTTGGGGTGCAGATCTAATATTAACATTTCCATTATTTACTTAAAGGGTTTATGTAATTCACTGGTTAATAACCTAGAAACATGTCTTCAAAATTGTTCTGAGAGTAGACCAAGAAAGGAAAAAATAGCATTTGTCAGACCAATTGATAGGTCAAGTTAAAATATTTATTAAAGTTATATAATATAAATTCCATAAGAAATCATTATAATAGAAATTCTTTCCTTGTGATGAAGGGAAAACTTACTTTTCTAACTCTCTTCTAAGGTCATTACTGAAACAGGGGATCTGTATGTTTAATTACAATATCATGAATACTTAAATTTGTCTCATACTGAGAAAGTCATATGATTACAGCTAGCACACTGATTTTTGCTACATGACCTTTCAATTGGAAAACTCAAACCATCTTGCTTTAGAATGTTCTGTTAACTTTCCACTCTACCTGACAAAAAGAAAAATCAGAGAAATGTCTGACATCCAAGCAGTTTGCACAAGAACTGTCACAAGGATATTTGAAATCTATGGGTAATACATTCATGATCCAGTAGTCAAAGCTGTGGCTCTTGGTATGGAAGCAATGTACTCTCCATGTTTTGCATTTTTCTAGATTATGATTCTTTAAGTTTTTTAAAAATAGTTCAATCTATAAGGAGAAAATGTAGACAAACGTGCCTGTGTGCATGCTAAGTCACTTCAGTCATGTCCAACTCTTTGTGACCTCATGGACTGTAGCCCACCAAGCTCCTCTGTCCAAGGGATTCTCCAGGCTAGAAAACTGGAGTGGGTTGCCATGCCCTTCTTCAGAGAATCTTCTGAACCCAGGGATCAAGCCTGCGTCTCCTACGCCTCCTGCATTGCAGCTGGATTCTTTACTGCTGAGCCACTGGAGAAGCCATAGTAACAGATAAAGCAATTTCAGTGAAATTCAATTTCCTTCAGTTTGGAAGGTTGCACAAACTCAGTTCTGCAAGATAGTGTAGAGTAAAACTTCATACATTTGTGAATAATACTGCTACATTCTAATTCACAAATCTTTTTCCCAACATAAATGCATATTGCCAAATTATGGGCCCTTTAAATATGAGAAAATGGAACTAAAAATTTATATTGGGCATCTTTCTATATGCCATCTTATTATTTAGTATAATATTCAAACTTTTCTCAAGTGTTTACTATGTGCCAGATTTTGTTCTTGGTGCTGAGGTCAAAACTTACTAGCAAATACAGTCACTGACCATAGGGACTTTAATCACTTTCAAATTTTATTTCATAAAAACTTAACAAGTATGCATTTGCTGCAGTATGTGGTATAGTAAAAATAACTCACAGAGGGCCACCTCTAAACGCAAGATTCAACCTTAGAGTCTAATAGAGACCCATCAGTGCCCAGTGTGTAAGTTCTATGATGTTTCCTGTTCAAAAAAGCAAGAATCCAAAATTTTATGTATTTTATACAAAGATAATTTTATGCAACACCATCTCCCTCCTGATTTATTTAGTATAAGTACAGCTTTCACCTGAGTATCCTGAATTATTTTTTACTATCAGTAACGCAATATTGACCCTAAATTTTCCTGCTATACATGTAGTTTTTAAAATTTTGGCCACTGCTATCACAGTTATTGAAAATAACAAACTGTCATAAAACCATAAATCATTACCACATTTGGCTTATTTCAAGGACCAGTAGCCTTTGGTTAACAATTTCCTTCAGAATTTCCAATCCAGATGACTCATGCATGTTTGAAGCAAATATTTCACTACAAAATAAAGAATTATATCAAATTACATTTAAGTTTCTTCTATGCTTTATTCAGATGTGTACAGAGTGTCATTTGTATAGAATGCTAAGTAAAAAGTAACAGTTAATTTGGGGGGCTATTGCTATAAAAATATGTTATCTTTTATATATATATCACAGCATTACTTATTATTAGCTTCACACATAGCACTTTGTCTTTGATTTACGCAAACAACTGTAAATGTTTTATATATTTGTGAGGAAGTGAATGATATTAGACCATCAATCCACGGGGACTGCAAATCAGGGGGGAAAAAAAGGGCTATTACATTTCAGAAGCTGTTAAATCAGTTGTGCCCCCTGGCTGATTTTGTCAGCTATATTTGCTGTGGGTAAAACCATTGATGCCTGGAATACTGGCGCAGCCCTGAGAGTGTTGGAGAGTAAATAGCAGCGAAGTTGTAAACTACAGCACACATCTCACACTTACCGCGTAAGCCCAGCTTACACTTTCCTCTGAATAAATCCAGCAGCTTTAAAAAGAGCAAGAGAGAGAAATAAAGAAAAGTTGGGGGGTGGGGAAGGAAAACTGGGCCAGGCCTTCTGTCACTGCCTCCAGCTTTAGCCCCTCAGCAGCCTGCCAACAGGACAGTGTTCCTGCCAGTTGTAAATTTTAATTGGCCATCTGGGGAAAGCACAAACCACTGACTAGAGATTAATCAGCAAATTAACCCAGGCATAATACACATTTCCCAATGGGCCTGAAGCAGCTCTAGGCTGGGCCAGAGCAGCCTGGGCTGCAGGAGAACTTGTGTAGAATGCTGTTATTGCTTCCTGCCATGCAGGAGAACATTATCTCAGAGTCCTGAAATTCCCTTCTGTGTGACCTTGTTAGTGCCCCTGATTTGTATGGCAGTCGCAAAGAGCTTTTTTTTTTTTTTTTTTTTTTTGGTAAAGTGCTAAACACAGATGGCACAGGTACTGTGATTGCTGGGAGAAGTGTTGATGAATCAGTGAAAGTGACAACTTTTCTCTGGTGGGCTATTCTCTTGGTTTGCTAAAGTACCTACAGGAAGAAACAATAGTGTACCTGGATTTTAACCAGCTCGGTGAATCACCAGAGAATCGTATTTATTTAGCCAGTTTCTTATGTAATACAAAGTGCCTTTTCACAGCCTCGATCTTGTAAAAGCAAATTTGTAAATAATAAAAACTTCATAAAGCCTAGGTTACCAAAATTAAATCAAATGTCTGCTAATATAGAATGATGTGGCCTCAACATTTTCACCAAAAGTCTTCTTGTTAGCTCATAGCCATGCCTTGAGCCAAGACAGGCAAAGAGGATAACCATTATAGTGAGGGACTGGTGAGAAACTGGGAGTGGTTTTGACAGACAGTGAATGAAATGACTTTTCATGGAAGAAGTAGTCTTTATACAGCTTCTGAAATAATGGAAAAGGAAGAGCTCTGTGCATTTTAAACAAGGATCATTAGGATACAGAATATTAAGAAGACTCAGAGGTAATACTGCTGCTGCTGCTGCTGCTTCCAAGTCGCTTCAGTCATGTCCAACTCTATGCGACCCATAGACAGCAGCCTACCAGGATCCCCCATCCCTGGGATTCTCCAGGCAAGAACACTGGAGTGGATTGCCATTTCCTTCTCCAATGCATGAAAGTGAAAAGTGAAAGTGAAGTCGCTCAGTTGTCTCCGACTCTTAGCGACCCCATGGACTGCCACCTACCAGGCTCCTCTGTCTATGGGATTTTCCAGGCAAGAGTACTGAAGTGGGGTGCCATCGCCTTCTCTGAGGTAATACTATAAAGCCCACATAAAAGACGCATTGAATAAACTTGCTTTAAGGGGCCTAAGGAAAGTTAAAAGGTGATATGACCACAGAATATCAGGGAAAATAGAAAATTTTCATCTTCTTGACAGATGTATCTCCAGAATTTAGCATAGTTAAAGCATCTGCCTGCAATGTGGGAGACCTGGGTTCGATCACTGGGTCGGGAAGATCCCCTGGAGAAGGAAATGGCAACCCACTCCAGTACTCTTGCCTGGAGAATCCCATGGATGGAGGAGCTTGGTGGGCTACAGTCCACGGGTCACAAAGAGTCAGACATGACTGAGCGACTTCACTTTCACTTTCACTTAGTATCATGGCATATGGTAGGCACGCAACATTTTTTATGAAAGAAGACATATCCAGCTTTAATAAAATCAGACACCACTGTGGTATCAGACACACCTCCTACTGCCTTTTCTTTCCAGTCTAGATGGAATGAGCAGTAGAGGGTTCCTACTCAAACCACACTTGAAGCACCAATTCATAGGCTGAAAAGAGACCTATGTTATCACCTAGTGTGAAGACCTTGAACTTCAGTCAATTAGTTAGCAATGGACTTGCAGTATTAAGGCTGTTATACACTTGGGAAGCAAGTGGAAGACGTGGTGATCTGAGGTTACGAGCAAGCAGAGGCAGCCAATGCCGTGAACAAAAGTGGAGCCCACCTGCTGGGAGGAAGAGCGAGGAGTGAGGAGGCAACCCCGAGAACCAGGAAGTGGCCTCTCCGTCTCAGTTCCATCCTATTGGAAGGCTACCTCCACATTTTTTTTTCTGGCCTCTGATGTTATGTGGTTTCAATGAGTTTACATGGCATTCTGATCATTTCAACCAAAAGAAGCTTGACCAAAACAACCATAAATGGCAACAGCACCATCATAAGCCAACAACCTGAGAAAACTAATAAAACTAGTAACCATTCCCACGCCCCTTCCAACAGCGCAAACATTGAGGAACTCCAAAGCATGCTGGTCATTTTCAGAAATACAAGTCATGGTGGATTATTTATATGGCTCTGCCCTGACCCATCGCTAAATCACACAGACCCATTTCACCTGCCTCTGGCAAAGCAGATAGATTTTTTTCCTTCACAACCAGGTATAGATTTCTTTCTGTTTTATTACATTATTGCAAGCAATGCTGTCTGCCAAACCACATGCCCTTAAACTGAAATGGCTTCTGGCTGAGTACTGGGTTATCCGTGACAGTAAATCAGCCAATATGCATGGCCTAGAGACCACAGCAGTTAAATAGATGTCTTTGGCTTTAGGTGGGGAACCCTCAAATACCCAACTCAGTCTCTAATAAGACCTTCTAAAAAGCTTTTATTTCAAATAGTATTTTAAATCACATAGCAGTTTATCATGAGACTTTTTTTTTATTGTGAGGTCTTAAATGGAATATAAAGGCATGAAAAAAGAATATGTGACAGGTCTGCACTAATTCAATAACTGGTAACAAGAAAATATTAGTCTTTCAGAATTTGTAATATTCCAAAAAAGGCTTTAAGAATTGAAATGTCTGGCCTCTGCTTACCCTGTCTGACTTGCTCTGGCTGTGTTTTCTGCATACTGGAAATAATTCCTCACACAACAGTTACTAAGAGAGTTTAGTCAGTATTTTCAGTGTGTACTGGTAGATGGATTTCTTTACCTCCTCTGGGAAACTTATGATCCAAAGGTTAGAGCATGATCAAATAAACCCTGGAGAGTTTGTGTGGTTTCTTCTGAATTATCCCAAAGCTTTCCTGTCTAACTTCATCTCTGTTGCCCCTACCTTACATCATCTCAATTACATGTATAAAAAACTAGAGGAAATTGTGTTTACTTGTTTGTAAAACATAGACATTACTTTGCCAACAAAGGTCCGTCTAGGCAAGGTCATGGTTTTTCCAATAGTCATGTATGGATGTGAGAGTTGGACTATAAAAAAAGCTGAGCACTGAAGAATTGATGTGTTTGAACTGTGGTATTGGAAAAGACTCTTGAGAGTCCCTTGGACTGCAAGGAGATCCAACCAGTCCATCCTAAAGGAAATCAGTCCTAAATATTCATTGGAAGGACTGATGCTGAAGCTGAAACTCCAATACTTTGGCCACTTGATATGAAGAGCTGACCCATTTGAAAAGACCCTGATGCAAGGAAAGATTGAGGGCAGGTGGAGAAGGGGACGACAGAGGATGAGGTGGCTGGATGGCATCACTAACTCAATGGACATGAGTTTGGGTGGACTCTGGAAGTTGGTGATGGACAGGGAGGCCTTGTGTGCTGCAGTTCATGGGGTCACAAAGAGTCAGACACAACTGAATGACTAAAGGCATCAGAGATACTTCATAAGAAGATACCTGGCATACTAAGGTACAGAGTAGTAAAAAGATGATATTATAATATAGATCATATATTATTCTGCATCGATATAATTTTCCATATATTTTAGTGAAATGAAGAAATGGATACATGGTAATATTTTGAGTTTATGTATTTCTTTTTTCTAAACATCTTAAAGTAACTCACAATCTTATATTGTTTTATCTTTATACTTACAAATGAAACAGTTTACCATAGGTTCTTTCACACAACATGGATAAGGTGTAGAAATGGAGTCAAGGAAACTGAGATACATAATAATCAGGTAAATAACAGAAGATTAATTCACAAGAGTGTCTGTTGCACAGGAAAAATGTGAAATATATTTATGTGTTTGATTTGCTTAAAACAGCAATCTCCATGGTCCTTTGAAGCTGGTTTCACCTTTCTTCTTCCCCTTTTCCTACCTACTCAATGGACATGAATTTTCACAAACTCTGGGAGATAGTGAAGGACAGGGAAGTCTGATGTGCTGCAGTCCATGGGGCTGCAGAGTTGAACACATCTTAGAGAATGAACAACAACAAACCTGTATATTCAATCCCCCACCAACGTGGAAATTTTCTGTTTCTCTAAACATCCTGACTTTCTATGGCTTGCACACACTCTATTCCTTAACAGATTCCAACTTCTTTCATTCATTTTTTATCTAGAGAATTTCCACTCATCTTCAAGATCTCAGCTTTGAGAAGCTTTTATTGTCTTCTCCACATGGACAGAGTTGCTTTGGTCTTGCATTTTCCATCAGAACTTTGGCCATACCATTTCTTTAACTCTTATCTTGGTTAATATTGAAAATTATCTGTACCTATGTCTTCCCAATTAGGACTTGAATTATTTGAGGACTAAACTCAACAGCCAGCATAATATTCCATACAAGGTAGATAATCCGTGAAATATTTGGTGCATGAGAATACTAATAAATTATTTGCTGCAAAAGTATTAGAATTAAGGATATAGGCCCAAAGCCTCTGTTCTCTGAATGCATTTCAGAACTAATTTTGTTTTCCTTTGGCTTCCCATGTGATGTTAGTGGTAAAGAACCGGCCTGCCAATGCAGGAGACATAAGAGATGTGGGTTTGATCCCTGGGTCAGGAAGATTCCCTGGAGGGGGGCATGGTAACCCACTCTAGTATTCTTGCGTGGAGAATCTCATAAACAGAGGAGCCTGGCAGACTACAGTCCATAGGGTTACAAAGAGTTGGACATGACCGAATCAACTTAGTGCACGCACGCAGTTGTTTACCTCAATGAGAGAGACTCAGGTATTTCAGGTATATAATTGCAGATGGCCTTGAATTTCAAAGCTTCTATGACTTTACAAACTTGTTTGTGAAATAATATTCATACAATTAAATGTATTTGGATGACCATGATTTTCATAGCTTCGATTTTTTTTACCAACTTGAAAATAATGTATGTGCAATTAAATACACTGAATTTAAGTGTACAAGTCATTGAGTTTTGCCAAATGTATTTACCTTACAATCTGTGTAACTCATAACCCTATCACTATATAGAACATTTGAATCACCCAGAAAGTTTCCTCCAACCCCTTTGCACTCAATCCATTTCATGCCACTCACCCAGCCAACCACTACTCTTATATTTATCAACATTGATTAGTTTTGAATCTTCTTGGACTTGATATAAACAAACTCTTAAGTAAACACTTTGCTGCATCTGACTTTTTTTGCTATGGTAGTGATAATGGCAATCCACTCCAGTACTATTGCCTGGAAAATCCCATGGACAGAGGAGCCTGGTAGGCTACAGTCCATGGGGTCGCAAAGAGTCGGACATGACTGAGCCTTCTATGGTAGTGATGTGTATCAGAGTTTTGCTCATTTTTATTAGTGAATACTATTTTATTATTTGAACGTACAACATTTTGTGTATCCACTCACCAGTCAATGGGTATTTGGGTTTTTGCTAGGTTTTAGCTATGGAGCTTCCCTGGTGGTTCAATTGGTAAAGAATCCACCTGAAATGCAGGAGACCTGGCATCAGTCCCTGAGTTGGCAAGATCCCCTGGAGGAGGGCATGGCAATCCACTCCAGATTTCTTGCCTGGAGAATCCCATGGGCAGAGGAGCCTGGGGTCACGAAGAGTGGACAGACTGTGAGTAAGCACAGCACAGCGCAGCATTATGAAGAAAGCTGTTCTCAATATTTGTTCTCAATGTCTTCCTGTTATTTTTTAACTTCTTCTGACTATATACCTAGGAGTAAAATTGTTATGTGATAAACATGTATTTACGTTTATAAGAAATTGATAAAATATTTTCTTAAGTTTTTGTACCATTTTATATTCCCAAAGCAATGTTTGAGAGTTTTAGTTGCTCTTTACATTGGGCCAGTTTGGTGAAAAACACCATTGGTATTTTGAAGGAACTGGACTCAATCTGTAGAGATTGCTTTGGGTAGCATGGACATTATAGCAATATTGATTCTTCCAATCTATGAGTACTGTATATATTTTCATTTATTTATGCTGTCTTTAATTTCTTTCCTCAGTGTTTCATAGTTTTCAAAGTACAGATCTTTCACCTCTTGGGTTAAATTTATTCCTAGGTATTTTGTTCTTTCTGAGGCAAGTGCCATGCAATTGTTTCCTTCATTTCTCTGATAGTTTGCTCTTGGTGTGTAGAAATGTCACTGATTTCTGTAGAATGATTTTGTATTCTATAACTGTATTCAATTCATGTTTTAGTTGTAACAGTTTCTTGGCGGAGTCTTCAGGGTTTTCTATATATAGTATCATGTCATTTGCAAAGAGTTAGACTTCTTTTTTTTTTTAATTCGAATTACTTTTATTTCTTTTTCTTGCCTAATTGTGGCTAGGACTTCAATTGTTGTTGCTGTTGTTCAGCTGCTAAGTCATGTCTGAAACTTTGCAACCCTATGGACTGCAACATGCCAGGCTCCTCTGTCCTGCACTATCTCCTTGAGTTTGCTCAAATTCATGTCCTTTGAGTCAGTGATGCCATCCAACCATCTCACCTTCTGTTGCCCCTTTCTCTTTCTGCCTTCAATCTTTCCTAGCATCAGGGTCTTTTCCAATGAGTCAGCTCTTCACATCAGGCAGCCAAATGATTGGAGCTTCAGCTTCAGCATCAGTCCTTCCGATGAATATTCAGAATTGATTTCCTTTGGGATTGACTGGTTTGATCTTGCAGTCCGAGGGACTCTCAAGAATCTTCTCTAGCACTGCAGTTCAAAAGCACCAATTCTATTTGAATAAAAGCGACAAAGGTAAGCAACCCTCTCTTGTTCCGGATCTTAGAGAAAAAGCTTTTATATTTTCTCATCCTTGTTAGCTGTGCATTTATCATACATAACCTTTACTATATTGAGATATGGTTCTTTTATACCCACTTCATTGAGCATTTTTATCGTAAATAGATGTTGAATTTTGTTAAACGTTTCTTCTGCATCTATTGAGATGATCATATGATTTTTATTTTGTTAATGCTGTGTATCATATTGATTGATTTGCAAATGTTAAACCATCCTTGCAATACTGGAATGAATTCTACTTGATTGTCTTGCATGATCTTTTTAATGTATTATTGAATATGTCATATATTACTTAGGTTATTGGCCTATAATTTTATTTTTCTGTGAATGTGTATAGATTATATGCATGTACTATACCAATTTATATAAGAAACTTAAGCATCTTTCAAGCATCCTCCAGTCTCCCATGGAGGTCCTGAAACCAATTTCCCACCTTCAGTGTAATAAGCTCATCAAGGATATAGATTTCCAAAAAATAATTTTATTTTTATCTTCTGGATATTCTGCCACATGGCACCACCGATGACTCCTTGGACTTCTTTCAACTGTTACTATACTTGTTCACTTTTTATCTTTCCGATTTTCCTCACAGACAAACTGCTGTCCTCTACATTTGTCTCAGCCCCATGTCTTCTTTAATTCATGTAGCTTGAGTTATGCCATACATTTTATTATCTTCAACTACCACTGCATAATTCAGAGTTTTTTGAGGATACAAAAACTACATCAATTATTTTAATAGAAAAAAAAGAAAAGAAACAACTGTTAACCAGCTTATAGAAAACTAAAAAGGCAAAAGGGAAACACTTTCTGTGGTTAAATCTAGGCTTGTGGACCAAATGGAATCTTTAAAGCTCAGGTGCTAGAAGGGAGCCTGTGGAGCTAAACGTTAGATCTTTGAGGACAGAGCACTTCTCAGCTGCTGCTGCTGCTGCTGCTAAGTCACTTCAGTCGTGTCCAACTCTGTGCAACCCCAGAGACGGCAGCCCACCAGGCTCCCCTGTCCCTGGGATTCTCCAGGCAAGAACAATGGAGTGGGTTGCCACCTCCTTCTACAATGCATGAAAGTGAAAAGTGAAAGTGAAATCGCTCAGTCATGTCCAACTCCTAGCGACAGCTAGTCTGGTATTTTAAGAGCTTGAACACTGAACTTTAGTGTTCTGAAGATGAAGCATATTCTGGCTGATGCTGAGATTTCTGAGAGGAATATATTGAAGCTGATTTTAATGGCACAGAAAAATTGCAAACTGCAATCAACTGCTACTTGTAGAACCAACTGTCACTACCAGGGTGATTCCATCACATGACTGGAATCAGAAGCAAACAAGAAAGAGTAAGTTTTTTTTTACCCATCCAGATTTCCAGATTTTCTCCAGTGCCTGTTTTTGGCAAAGCATAATGGGAACCAACTAGCAAAAGACTTCAACTTCAGTATAAAAAGTAGAGTATTAAAGTGTGAGTTTGACACAAAAAGACAATAGTATAAATAGAGAAGAATCACGATGGTTCAGCTATTTGGTTACCCAATATCTGTACACACTTTTTTAACATCAACTTGAGTAATAGAAACATCAGTAACCTCAGATATGCAGATGACACCACCCTTATGGCAGAAAGTGAAGAGGAGCTAAAAAGCCTCTTGATGAAAGTGAAAGAGGAAAGTGAAAAAGTTGGCTTAAAGCTCAACATTCAGAAAACGAAGATCATGGCATCTGGTCCCATCACTTCATGGGAAATAGATGGGGAAACAGTGTCAGACTTTATTTTAGGGGGCTCCAAAATCACTGCAGATGGTGACTGCATATTTGCATCTGGAAAATACTGTTGGTTTCAATCTAAAATATCAGCATATTTTGGTTTCTCTACAGGCTTAGTGGGAAAAGTCACTAAATTTTTTGAATATCAAATTAAACGGTGGTCATTGTTTCCTACTGACTTTCCTGGTGGTCCAGTGACTAAGACTCCATTGTTCCAGTGCAAACCTGCATGCAGGACAAGAAGAAACAGTAAGAACTGGACATGGAAAAGTGGGCTGGTTCAATACTGGGAAAGCAATACATCAAGGCTGTATATTGTTACCCGGCTCATTTAATTTATATGCAGAGTACATTATGTGAAATGCTGAGCTGAATGAAGCACAAGCTGGGTTCAAGATGGCCAGGAGAAATATCAACACTCTCAGGTATGCAGATGATACCACATTGATGGCAGAAAGCAAAGAGGAATTAAACAGCTTCTTGAAGAAGGTGAAAGAGGAGAGTGAAAAAATTAGCGTAAAGCTCAACATTAAAAAAAACTAAAATCGTGGCATCTGGTCCCATCACTTCATGGCAAATAAGTGGGGGGGAAATAGAAGCAGTGACAGATTTTATTTTCTTGGGCTCCAAAATCACTGGCAACAGTGACTACAACCACAAAATTAAAAGACATTTGCTCCTTGGAAGAAAAGTTATGACAAACCTAGACAGTAAAGCAGAGACATCACTTTGTAAACAAAGATCTGTCTAGCCTCATGGAAAACCAAAGCTATGGTTTTCCAGTAGTCATGTACAGATGTGAGAGTTGGACCATAAAGAAGGCTGAGTACTGAAGAATTGATGCTTTTGGACTGAAGTGTTGGAGAAGACTCTTGAGAACCCCTAGGACAGCAAGAAAATCAAACCAGCCAATCCTAAAGGAAATCAACCCTGAATACTCATTGGAAAGACTGATTGATGCTAAAGCTGAAGCTCCAATATTTTGGCCATCTGATGCAAAGAGCCAACTAGTTGGAAAAAGATCCTGATGTTGGGAAAGATTGAAGGCAAGAGAAGAAGGGGGCAAGAGATGACAAAATGGTGGGATGACATCACTGACTCAATGGACATGAGTTTAAGCAAACTCCAAGAGATAGTGAAGGAGAGGGAAGCCTGGCATGGTGCAGTTCATGGGCTCACAAAGAGTTGGATATGACTTCGTGACTGAACAACAACAACAATTGCCTACTAACTTTGGTTCTGTCCTCATCTTTCTAACCCAGATTTTATCCAGTTTAGCAAGCCTGATTTGGTAGGATGTTTGTTATTCCTCCTTAGCTCTGCATTCCATCTGTCTCTACACTTATCTATACCCTAAAAGGCACCTAGCAGGTGTCCTGAACTCAGTGACTCTATTTTCTCCTTTCACCACCTAGAACAATATATCATTACTAAGTTAATCATCTTGACACACTCTTTTAATACAATAGCTTCTCATCACACATGTTCTGTAATTGTTTAATTTTGCAAAAATTTATTTACATTTGCATGATATAAAATTAAGGTCAGCCTACTTACAAAAAAATTGTTTAATTGCTTAAAATGTAGCTGCAGTAATAAGTGATCCTTTTCCAGTTTAATAAAGGTTTTATTGGAAAAAGGGAGGGATGCCTTGATATAGATACATCCTTACCAAGATTAGCTAAAGTGGATTTCAGGTCTCTAGAGTGTTATAAAAATGAAGGAAGCAGAATATTTGGTTGGAGGAGTGATTAACAAGGATAAATCCTGCAGCATGGTCAAGGAAAGTGAGAAAAAAAGGAGACTCAGAAACTGAAAATGGGCCATCAGGTGATCACCTCAAGACCTTGGAGCAATTTCATTGATATGATAAGAACTAAAAGCTTCCCTGGTGGCTCAGACANGAAAGCCACTGTTTAATGAAAAACAGCTACCAGGTGATTCAGAAAATGAGAGTTTGAAATAGCCTCCAAGAGCTCTTTCAGCCCCAGTTCTTCTTGACTATCTTGTATACAGTGCTAAAGCCAGACCCCAACCCCGAGAACCATCTCTGAGCTGCCAGGTGCCTGCATCTGGGCAATTCTGCGCATGGCTCAGAGACTGGGGTATACGTTATGACTGTGAACGTGGACTATACACCCAATAGAGGCATGGTGAGATGAGTCAGGGTCATTTCTAGAAGAGAGTTCCACTGGAACCCCAAACAGTTTGGAGAAAACCAAGGAGTGAAACAAGCAACTTACCAGTGTGTTAAAAGGAAGACTGAGCGTGTGATACCTAAGCGCACAAGATGATGGAAGTAAGAAAATGCAAAGGCAGCTCCCCCTCTGCCTGCACCTCTCCCTTGAGGGACTTGAAACATTTAATGGGCAAGGACGTCCCTTTTCATCATCGGCAAGTTGTTTCATCTTCCAAAACTGAAAAGCTTCCCCTTCCCTCTTTTTAAAGGAATGTTGAGCAGATAGAGTGAGAATTGGTTAGAAGATGGCCACGTCTATGGTGATCGATGCCTTATGATGGAGCCAGCGCAGCCTTGGCATCTGGCCCGTTACTCTCAGATAGCAGTGACATCTCTGGGTTCTCCTACTGTTACGTGGAGAAGAAAAGATAGCTCCACACTGCAAACCCAGAGACCCAGGAGGAGATGCCAGCTCTGCTGTGTGCCCTGGAGCAAAGTGATTTACTTTTCCAGTTTTGGATCTTTTTGCATCATTATCCTCAGACTGTAGACATGACCTCTAACATCCCTTCCAGTTCTAATACCTTGTAAAACTAGGATTCCTCCAATCATGCTGTATTAACTTAGTAAGGACCAAAAACCATGAAAAAGGAAAACATCGCCTTTGCCTCTGCTTCCTCACTTCTACAATGAGGATAGTAACACCAACTGCAGGGTGGCTGGAAAGATTAGACAATAGATGCAAATCTGCACACAGTGCCTGGTGCTCAGTAGGCTCCCCATCAATGGAGACTCTTCAAACCTAAAGATTTCCAGTCTCCGCCTCTGCTAGACTAATCTTTGCAGGCCTAGGCATCTCCATGGCTTGAGCACATGGCCCCGGACTTGCTGCTGCCCACGATGAGCTCTAAGTCCAAACATTAAAACAAAGTTTTAGAATCTTCCACCCCATCCAGGAGCCACATGGAGAGTCTGTGCACTTTTCTTTCTCCTTTGACTGGAACTCCTTGCCTGTGAGCATCTGTTAGCTCCAGGTGTCTGTGGATAAGCCCAAGGGCAGCCTTTTTGAAGACCAACTACTTGCTCCACTGTTTTGAGCCTGCAGACGCTTCCTTGCTTCCTCCACCCCCTGTGACTGCCAGGGAGGGAGTGCAGGGGAACAGGAGCCTGAAACAGGGAGCATGTATCCTCTGTGTCTACTTTACCAAGCTGAGATCCTTTGAGGGTGATAAGACTGGAGATGGAGAAGGGTAAGTCTTCATCACAACAGCAATGTCGATGCTAGTACCATGCAGGCTGAAAGCCTGAAAGCCATAGAAATATGTCCCACTGGCTCAGAGTCCCCATCCGCTGCAGAACCCGGAAAAAAAAAAAAATCAGAAAATTCCACTTGCTTTTTCCTATTTAATGAGGTCGAACATTCTTAAGGAATGAAAAGCAGAGCTCGAGCCTAGCTTTTAATTAGCTTCAGGAGCCCTTATTTCAAACTAGCCTCATTCCCAAAGCTATTCTCTCTCTGCTCTGAATGAGATGGAAATTCAATTGCATTTGCCTTATTGAAGAGTCATAATGAGATGCTCCCTCCCCCTCAAGGTCACATGGGGAAAGACACTCAGTAGCCAGACAGACACCACACTTTTTGACCCCAGCAGGACACCAAAACTTGAGAAAGGCATTTTGTATGTTACTATGTGAGCTTGGGCTAGTATCTCCCCATGTTCAATGGAAAAAAGATACGGACTTTAGAGTCAAAGGAATTGGGATCCCGCCTCCTCTACTGAGTGTCAATTCAAGTTAACTAAACACCTGAGGCTCCTGTTCCCTCATTTGTGATGCAGAAATTGATGTCCACCTTGTAGAAAGACTGCAGGGACAAAATGAGTAATACATAAGCCCTGGACTTCATCTGTCCTCAGTAAACATTGTTCTTTTTCCCGCTCATCAGTAACAGGGTGAATCACCCCTACTTCACCTATTTCATTAGATTACAACAGCGACCCAAAGGGATCGTATATTCAGAGGCTAGGAGGTTAGGTCTCTTAGTTGGAGGTCAGGGTTCACATCCAGATTCTGCTGCCTCCTGCCTGTGCCACCTTGGGCAAGCTCCAGAGCCTGGCTGTTTCCTCATAGTAAAAACAGGGATGTTATCAGAAGCCTCTCCATGGGATTACTGTAAGGACTAACTGAGGTGGTGTCCAAAAAGCCCTTGCCTAGTGCCTGGCACGTAGCAAGTGCGCAATAAATATTGGCTAATAATAGCACCGGCGGCATCTGAGAGTGTGCTGTAAAATTTAAAAATCCTCTAAGACAGCCATCTCAAATCCTTTTGGGAAGGAATGTGCCTGTGTTACCGGTGCTTATGTAAATGTAAGTGGTTATTATTTATGTAGGAGAACATTACTGAGTATGATGCAGGAAGAGGGAGACAACAATATAGAGAAAGAAAAAATTTACGATGGGCTTCAAAGGGGAAAGAAGAGAAAATAACTTCTTGCCTGGCACTGGAGAAACAGCCCCATATATTACCTCCAACCTGCCTGGGCGCAAAGATCACGTCAATAGTGTCTTCTCTAAAGAAAGAGGGGAAGAAAAAAAAAAAAAAAGAAAAGAAAGCAATGGAAAAGAAAGGGGAAGAAAACTTCATTCTATTTCCTCTAAAATTAATCCTCAGGCTGTATTTATCCAACAGAATCCAAACACCCATCCCAGGGGAGATGCCCGAACACTGGTGACTCTGCCCTCAAGGTATCTGGGACTGATGAGGATCTTAGAACAAGTACATAAATAACTAATTAAAGGTAGAGAGTGACGTGTCATGAATCATTATCTTCATCATTATTGGAAGTCATTTTTATGGAATTGCATATATTTACTATATCATCCTTTTTTTCCAAAAAGAATTTTGAACGACTTATAACATTAAAGAAGATACACACTGAGGTATAAAAAGATAGAACTAGATATTTATATTGAAGCCATAAGAAATGCCAAAGCCTAATATAATTGTTAGATCAAGCATTAGATTTAACTCTGAGCTTCCTGGAAGTCAGAACAAAATGGGAAACACATTGATATAATTTACTATTTCTGAAATACTAATACTATCTTAAGCGATATACAGAAAATTAGTCAAGGCCTAATCCACTAGCCTTGCATTTTCTATTCATTTGACAAGTGCAAAAGGCATGCCTGGCTGTGGAATTTGAGACATTCAGGTCGCCACGAACCATTATCAGCCTTTAAGACTATTCTTTAAAAAAAAAAATCTGTGTGCATTATTCAAGCATTTTGCTTATCATTTCTGTTAAAGCTATTTCTCAGCTGGAACGCAAGCTGTCTCACTTCTTGTATTTTTAAGAAAAAATAACTAAATATACTTTAAAACACAGAGCAATCTTTATGTCATGAGGCTAGACCTGTTAATCTTATTTTCAATAGTGCCCAGAGGGCTTTGATCTGTCACAGGCCTCTCTTGGGTTAATTGCTGCTCTTCTCAACTCATCCCCACACAGACAGGTAGGTGGGAGTGAGGAGAATTAGCCAGTTGTACAGAAAAATCAAAGACGTTTGCTCGCAAGGGTACCTACTTCTGAGAATTACCATGAATTTTGCATGCCACTGACTAAGAAAGGAAGGAAGGAAGTGACATCTTGAAGATCCTGGGCTGGGGCGAGCTGCGGTGAAAAAAGACCATCTGTTATTCTTCTTCTGGTTGGTTTCTGGCCTGTTGTGATGTCTTTTGTGAATCTTTGAGAATTTGAACTTTAAAACCGGTTTTAAAAGAAGGTGTGGTTGCCTTCTTTTTTTTTTAACATAATCCTTAGAAGTCTCATAAGTTTGATTAATGAGGCAGAATTTTTTAAAATAAAAAATAGAACGAAAGACAAGCAGTAAAGAAGGGGAAGGAACGCTGCTGTAAGGGAAGGAAAAAGAGGATTGCAAGAGAAGAGACACAAGAAGGGTCAGAAGGCGAAGGCATCTGAACACTTCCTGACTCAGGCCCTGCTGGGGTGGAGGGGGGGG
>SJYV01011142.1:1395990-1413185 GCA_006410875.1 Neotragus pygmaeus | reverse complement strand
GAAAAGACCTTGATGCTGGGAGGGATTGGGGCAGGAGGAGAAGGGGATGACAGAGGATGAGATGGCTGGATGGCATCACCGACTTGATGGACATGAGTTTGAGTAAACTCTGGGAGATGGTGATGGACAGGGAGACCTGGTATGCTGTGACTCATGGAGCTGCAAAGAGTCAGACACGACTGAGTGAACTGAACTGAACCGAACCCAGTAAGGAATAATAACACAGAAATATCTGGTCTCAAGAATATATCACTAACATTTTTGAAAACCTTGAACTCTACAGTCTCTTGTCAGTAAATGACATACACTCAATATTTTGCACACAATAGGTGTCCACAGATCCCTCCAGCTCTATCACAGATAAGAAACCTGTGCCATTTTCAGGCTTCATCGATGTGAATATTCACATCAAAGAACCAAGTCTCCCAATAAGTTTCTCTTCCTAAGAAAGTTTTTCTTCCTTAGAACTGAAAAATTAGTGGTAAACACAGATATTTATATCAAGTACTTGGTTAAAGGTGGCTACTGTAATTTTTTTTTATTTAATTTGAAGTAGGAGTTAGATGGGCCCCTGAGCCAGGTAGCTCATGATTGTCAAATGGAACAAAACTTCAGTTTTGTCCTCAGTCAAGCAAGAATGATTCTTTTTTCCCTTCTTCCATTGAAATGGAGGGAATAAGTAATGGGCTGGGGGGTGGGGGTAAGGGGTGGCGGTGTGTGAGGAATTTGTTGCATCAAAANTACGACAGAGGATGAGATGGCTGGATGGCATCACGGACTCGATGGACGCGAGTCTGAGTGAACTCCGGGAGATGGTGATGAGCAGGGAGGCCTGGGGTCACAAAGAGTCGGACATAACTGAGCAACTGAACTGAACAATATTATTGACCATACTCCTTATGCTGTTTATTATATCCATGTGACTTATTTATTTTATAACTAGAGGTTTTTATTTCTTAATTCCCTTCACCTATATAGAATATATTCCTAGAACAAATGGGGAAAATTAGATAGGAATTAGAACATTCCATATTATCATAAAATTGATAATTTTCTTGGGTGTAATAATAGTGCTGTGGCTATATCTTATTCTTAGTAATACATGCTTTCAAGTTTACAAAGTGTTAATGTCTGTAACTTAGTTGCAAATAGTGATGCAAAAAAAGGTGAGTATGTACATGCATGTACCTATAAACTGGTAAGGACGTGGGTGTATGTGTGTGTGTGTGTGTCTATGTGCAGAGAGAAAAAGCAAATGTAGCAAAATATTAACAACTGTAACATCTAGGTAGAGGGTGTTCATTGAACTATTCTTGTTTCAGTTTAAACATTTTCATAATAATGAAAGTTAGAAACAAAATTTTAGAAGTCATACTACGTTAGCTCCCAGAAATACTTCTGCTAACATGTTGGTTTAAATCCTTTTAGCTTTTCCACCCTCTCTATGCACAGATGACTTTTACTTAAAAACAACAGAGGATCAAATATACATGGGTATCTGCTCACTTAATCAAATAAATTATCAAATGTTTCTAAGTTTATTTTCCACACACCCAATACATAAATGAATATTCAAGGATGTCTTTCAGTTTTTACTGAATGTACCATAAGAATTCAGTGTGCCAGGTTTATTACAACTATGTTTGTAAAAATCATTTAAGAAAATCTAGATGAAAAATTCATAAACTTTTAGTAACTTCATTATGTCTAGGGGCATCTTCATCATGAAATAGCATTGCCAAATTTAATAAAGTTTTTGTTGCTATTAAAAATTTATGCTGTTCATTCACTTAAATATTTACTTTCTATACTGTTCAGTTCTAAGTGCTGTGAGTATAGAGTAGTCGAAAACCAACTGTGTTCCTCGGAGGCTCTCCCTGACACAGGATGTAAAACGTGTTAGGTACCCTGATTCAAAGGGCAGGAACTGGGAAGTCCAGAGACTGGGCTCCTAATTTACTCACTGGAGAATTCCTCCAGCTCCAAGGAGGAAGTGACATTTAAATTGAGACTTGAAAGGATGAATAGGAGACTCCTGTAACACTAGACTGAAAAGAGGGCTCTCCGGTTACAATGCTTGATAAGTGACCTTAGGCAAGTTCCTGGACCTTTCCGTGCTTCAGGGATAAAGTGATAAAGCTTAAATAAGACACAAAAGGCTTTTATCCAGGTATGGCACTATTTGGCACTTGCAGTTGTTGCTGCTGTTTAAGAGCTACAGTGTACTGGGCTTCCTGCCGTGGCCACAGCCAGAAATAAGATATATGCCTGCCCTAGGAGTCTCTCTCCACTTGTTTAGTGGCTAAATCATGTCTGACTCTTCTGCGACCCCATGGACTGTAGCCCACCACGCTCTCCTTGTTCATGGAATTTCTCAGGCAAGAATACTGGAGTGGGTTGCCATTTCCTTCTCCAGAGGATCTTCCCCATCTAGTACCCTCTCCCTAACTTATTTTACACTAAAATAAGCCTCTCTCCCAAATGTACGATATAGCACAGTGTTAATGCTTTTTGTTTCTCCCTACTTGTGCCACCTCCTCTTGAGCTGACGCACTTCTCTGAGTGCTCTCTGCGAACTCTAGGGGCTGCAATCTCCGGGTAAGAACTCCCACCTTTCCAGAGCCAGGACCACAAACCCCAAGCGGAGCGAAAGGATAGCCTCGCCCCCAAGCGCAGGCTCCAGTATACTCAATCCTGATTGGCCCACTCTCTTAGCTCGCCGGCATCACTGTATCCAATCGGTGTAGTGCTTGTTGAGCCACTGCAGCAACCGGCGTACACAAGGGGCTTGAGCGTCTTGTGGAGAGCTCGGGAGGTCAGACCATGAACTTGGGGTAAGCTGGGAAGAGAAAGGTGGTAGTCTGTGGAAGGGCGAGGCTTAATTGGCCCTTGGAGTCCTTCACGGGGAACCTTCCAGTCCTATGTCGTCCTAAGCAGCAGTGCAGACTCTCTGAAGTGGAGAGAGGAAAGGGGCTGGGTCGGCCCTTTACTTTTCAAATTAATAACTCGCTTGAGAACTGTCCTCTCCTTTTCGCTTCCTCCTGTACCTCAGGAGGAAGAAGGAAGAGAGGCGTGAGAGGAGGTAAAAAGGTGAGGGCAGGTGGAGAGATAAAGCTTAGCAGCTTCCCGGGGAGAAATCCTGGCCCAGGTTCTGGTGCTTTGCGTCCCTGTCGTGGGGTTTTTTTTTTGCAATGTTGGAGCGCCCAGAGAAGCTTAGCAACTGCAGTGCAAAGAGCCTAGGCTTCTCGAGGAGCCGGGGAACATTTGTGTTTGACATCTTATAGGCCCTTATTAGATAATGGTGGTGGTTGCTGTAGGTCACTCAGTCGTGTTCGAATCTTTGTGACTCCATGGACTGTAGCCTGCCGAGTTCCTCTATTCATGGGATTCTCCAGGCAAGAATACTGGAGTGGGTTGCCATTTCCTTCTTCAAGAGACAGTGGTTGAGTAAATAAAAAGGACTGTTGCATGGCGACCCCATGGACTATAGCCTTCCAGGCTCCTCTATCATGGGATTCTCCAGGCGAGAATACTAGAGTGGGTTGCCATTCCCTTCTTCAGGGGGTTCTCCTGACCCAGGGATTGAACCTTGGTCTCCAGTATTGCAGGCAGTTTCTTTATCGTCTGAGCCATCGGGGAAACCAAATAAAAAGGACCGTTGCATGGTTTTCATGATTGGGAAGTTTGATGTTTTAAGAAGAAAAGTCACCGAACTTACACACATGCACCTCATTTAGCAAATAGAATCTAGGGATAGCAAATAAATAAGACAGGCCCTGAAGGCGTTGCAATGCAGTAGTACTGAGTAAAGGTACTTTACAATTTCATTCAAAGTTTTTTGTTTAAATTTCACCAGTGTAAACATGAACTGTTTATAACTGTGCAACCGGGAAACCCTTAAAACCCATTCTTTCCAGTGTTCTTTCTTAATCATAAGTTGAGGTCGTTTGATTTCCCCCACCTTTAGCATCACATCAAACTTCGTATTCCCCTTTTTTTGGTCTGCTGGGTTTTTTTTTGTTGTTTGTTTTTTTACTGTGGATGCCATTTTTGTCCCTGTTGATACTTACTGACCTACTTCTTCCCTTCCTCTCTCCTGCCTCCCTCACCTTACTAAAATAGTATAATAACTGTGTGTACTACTGCTTTTGGTTTTAGTGAAATTTTTATTAGGACTTTAACGAACATGCAATTTTTGTTGACAGTAACTACTGTTACTTTGTTCTCTTGCATTTGACAGGCAAAGATAAAGTACAGAGGGGAAAATATATGTGCTACTGTGATATTTTAAAAAGTGTCACTAAGTCTGAATGTGTATTAGTTGAAATATTCAAAATAAAACTCCATGCTCAAGCAGTTTATAATCCTAGTGGCATTCTTGCAGGTTCACTTCCAAATACTGCTCTACTAAGGCCATAGAATGTATTAGTCATGACACCGTTATGAAACTAATAAATAGTAACTAGAGGTTTTGCTCCTTTTACATAGGTGACGAATTTCCTTTTCCAGTCTAGAGTTAAAAGAATTAAATGATGTTAGAATAACCAGATTAATTTATTCCATTATGACTGAGCAGCTGAACTGAACAAAAAGAAGTTTCAAGTTGAATACGATAAATTCTTTGTAGGAAAGTTTCAAGAATATTTTTTATGTAGTTTTAAATTTTATCTTGAATTGAAAAATGTTTTAAATTAAAAGCATGATTTCAACCATACCTCAATTAAAAAAAAATGAACACAAATTTTTTTTTTAATGGTTTAATATTTACAAGGTTCTTGTATTAATTCAAAAGAACAAATTTACTTTCAAGGTTCAGATGAACATTTCTGGCTTTTTAAAATGTTACTGTTTCTTAAAAATGACAGACAACTTTCTTTTATTTTGCAGAGATGGTTTAAAGCTTGAAACGGAATTATTGAATGGAAAAACCAAGCTTATATTGTCTCCGTATGGTATGCTGTGTTACTGGAAATCTAAGATATAAACTTTTAGATTCCTACATAAAATGTATTATTTTGTAACAGGTTTTTTGCTTGTAGTGGAATATTTAAATGATACTTTGAAAAAAACTGGTTTCCCTAACTTTCTCAAATTTATTTTTAGCCAAATAGAGTCAGATCATTGCTTACCACTGTCAGTATTTATTCATATAATTTAATGTTCCAGTATGTTTCATATGTAACATCTCTTTGTTATATTTGTATATAACAAACATGCTTATTGTCTAATGAGTAATCTAGGTGAAATTTATGTATTTACATTCTGTGCCTGTAAACGATGTATTATTTGAGAAAATTCAATTTATAATAAGACCATAGTTTTGTTTTATTTTATTTTATTTTAATAATAAGACCATAGTTTTAAAGTCATTTATAGTATTAGTTTTAAAACTCAGAGTATGCTTTGGTATTCTTCTCATTCAGATTATTTTGTTTTTCTCTAAACTATTTATAGTTTTACCTTGGAAAGTGAACAAAAATGAAATAGAACTATTTGAACCACACTGTAAAAGTTAAAACATTTAATATCTAAAGTTAATGCTTTTGGGGTTTAATATTTTTAGTTAATATCTTCTTAAAACAATGCTAATTAAACTTTTCTTTTGTGACTGCCTTAGTATGTTTTTGGTTGATAGTTTAGTAATTTTTTTTTCTTTTGTAGACCATAAATCAAAAATTTCTGGAAAGGTAAGCCAAATGACTTTGACCTGACTTGTTTTCAAATGTAAAATGCAATTCACCTTACAGTGGTTTGAAAATAATTCCTGTCAAACTATCATAAAGGATTTGGAGTGATAATGAAAAGTTACTGTTTGCTTGCTTTCAAGCTGGTCCTTTCACAGAAATGGAATCGTAATTTTTTGGTTCAAAAAGACTTCTAGCGTTTCTTTGTGCAGATCAGTTCTGTCCAGTAACACTTTCTGCAGTGATGGAAATGTTATAAAGTCAGTGCTGTCCAATATGACAGCCAGCCACTAGCCATGTGTAGCTGTTAAGGACTTAAAATGTGATCAGTGTGATTAAGGAAGTTAATTGTTAATTCATTTATTTTATTTTTAATTTCAGTTTAGTAACTACTGTACTGGACAGTGTAACTCCTGAGATCTTTAAAAACAGACTTTAAAACAAACTTCTCTTTTCATACTCAGATTCTGTTTTCCCACACCAAATGGATGTATTTGGTTGACAAAATCTTAAATGCATTTAGCTTCTTAGTCTGAGAGGTTACACTTAAGCTAAATGATAATTTTCCTTTTCAATTATTTTTCCTTATCAGGAACCCACAGTGCCATTTTCTGCAGAATACATTACCACTTCAAAATTTTGATACCACTTCCTGTTTCCCATTTCTTTTCCCAATATGCAGCAGAAATTTCTATTCTCCTCCATAAGTTTCTGTAGCCCTCTTTTATTTTGCAGCATCTTGAAGTCTGTTTTTCCATATCTTGAGCCCGGTTTGGGTGATGTGGCACTTATCAATTCTGAACCCTTCATGGCTTTGGTTTCCAGGTTTAATCAAGGTGGAGAAGATGCTTGAGTTCCCAGCTTATCAGTTACTTGGTAAATGGGTGATAATGGTCTAAATAATTCGACAAGCAACCTATAAAAATTGTTATACACACACACAGTATATGCACACCTTGTGTGTTCCCTTAATTTTTCTGCCCTAAAATATTGCAACAATTGTTTTTATTTGAGTCACAGCAACAAATACAGTACTCCTTTTCAAGCTCCTAGATTTAAAAACAACAAAAAACGATCTGTAATGCTTGATTTGTGTCTTCCCCTGGCCTCTATTTTCTTGCACATATTCCCTCTTCAGTTGTGTCCTTAATGGATTTGTTATTGTCAGCACATTTGTGGAGACATTTCATTATCTTTTTAACCAACTTGGGACATCCGGAGATCCCCTTTTATGCCTGTAAGAAAGTTACTAGTCTTGGACTTTTGGTAAAATCCTTTCAAAATTCTTTTAGGGGTCTAGGTATTTATTTATTGAATTAAAGCAGGTTCTTTTATTCCTCTTGCTTTGGGGACACCAAAATACTGATGCATGGTAACTCCGAGGTGGTGGATATGTTAATTGGTTTGACCGTGGTGTTTATTCCACAATGTATACTTATATCAAATTGTACACCGTATATCAATTGTACACCTCAGTAAAGCTGGAAGAAAGTACTGATGCAACCTAAGTTTCCTAAATCTCAATTCTGCAGCTATATATTGATTTCTCTTTTCTGTAAGTTGTTCATAAATTCACTCATCGTAGTGCTTTTCTTTTCTTCTACTAGGGTAAGCTCCTAAGTGACCATATGCCTACAGTTCTTTTTTTCATCTTCCTCACCAGTTGAATTACTGTCGTGTTCATAGTATGCTCTTTAAACACTGTGAGCTCTAGCTCATCATCAAGTCTAACATACTATGGTCTGAGTACTTTTTCAAAATCTCTCCTGCATTTTTCTTTAATCTGCGGGAGTGAATATGAAATGAATATGGTTGCCAGTCTAATTTCTTTAGCTTTTATAGGAAGAGAAATGAGAGAAATATTAATGATTCAGTGTCATGGGTAATTTATAAATTCTAAAGTCATAAAATGGAGAAGGCAATGGCACCCCACTCCAGTACTCTTGCCTGGAAAATTCCTTGGACGGAAGAGCCTGGTGGGCTGCAGTCCGTGGGGTCGCTGAGGGTCGGACACGACTGAGCGACTTCACTTTGACTTTTCA
This sequence comes from Neotragus pygmaeus, assembly GCA_006410875.1. Classification (NCBI taxonomy): domain Eukaryota; kingdom Metazoa; phylum Chordata; class Mammalia; order Artiodactyla; family Bovidae; genus Neotragus; species Neotragus pygmaeus. Next base: position 1,405,459 of record SJYV01011142.1, on the reverse strand, counting down.
CTTTCATGCATTGGAGAAGGAAATGGCAACCCACTCCAGTGTTCTTGCCTGGAGAATCCTAGGGACGGGGGAGCCTGGTGGGCTGCCGTCTATAGGGTCGCAAAGAGTTGGACACGACTGAAGGGACTTAGCAGCAGTAGCAGCAAAGTCATAAAAATATCTCACAATTAGTTGAAATATAAAACATTAAAAAATGTTTGCAGATATTTCTACGTGTGAGAATCAGAATAATGCCACACTAAAAGATGCATGTTGTATTAGTGCTAGGTAGCATGTTTTATATTTTAAAATATTAATTTTCTCTGAATCTTTCTGACCTTGGGATCCTGGTTCCATATAAATTCTGAAGTCGATCAGCATTAAATGCATTGGACCCTATCTTTATATCTTTTTTAATATTATGAAAAATATTGGTACAATTAAAATGTTAAAAAATTTTTAATTTAAGTAAAGAGCAACAAGCTACATAGAAATGTCTATGACATTAATACCCTACTTGATCAATTAAAATTCATCTGATCCAGTAAACACTTGGAAAATGATATGGGCTAGATTGCTTTTTCCTGTTAAGTAACTTGAACATAACTGAATGTTTATTTCATAGTTAAAGATTTTTTTTGCTGCTTCTATTCATTACTCTTCTCCGGCATTAAGCTACAAACATATTCAAGATTGAGCTGAGTGTATATTGCTATCATGTCAGACTTTGCAACCCCCCTTTTTCATTAAATACTTTTAGTTGATTTTTTCTGTATTTATTTCTGGTATAAGTAGACTGTGGCAAAATAGTTCTAGTTAAATTGGGGCTGCAATTAATAGGTTTCTGTTTAGAAGAATTTACTGCAGCTGTGAAACTCCACTATGTGTGTATAGCTACATTCTTGACTGTATTTGTTCTGTGACTCTGAGAGAAAAAAAAAAGAAGTAAAACCTAGTCCATGTTTCTTAAAAGCAGGACTGTCAGTTCAGTAAATAACTATATATTACAAGTAAAATGTGTACCATACTAGGGTTATAAAAAGAAGAAAAGTTTTCAAGGAGCAGTCCTTTGTCATTTAAGGAGACAGAGAGTATTTCATTAAAGAGCTGACTCTTTAGTTAAAACTTAAAAGATGAGGGAAATATTCATAGTGAAAGTAGTAAAGACGTATATTCAAAACTCAAAGAAAATAGCAGGCAAAATACCAAAGTACAAACCATAATTTGTATTTGGGGATAGTGTGTATATCAACAGGGAATGTACAACATAAAACTTAGGGTGGTTACAATTGTGAGGGGTTTAAATGTATATTCAAAGGATTTGAACTTACTTGTTTTGAAAAGTATACTAGATAAGATTTGTGTTGTAAGAAAGGGCTTTGGGCAGTTCTGTGAAGGACAGTTTATCATAACAGGAATACTACTTAGAGCTAGTTATTTTAGTCCAGGAAGAGTTTTATGAGACTCTGCAATATGATGGTTATCAGAATGTAAAGAAGGGGACAAAAGTAAAGATACATTAATGGCATACACTATACTTCTTAGCAGTTTGAATCAGAAACTGACTAGAGAACTGAAATGCTCAACTCTTCATGGTCCCAAAAAACTCAGTATGAGTCAAACAGTGGGCAGTAGTAATAGCTATGGTAGCTGGAGATTGGGGTGTAGGGCTCAGCTTTGTAAGCTATGTGCAGTCTGCTGATAATTTGCTTAACACCCAGTGATTTTCAAAAATCTTAATGAATTGTAAGTGTCTAAAAATTGGAACTTTAAGGTAAAATACGACATTTTTGGTTCTCTTGAAATACTGGATGATCTAGTAAGTAGACTCATATTCCTATTTGTCAATGTAAGCTGCTTCTGACTGGTGGCTGCCTGCTTTAAATGGATAAATGCTCTTCAGTTCATCCTAGTTGCCACCCAGCCTAATTTGCAGTAGGTATTTAAATTTGTCACCTTTCATTGAAATAATTAGTTATATAAAAATAGCCATAGTGATAGGAGGGTAAAGGAGCATGGGAGACTGTGCTATTAGTATTAGTGAAAGTCTTAAAGCCTGGGATGAAAGGGTGTATGTGGGATGGAGGATAATAAAGAGATTTTGCTGCTGATGATATGGTACATTTTGAAAAGTAGGGTAAAATGAGGTTGATTAATTGGTCAAAGTGTGGTTATGTATTATGTAATTTTTGAAAGTAAAGAGATTTGAGATATGATAAGCTAGATGAAAGCCATGTGGTATCTATCCCACTCCTTGACAGCAGGAATTTTGTCTTACTCATTTTATGCCTTCAGCATTTTTTCCATAGTGTTGATCACCTAAAGAGCTACAGTTAATATTGATTGAATGACTGTTGAATTACTTTATGTTAGATGTGTCTGGAGAAGTGTACAGTGGGTTAAAAAAGAGATAGATTTGAGAAAAGCAAGCTGTAATAGTTTGGTAATGAAAACCTGAAAAGGGGGAGAAAAAGACATTTGGAAGGAAGGAATGACCAATATTTGCTGGTAAACTAAAGAACACTTTGAAGGGGATTAAAGAATCAAAGTTGACTCCATGGTTACTGATCTGACAGATTGGAACAGTGGTGCTGCAAAAATTAGCTATTTTGGAAAGGGATGCTAACCTGGGGATGAGAGATAAAGAATTTGGTCTTTAAATGGTATAGTCGAAGATAGTCACTCAACAGAATTTCCTTAAACCTACTCTGTTCCACTCACTGTTCAGATACTGGGGACACAGCAGTGGACAAAGCAAACAAAAATCTTCGCACTGTGGAGTTTAAATTAGAAAAAGGTGAAATGGGCAGAAAATAAAATAAATATAGAATATTACAATACCAAAAGTGCTATAGAGCAAAATAAAGGAGAGAAAGGGAAGGGGCACAGTTCAGTTCAGTTGCTTAGTCGTGTCTGACTCTTTGTGACCCCACGGACTGCCGCATGCCAGGCTTCCCTGTCCATCACAAACTCCTGGAGTTTACTCAAACTTCTGTCCATTGCGTCGGTGATACCATCCAACCATCTCATCCTCTTCTTCTCCCACCTTTAATCTTTCCTAGCAATAGGCTCTTTTCCATTGAGTCAGTTCTTCACATCAGGTGACCAAAGTATCAGAGCTTTCTGCCATAAGGGTGGTGTTGGGCACAGTAGCTTGGGAAAATGGGGAGTAAGGAGGTGGGAGTGAGTTCAGAGCAGAAAGCCTGCAATTTTTAATAGAGTGTTCAGGGAAGACTTCCATGAGCCAGTCATGTTGGAGCCCTGATTTGAAGGTGGTTAGGGAATGAACCATGCAAAATTTGAAGGAATAAATGTCCAATGTAGAAGGATTGATGAGTGCTAAGGTCTATGACTGCAGGTTTGCTGGGGTCCAGCCCCGGTGGATCCAGGGAATTTGAAGCGGGGACGGAGTTGGAGTCTGGAAAAGGACTATTTAATTAGAAATATAAAGAGATTAGGAAAGAATAGTGTAGTAGGAAAATTAGTGGAGAAAAGATGCTGAATAACTTGGTTTACGTGGAAAAGTAGTAAAATCTCAGGTCAAGAGGTTTGCACCATCTACGTTAGGCCACGGGTGCCCACTTGAATAGCGGAGGGTGCCCCACCTTGGGCTCCCTCTCACGTGGATCTTAGAAGCCAGGGGAAGTTAGTAGACTTGGTGAGCCTCTGCGCTCCAGATGGGAATTCACCTGGAAAAGGGGAGAAAAGAACGACATGGGGGAGCCCAGCATCAGTGCAAGACTCAAGACTTTATTTTCAAAATCAGCTTATATACCCCAAGTTGTACATAAAGAAATAATGGAATATGCAGAGTTATGCAGGGGCAGCAGTCCTGACCCTCATTGAGACCAGGCTTTCTTTTTTGCATACCTTCCCGTATACAAAAGGTCTCAGGTGGTTTACATTATCTTCTGACCAAGAGGCCTGTTAACATTTTAATGGCTCTCTTCCTAGATAAATGTCTATCAGCCAGAAAACTCTTTTTCCCTAGAAGTGTTTCTTTACTCTGCATCACCCTCAAAGTACTAAATAAAGTTACTTTCCTGTAGAACAAAGCTGCAGTGGGTTATAACAAAGAAAGTACTTAACTCAAAGATCTAATGTTGCTAATACCAGGTCTACTACCTGTTTTTTCTATATACCAACTATATCTACAAATAAAAGATATGAAAATTTGGCAGCAAGTATTGGCTCAACAAATGAAACCGTTAATCAGTCCTATTCTAATGATTTTGACTCCTCGGAAGCCCCTACATTCCTAGGATGTTTTAAGTTTCCTGTGCCTCTCGCAGTTGGGAGGTCACAAACAATCACATGCACAGCTGTAAGAGTCTGGCAGGCAGACTAGAAAGCCATCAGAGGGGTTTTTGGATTGAAACACTCGTCATATGTCCAGAAGACTTATAATCTAAAAGCTCTAAATTAACTTTTTCTAGAAAAAAGTGGGGGGAGACAGCCCCCTGTTAATGTCAGAAGAGTAGGTGGGAAGCATAACACAGTAAAGCAGGCAGACTCTGATTTTGGGGGGTAGATGCTCAGGAAATTCCAGGGGGAGCCCCTGAAGCCTGATCGCGCCCTTGCGTTTTGTCAGGCTTCCTTCCTCATGATCTTTGCCATGGGCGGGATCCTCACACTGGCTCCCGGCAGAGGTTCTTGTTGAAATTGTGATTATGAAAGGTTACAGTTATGGGTAGTTACAAGGTCAGGATAAGATACCACTGTGGGAATAAGTAACTGAGGTAGCATGGAAGATAAGTGTATAGGAGCAGAGTCCATGGAAGTGAGGGTATTCAAACAATGTAAAAGCATCAGTAGTTAAGATAGGAATTAGGTTAGAGAGATGGATGGTGACCCACCAGCTAAGATTTTCAAGGAATAAGGCCTGGTAACCTAAAGGTCTGTAAAGACAAAGGTATTGTGGGTGTTACAATGCTGACATGAGATTCAAAGCTGAAGTGGAATGGACTGTAACAACCAAAATTAAAATTGTTTTGTAATCTTCATTATCCTGAAATAAAATAATAATTTCCAGTTGTTAAAGATTTCAAGTCAAGATTTGCAAATGTTAAATATAAGTTTCTACGGGCGTATTACCTGACTAGCAAAGTGAAGGGAAAAAAGTTTCGAAGCCTGGCTTATCATTGATTATATAGAGATAATTGTTCATTTTTCATATGCTATTATAAACAATAAATTTCTGTTGTTTTAACAGATGGGAAATAAGACCAAGATTGCAAAATACCCTTTACGAACTAAAACTGGTTACATTCTAAAGTCACAAAATACTTGTGTCAGGAGTGAAAAATTTTTGCAAAAGAAAAGAATTGGTTCAGAAACTTCACTGCTAAAAGGTGAAAAGAATAGTATGACTTTTTCACCCACTAATGATTTATGCAAACAGTCTGTAAACAAAGACAGTCTTCATACCGAGAAAGAAATTTCATTTGCACCCCCTGATATACAGAAGACTAGAAACACCATGAATGCATTTGTAGTAGCTAAACAGGAGCCTTGCAGAAAGCACATCACAGCTGAAAATAGAAAGAGCAGTTTGGTGTGTCTAACCGAAGACCAACTACAACGAATTTTGATGACTGTAAACCAAGGAAGTAAATCTATTACCCTGACTGAAAATGAAAAGGAGGAGGAAACAAGTAAGATTTTTCTAAAATTTTAATATTTTATCAATATGTAAGTGTTTTAGGATTTGAGTTTCATTGTATTTTACGTAACTGCCTCTTAAATTCTAGTTTTAACACATGAACTTTTAAAATAAATATTTGTTTAGAAGACATTCTCTCATATGCAAAATTACTCTCATAGTTAAAATATGCCATGTTTTGTTTAACATAAATGCTAAGAATATTATTCTCATGTACCATAGCCTTAAGAAGTCCAGCTTTGTGCATCTAGATGTTAGTACAGAATGAAAGCTGCTGTGCTAATTTTAGAATGTTAGGAGGCTTTACTTAGATGAAAAATAAATATGTAAAATGTTCCAAAAAATTACTACAGTATTTCTAGTGAAAAATGAGAATTTTGCTATAGAGATTGAACACGAGTTGCTGAAAAGGATTATTTTCCTTGGCCCTGGCTTTTGTTCTTCCTTACCTTCAGTCCTTGCTAAGAATTGACAGCACTATTTTTTTAACCAATGTAAAACACTCACTTTGAAGTAATAGAGTATTATATGCCTTCTATTTTACTAATTAGGGCATTGCATTATATTTTTTAAAGCCTTCTAGTTTCAGCTTTAAGGATTTGTGACTATGAGTAGAAGTATTATTAAAATTTTGTTAGGCAACAGTGACGTAAATAAAAATAGAATTAACAGTCACCAGAAAGAGGGTCCCCTGGTTTGGGGACCAGGTAGCTCCTTAACACTCCCATAGGGCTCAAACTGGAGTAATTTACCTCCTCTTGGGGTAGATTATTCTTTGTAAAGTGAGAGTGCTAGCTTTTATCTTTAAAAGTTTCTAAAAATTTATTATTTAAAAAATATTTTTGTGTAATTATTTGGCTGCACCGTCTTAGTTGTGATGCATGGGATCTTTAGTCTGTTTTCAGTTGTGGAATGCCGGATCTCTAGTTGGGTGGTGGGATTTAGTTCCCTGAGGAGGGATTGCACCTGGGTCCCCTGCTTTGGGAGCTCAGAGTCTTAGCCTCTGGACCACCAGGGAAGTCCTTTTTTTTTATAAATTAATTTTTATTAGATATAGTTGCTTTTAAGGTTTCCCAGGTGGCTCAGGGGTAAAGAATTTTTTGAGCCAAGCATATGTGCCCTGTATAAAATATTTGGAATAGATATATACAATAGTCTATGGAAAATTTCTGCAGTGATTGATTTCCCAGCTAAATGAGAAAAATAAAGACAAGGTAATGAGTTTTTTTCTATATCTATTTGCATTTATTCTCCTTTAAGTTGTGATTTGTGTTATTTATATTATTTGTAAAAGTATTGTTGGCAAGAGTAAATGGAGGTTTTTTCCCTCGTTGTTGTTGCTTGTTTTCTCAGTTGAAATAAAAGTTTGTATGGCTATGACCATATCTCTGGTTCATTTAACCTCTGAGACTCAGTTTCCTTTTTTAACAAAAAGGGAATTGTAATACCCACTATAAGAACTGCTGTAAGAAGTAATTAATTAGATAATGTGTAAAGCAGTATTTTAAAAAAAAATTGTATAGCAGTATATCAAGATAAGGTATTATAATAGATGCAATTTTAGTATTAATTTTAAAACATGCATTTTGCCTTGTAGGTCAGTGTAGTCTAAATTTAAACAATATCCCTGATCAGCCAAAGGATGAGAACATCATGGGATTTCTCCAAAAAACTGAGACTGTTTCATCTATTCAGGATGAAAGCAAATCTGTTTTAAATAAAAATCAGGTGACATCTAACCAGTGTGAGCAGAAAATTTCCACGTATGTAACTTGTATCTGTTACTGTGGGGTCATCTTGGGAATATGATTTTACTTTTCTTTGATTTGTATGTGCAATATGTATTCTGAAGACTAGAGCTATTTAATGTTTTATTAGTATTTATGGAGTAAGTTTACAAACAAAGCTAGTGGAGGTGATGGAATTCCACTTGAGCTATTTCAAATCCTGAAAGATGATGCTGTNTCTACCCAAAGAGTGGAAGTTCATTTGCTGTTTTAATCAAATTAGAGAGTGACATTTCACCCAAGGAAATACATTGGAGGGACTGATGCTGAAGCTGAAGCCCACCTGATGCAAAGAGCCAACTCATTAGAAAAAATCCTGATGCTGGGAAAGATTGAGGGCAAGAGGAGAAGAGGACAACAGAGGCTGAGATGGTTGGATGGCATCACCGACTCAATGGACATACATTTGAGCAAGCTCCAGGAGATGGTGAAGAACAATGGAAGCCTGGCATGCTTTAGTCCAAGGGGTCTCAAAGAATCGGACATGACTGAACAACTAACTAAACAACAACATAACATGACAAGGTGCAAACACAGCAGGGCAGGAAAGCACACAGATTTTATGAGGAGTATCCAGATTAGAGAGATGGGTGCATCCTGGGGTTGTTAGCAGCAGGCATTTTGCAATTTATCAACAGAAGAAAACTCCCCCCAAAACATTGCTAAAAGCTGGATGCTTGAAGCAAAACTCAGCCAATTAGATTAGCCAAATCTGAGACAAAGCCAAATCTCTAAGGACTAAGAAGANGGGGTTGTTAGCAGCAGGCATTTTGCAATTTATCAACAGAAGAAAACTCCCCCCAAAACATTGCTAAAAGCTGGATGCTTGAAGCAAAACTCAGCCAATTAGATTAGCCAAATCTGAGACAAAGCCAAATCTCTAAGGACTAAGAAGAACTCTGATTTTAAAAATTGATTAATTGATTGATTTTAGCAGATGTAACAGAGAAGGCAATGGCAACCCACTCCAGTACTCTTGCCTGGAAAATCCCATGGATGGAAGAGCCTGGTAGTCTACAGCCCACAGGGTCACGAAGAGTCGGACACAACTGAGCAACTTCACTTTCACGCATTGGAGAAGGAAATGGCAACCCACTCCAGGGTTCTTGCCTGGAGAATCTCAGGGATGAGGGGAGCCTGGTGGGCTGCCGTCTCTGGGGTCGCACAGAGTCGGACATGACTGAAGCGACTTAGCAGCAGCAGCATATGTAAAGAGGAACAGCATAAGATGGAATGGAGAATCTGCCCAAACTGGAGGGGAAAAGCCAGAATGAACCTTAAAATAACAAGTATAGTTACAATATCTTTAGAAGGAACCAGAAATTGAGGTCAGACATCTAGTATTTATAGTGGTGTATTTTCTCGTTTAAGTAGGGATATATATGTTCCTTACTCAGGAAATTTGATAGCATCCTAAGTAAAAGTTCCTCTTCAGATATTGTCATACATAGGAATTTAGGCTATATGGATCCACAGTCATTTCTCTGGGTCCTAAAGAAGGTTAATGTAAACAGATTACTCTTTAAATATTTATATCTCAGCAAAGGCTTAATCATGTGTGTAATTTCTATTTAAATCAAGCTATAAAGAACTTTTCCCTATCAGTCATAATTATTTGGACAATAAATAAGTACAAGGAACAAAATTGTAAAATTTTATTTCTACCTCTTACCTTATAACTAATTTATAGAATATTTTTATTCATTCAATGTTCATTTATGTATTAATTCTGTAAATATATGAGTCACTATTAAAATTCTTCATAACACATGGAAATATATGAAACAGAATGTGCCAAGATATTATAATTTATGAATATCATAAATATAAAAAAGTCTTATGAAGAAATTTTTGTTAGCTGATATTTCTAAGTATAAAACTATACATAAAGAGAAAATAAAGAATAGGTATAGAGAATTCCCTGGTGATTCAGTGGTTAAGATTCTGCACTTCTACTACAGGGGATGTGGGTTAGATCTCTGGCTGGGGAACTAAGATCTCATATGCTGCACAATTCGACAAACAGAAAAAAAAAAAAAAA
>SJYV01011142.1:1259663-1395520 GCA_006410875.1 Neotragus pygmaeus | reverse complement strand
ACCCCCCTCATGGCAGAAAGTGAAGAGGAGCTAAAAAGCCTCTTGATGAAAGTGAAAGAGGAGAGTGAAAAAGTTGGCTTAAAACTCAACATTCTTCGTTTTGAAGATCATGGCATCCGGTCCCATCACTTCATGGGAAATAGATGGGGAAACAGTGGACACAGTGGCTGACTGTGGGGGGAGGGGATGGTATCTTAAAAAGCAGAAATATTACTTTGCCAACAAAGATCCGTCCAGTCAAGGCTATGGTTTTTCCAGTAGTCATGTATGGATGTGAGAGTTGGACTGTGAAGAAAGCTGAGCACCGAAGAATTAATGCTTTTGAACTGTGGTGTTGGACAAGACTCTTGAGAGTCCCTTGGACTGCAAGGAGATCCAACCAGCCCATCCTACAGGAGATCAGCCCTGGGTGTTCATTGGAAGGACTGATGTTGAAGCTGAAACTCCAGTAATTTGGCTCCCTCATGTGAAGAGTTGACTCATTGGAAAAGACTCTGATGATGGGAGGAATTGGGGGCAGGAGGAGAAGGGGATGACAGAGGATGAGATGGCTGGATGGCATCACCGACTCGATGGACATGAGTCTGAGTGAACTCCAGGAGTTGGTGATGGACAGGGAGGCCTGGCGTGCTGCGATTTATGGGGTCACAAGGAGTCGGACACGACTGAGCAAATGAACTGAAGTTTATAGAAATGTATAATAAGGTTTCTGTTATTTATTTATGTTTTGTCTTAGAGAGAATGTATGGAAACCAGCTGACATATTCAGTACTCTGGGAGAAAGAGAACGTGATAGAAGTTTATTGGAAGCAAAAAAAGCCCAATGGAGGAAAGAGCTTGGTAGGTAAATCATTCACCATCTAGAGTAGTTCTCTGCAAATGGCATAATAAACTTTATGATTTCACATTCCTTTCTGTTATGTCTGTTTTTTTTAGTGCTCTGGTATTCATCCAAAGCCACGGATAAACATTAATATCAGTGTCATTCTGGAGCTCAAACAAATGTTTCTTAACATTTCTCATTTCCTGAGAATCCATTTTCACATTTTTCCATTACAGAAGTTTGTATAGGTTGAAAATGGTTTTATTTAAAAATATTTCATTTCAAAAATTAAAACTTTCCGATCAACAGTCATCAGTAGGATATCAATCAGTATATCCCCTGTAAAAACAAGCTTATTTCTCTCTTGCAGTCTGTGGATATAAAAATAATTTATAATTTGTGTTAAGTTGGATTTTAAGGTAACTAAGACAATAACTAAGAAACTCCTGTTGCTTCTTGGACTAGACTTAGGGTCCAGGTACGAGAGCTTGAAAAATACTGAAGTAACAGTTGTATTTTTTAGAAATAGTTGTACTACTAAAAGCTTGAAGATGGAGTTCATTCTCTACTGAACTGGACAGTTCCTAGTTAGTCATAGTCCTGCCGGGACAGGTGATCTAGAAAAAGTATAAGCAGAAGAAACTGGGAGTGAATTACTGCTGGAAGTCAAAGTAATAGAGTGAAGAAATTAAATAAATGTATGGTAATGGTATCAGAATGTTTGGAGATTGGATGTGTGTTTTTATCATAATTCAGTTTTAAATGTTTTGATATAAACTTGGACACATGATTTTATGTATCTTACTTTTCAGCAGTTATGAAGAATAATGCCTGACATTTTAAAAATACTTTGTATGAGGCCCTGTACTGAGAATAAGCACTATTACTAATCTCATTTTGCAAGTGAAAAAGGGGTTTAGACGAGTAAACATCAGTTTTCCCACAGTCACACAGCAGGAAAGTGGTTGACCTACAGTTTGAACCCAGGTTTTTCTAATTTCAGTGTTCTAGCCTTTAAGTCTGTTGGTAATAGTGAATTGAATTGCCAAAGAATAGAAGCTCACATAATTAGTATAATATAAAATATGTTATTCTGAAAAATTGCTCCTTCTAATCATAGTAAAACAAACATTTTACATTCATTTATGCCATACTTAAATTTGTTTCTGATTAAATGTTTTATTTCATCTCTCTTAGAATTCTCTCTGTCTTGTGAGTTAACCTTCCTCAAAAACAATTTTGAGTAGATCTTCTTAAACATCTGCACTCTTTAAGAAGGTCATGATTTGTTTACGTGATTTTTTTTTACAGTTTTTACATATTTTTTTAAAAAGGACATTATTTACAGATGAACAGGTTGCTTTAAAGAAGAAAGAAAAAGAAGCTTCTGAAAAATGGAATAATCCATGGAAAAAATCTGAAAGTGATAAAATAGAATGGGAAAAACTTCAAATTCTGGATCATTCTAAGGTAAGAGCATCAAAATCAGGCATTTATGGAATGTAAGATACCTTAACTGCAGTTTTTTAATGCTAAGCCTTGTTTATATCATAAAGCTTATTTTTTGAAGCTTAACTCATTTTTTAAAAATCTCACTCTGCGTTTGATGTGTTAAAATGTTCTTTTGAATTAAAGTATGACCTCAACTACTCTATCCTATAAATAATCTTACTATATAGTATAATATAAACCTATATTGTAGGTGAGTATAGAGGTTCCTGGCACCTCCATGAGGCTCTTCTAAGAGATCTTCATGATGTTTTCAGTTCAGCTCAGTCATGTCCGACTCTTTACGACCCCGTGGACTGCAGCACACCAGACTTCCCTGTCCCATCACCAGCTCCCAGAGCTTACTCAAACTCATGTCTATCGAGTCAGTGAAGCCATCCAACCATCTCATCCTCTGTCATCCCCCTCTTCTCCCGCCTTCAATCTTTCCCAACATCAGGGTCTTTTCCAGTGAGTCAGTTCTTCACATTAGTATTGGAGTTCCAGCTTCAGCATCAGTCCTTCCAATGAATATTTTGGACTGATTTCCTTTAGCATGGACTGGTTGGATCTCCTTGCAGTCCAGGGGACTTTCAAGAGTCTTCTCCAATAACACAGTTCAAACGCATCAATTCTTTGGAGCTCAGCTTTCTGTATAGTCCAACTCTCACATCCATACATGACTACTAGAAAAATCATAGCTTTGACTAGACGGACCTTTGTTGGCATGATGTTTTACATGACCACAAAGTTCTGCCACTGACCATGTGGTATCCATTACAAGGTTATCAAGTCAAACATAAGTGATTGCTGAACAAACAAAAGTATAAACTGTGTGTCCCTCAGGAAGTGCTTCAGGAACTTTAAATTCAGTATGTGTTTAATATTAGACAAAAAAGTACCCTTGTTTTTCTATTTATTTTTAGACTTCTGCCTGCTCTTCTAGCATTCTGTCACAGTCTCCCAGTCAGGTAATGGTGATCCATGCTGATGGGCCCTCACTACGTCGAGCTAGTCAGATTTCACAGGTAAGTTCTAAGTGTCATTATTGTAAATACATAAACCCTTTCACATCGATTGCTGTATAATGTATTTTCCTGGAAGAAGTGAATCTCAGTACTCTTTTTTAAAAAATTATCTGTTAACTTTACTGAGTACAGTATGCTCCTTAAATTTTTTTAAAAAGTTATCAACTATTTCTTTTTTTTCCTTCCTAGTGAACAATTTACATTTAGTAAATGCATTCTGAAAATAAGGTAGTAAACTAAAGGTATCATTCTGGTGATAGAAATTTTCAGTACTAGTAGATTTCTTTCAGAATACATCTGTTTAGGTTGTTTGCATGGCAGCTTTTTTTCTGCTTCATGTGGGACTGACTTCCCTACATCAAATAATTTTATAGGCTACTCAAATTATTAACATGAATTAGATTTTTCTGTGTTCCCAAAAGCACTTTGACTAGCTGTTAAAAGGCAATCCATTGGTCTTGCTGGCAGTAATTTTTGGAAAATTCTGTAGTTTTGGATGACAGTTCTAAGTTTTTAAACTTTAGAACTTGATGCATGCAGATACTACTAAAAAGTACAAATAAAACTGTTCGTGAAGTTGTTGAGAATTAGTTGCAAGCTTATTTACTTTTCAACATTAGGATTGAAAACTTTAATGCTAAAAATATTAAGTACTTCTGTTACTGAAATGTTGGTTGAAGTGTCAGTGTGTTGCTTATTTGCATGGCTTTTTAGATCATTTATTATCCGGGAGTAATCCCTACTGTATTAATGCAAATAAAGAATTAACCATTTGAGGTGATTTTGCTTTTTTTTTTTTTAATGATAACGTTTGTCTTTTCTTTTGTAATCTAGAAAACCAGCAAAGTTATACTGTGGAGTCAGAAGTAGGGGTTGGGAGTGGGAGAAAGACTAGAAAGGAAAACATTATACTAAATCTAGGACTGAACAACCAAAGATTAGGGTATGATTATGTTTGCATATTTTTACTATTTAAATATAGTTTTTAATGTATTTTAGTATAAATGTGGTTAAGATAATGGAGAGGTACTACTGAGGGGACATGAACTAACTGGGTAACAAAAAAAAAATCCTCCTTTAAATACTTGAAAGATGTTGGTTTCATAAATCGCAGCCATAGCCAGAAGCATTTCTTTTATTTGAATGAATATTAAGTTAACATCTTCATGTAACTGAGGAGAAATTCAGTTGCAGGCAGAATCATCAAGGTCAGTTTTGTTAAAACAGGAGATAATGCATGTAAAGTGCGTAGGACAGTGACTAATGTAACAAGTGTTGAATGAAGGTTTGCTGTAGTTACAATTTACCAAGCACAGGACCATTCTGAGCCCTGAGGCTGTTAGAAGTCAGTCCTCCCACCGTCTTCCTTTCTCCTCCTCTTGATTCTCAATCTTATTCCTCCTTCCGCAGTTGAATGGTCCTGTATTCTCTTTCCTGTATTGTTTAACTTAAACATCTTTTACGCTCTGCAACTTAAAATTCCTTATTGTGTTTCTAAGAAATATTTCACTTACAGCCTCAGCCTTTTTGACAGTACCTCACTTTCTGGTGACAATACCTCACCAGAAACCTTGGCTTTCTCTAATAACTATACCCCTCTCTGGGAAGTCTTTTATTAAGAAGAATATATTCTTTCATACTGTCTAACATGGGATAGAAAGTGTGGTTATCATTCTGCTAGCTTCCTATTGCTACCACCAGACTGTAGTTCTGCAGTTGGACAACAAAATATTCTTCTAATTTTTCACCCTTTTTTTGGTGGTAAAATATACATAACATAAAATTAATCATTTTGGGACTTCCCTAGAAGTCCAGCAGTTAGTAAGACTCAGCATTTTTACTGCTGTGGGCCTTGGTTCTGTCTCTGGTTGGGGAACTAAGATCCTACAAGACATGTGATATGGCAAAAAAAATACAATATAAATCATTTCTAAGTATATACTTAGCCTTTGACTGTGTGGATCACAATAAACTGTGGAAAATTCTGAAAGAGATGGGAATACCAGACCACNAATAGATGGGAAAACAGTGGACACAGTGGCTGACCTTATTTTGGGGGGCTCCAAAATCTCTGCAGGTGATGATTGCAGACATGAAATTAAAAGATGCTTACTCCTTGGAAGAAAAGTTATGACCAACCTAGATAGCATATTAAAAAGCAGAGACATTACCTTGCCAATAGAGGGCTGTCTAGTCAAGGCTATATTTTTTCCATTGGTCATGTATGGACGTGAGAGTTGGACTATAAGGAAGGCTGAGCGCTGAAGAATTGATGCTTTTGAACTGTGGTGTTGGAGAAGACTCTTGAGAGTCCCTTGGACTACAAGGAGATCCGTCGTGGGTGTTCATTGGAAGAACTGATGTTGAAGCTGAAACTCCAACACTTTGACCACTTGAGCTGACTCATTTGAAAAGACCCTGATGCTCGGAAAGATTTAGGGTAGGAGGAGAAGGGGGTGACCGAGGATGAGATGGTTGAATGGCATCACTGACTCGATGGACATGGGTTTGGTGAACTCCGGGAATTGGTGATGGACAGGGAGGCCTGATGTGCTGCGTTTCATGGGGTCGCAAAGAGTTGGACATAACTGAGCGACTGAATTGAACTGAAGTATACACTCAAGTGGCATTAAGTGCATTCACATTGTCTTGCAACCATTGCCACCATCCATCTCCACAATGTTTTCATCATTCCAAACTGGAACAGTACCCATTAAACAGTTACTCCCCATTTCTACCTCCCCTCAGCCCCTGGCAACTACCATTCTACTTCCTGTTTCTATGAATTTGACTATTCTCAGTATAATTAAGTGGACTCACATGGTATTTGTCCTTTTGTGTCTGACATATTCCACTTAATGTTTTCAGGGGTCATCCACGTTATAACATGTATCAGAATTTAATTCCTTTTTTCAGGTTGAAATACCATTTATGTATAATGTTGCATTTTGTTTATCCATTTATCCAAATGTTGATGCACATTTGAATTGTTATCACCTTTTGACTATTGGATATGATGCTGTTATGAGCCTTGATGTGCAAATAATCTTTCCACGTCTGTATTTTTCAATTCTTTTGGATCTGTATCTGTAATTAGAGTTGCTGGATTATATGGTAATTTTGTTTTATCTTTTTTTTTTTTTAGTTAAAAAATTTTTTTCTTTCTTTTTTTTGTGGGAGGCGAGCTGTTCTTGGTCTTTGTTGCTGTGCGGGCTTTCTCTAGTTGTGGTGTGGTGTGCAGGTTGCTCATTGTGGTGGCTTCTCGTTGCAGAGCATGGACTCTAGGGTGCATGTGCCCTTCAGTAGTTGCAGCGTGGGGGCTCAGTAGTTGTGGTGTGTGGGCTTAGTTGCTCTGCAGCATGTGGGTTCTTCCTGGATCAGGGACTGAATCCAGGTGCCTTGTATTGGCAGATGAATTCTCAACCACTGCACCATCAGGAAAATCCCTTTGTGTTATCTTTTTATGTTAAATTTTTACCAATTTTAATTTGAAACTTTTATTTTTAATTGTTACACTGTTTGCATAGTTGCTTCACTATTGTCCATTCCTGTCAGCAGTGCACAAGGGTTCTGATTTCTCTACATCTTCACTGGCACTTGTTTTTTCTATTCTTTTCAGTAATAGCCATCCTGATGAATCTAATTGTAGTTCTGATTTACATTTCTCTAATAACTCATGATGTTGAACATTTTTTCATGTGCCTATTGGCCATTTGTGTATCTTCTTTGGAGAGATGTCTATTAAGTCTTTTGTCCATTTTTTAATTAGATTTTCTTTTCTGTTGTTTTGTTGTAGAACTTTACATATTCTGGCTATTAACTCCTTATCAGATACATAGTTTACAGATATTTTCTTCTAGTGCATGAGTTGCCTTTTCACTTACTTCATAGTGTCCTTTGATATATAAAAGTTTTAAATTTTGATGAAGACCATTTTATCTATTTTTTTATTCTTGCCTGAGCTATTGGTGTCATATCCAAGAAATCATTGCCAAATCTAACATTGTGGAGTTTTTTACCTGTAAGTTTTCTTCTACAGTAGTTTTATAGTTTTAGTCTTTGATCTATTTTGAGTTAGTTTTTCCATATGGTGTAAGGTAAGCATCCAACTTCATTCTTTTGCGTGTGAATATCCAGTTTTCCCAGCACCAGATTGTTNGTTTTTTACCTGTAAGTTTTCTTCTACAGTAGTTTTATAGTTTTAGTCTTTGATCTATTTTGAGTTAGTTTTTCCATATGGTGTAAGGTAAGCATCCAACTTCATTCTTTTGCGTGTGAATATCCAGTTTTCCCAGCACCAGATTGTTCTTTCCCCATTGAATCATCTTGGCACCCTTGTCAAAATTCATTAAACTGTATATGAAAGGATTTTTTTTTCTGGCTCACCATTCTATTCATTTGTTCTGTATGTCTGTCTGTATGCCACCATGTCAGTGTTTTGGTTACCATATCTTTGTAGTAAATTTTAAAATCAGAATATATTAAGTCCTCCAATTTTGTTTCTTTTTTTTTTTTCTCCAATATTGTTTTTGCCTAGTCAGGGTTCCTTTTCCTATGTGTTTCAGGATGATTTTTTCCATTTCTGCAAAAACCATCAAAATTTCCATAGGAAAATTTTCTTTCAAGTTTTGACTCTTTAGCTTGCTTTAGATAATCCTGACAATATGAAGCCTTCCTATCCATGCAGGTAGAATTTCTTTCTATTTTTTTGTATCTTTAATTTCCATCAGTAGTGTTTTGTAGTTTTCCGTGTACATGTATTTGGCCTACTTATTTAAAAGTATTTTACTCTCAGTATTTGGTGCTGTTGTACATGGAATTGTTTTCTTAATTTTGCTTTCCTGGGTTATTCATTTTTAGTGTGTAGAGATGCAACTGATATTTTCTCTTGGTTTTATATCTTGCAACTTTGCCAAGTTTGTTTTATTCTAATAGTTTTGTGTGTGTGTGTGTGTGTGTGTGTGTGTGTGTAGACTTTTGAAGGTCGTGGTTATTGTGCATCATGTGAGTTTGATTTGGATCCTTCTTGGTATTATGCTTTCTTAATGTGTATACACAAACAGTGGTCCACATTAATGCCCAGGGTATTCATATATGCATTATCGTCACTGAATCATGTATCTCTTTCTTTCCCTTTTTTGACTTTTCAACTCTCTGACTTATGTTACAGAATATTTCTGACACACAAAAGGATATGTTGACCTTAAAACCACAGGCAAGATTGGAGAACAGAGGAGATGGACTTCCTTTTATAGAGGAAAGGAGAAAATTGGGGAGGGCTCTGGTGGTTGTAGGTGATGGAAAGCTTATTGCTGGTCAGAAGAAAATTTTGTTTGGGTCTGTAAGCTATGGTGAGTCATACATGAGTGACAGCTCCCCCTTCAGAGCTTCCTGATTCCATTTTAAATGAGGTTTCCTTTATTCATTTTCACAGATACAAAGGATAATCCATAACACATCTCTATCTATGTCCTGTGCCAAAAGAAGTCATTATAGCATAGAGTTCAGGGAGAATTTCTATAGATTTATACCAGTTACAGGATGGGGCTTTTTAAAAGTTTTTATATCTTTTTATTGAAATATAGTTGCTTTACAATGTTGTGTTAATTTCTGCAGTACAACAACATGAATCAGCCATGTTGTTGTTCAGTCACCAAGTCATATTCGCCCTCTGCAACCCCGTGAACTACAGCATGCTAGCCTTCTTTGTCCTCCTCCCTGAGATTGCTTAAACTCATGGCCACTGAGTCAATGATGCCTTCCAACCATCCTACCCTCTGTTGCCCTCTTTTCCTCTTGCCATCAATCTTTCCCAGCATCGGGGTCTTTTCTGATGAATCAGCCCTTTGTATCAGGTGGCCAAAGTATTGGAGCTTCAGTCCTTCCAATGAATATTCAGGGTTGATATACTTTAGGATTGACTATTTTGATCTCCTTGCTGTCCAAGGGACTCTCAAGAGTCTTCTCCAGCAATGCAATTCTGATGCATCAGTTTTTCGGTGCTCAGCCTTCCTTATAGTTCAACCCTCACATCCATACGTGATACTGGAAAAAAAGGTAGCTTTGACTAGATGGACCTTTGTTGGTAAAGTGATGTCTGTGCTTTTTAATATGCTGTCTAGGTTTGTCATAGTTTTTTTTTTTCGCAAGGAGCTAAGCATCTTTTAATTTCATGGCTGGAGTCACTGTCCACAGTGATTTTGGAGCGTGAGGAAATAAAATCTGTCACTGTTTCCATTTTTTCCACATCTAGCTGCCATGAAGTGATGGGACCAGATGCCATGATCTTCATTTTTTCAATGTTGAGTTTTCAGCCAGCTTTTTCACTCTCCTCTTTTACCTTCATCAAGAGGCTCTTTAGTTCCTCCTCACTTTCTGCCATTAGGGTGGTATCATCTGCATATCTGAGGCTGCTGATATTTCTCCCAGCAATCTTGATTCCAGCTTGTGATTCATACAGCCTGGCATTTCTCATCATGTACTCTGCATATAAGTTAAATAAGCAGGTGGCAATGTACAGCCTCGATGTACTCCTTTACCAATTTTGAAGCAGTCCGTTATTCCATGTCCAGTGATAACTGTTGCTTCTTGTCCTGCATACAGGTTTCTCAGGAGGCAGGTAAGATGATTGGGTGTGCC
This sequence comes from Neotragus pygmaeus, assembly GCA_006410875.1. Taxonomy (NCBI): domain Eukaryota; kingdom Metazoa; phylum Chordata; class Mammalia; order Artiodactyla; family Bovidae; genus Neotragus; species Neotragus pygmaeus. Next base: position 1,385,542 of record SJYV01011142.1, on the reverse strand, counting down.
CATCTCTGTAAGAATTTTCCACAGTTTGTTGTGATCCACACAGTCAAAGACTTTAGCATAATCATGAAGCAGAAGTAGATTTTTTTTTTAATTCCCTTGCTTTTTCTGTGATCCAGCAGATCATAGAAATTGGCAGTTTCATCTCTGGTTCCTCTGCCTTTTTTGAATCCAGCTTGTGCATCTGAAAGTTTTCAATTCACATACTGCTAAAGCCTAGCTTGAAAGATTTTGAGCATAATCTTGCTAGCATGTGAAATGAGTGCAATCGTATAGTTATTTGAACATTCTTTGGCATTGCCTTTCTTTAGGATTAGAATGAAAACTGACCTTTGCTAGTCCTGTGGTCACTGGTGAGTTTTCCAGATTTGCTAGCATATTGAGTGCAGCATTTTCACAGCATCATCTTTTAGGACTTGAAATAGCTCTTCTGGAATTCCATCACCTCCACTAGCTTTGTTCGTAGTGATGCTTCCTAAGGCCCACTTGACTTCACACTCCAGGCAGGACATCAGGCTCTAGGTGACTGACCACACGATTGTGGTTATCTGGGTCACTAAGAACTTTTTTGTATAGTTCTTCTGTGTATTCTTGCCACCTCTTCTTAATCTCTTCTGCTTCTTGCTGTTTTTCTCCTTTATTATGCCCATCTTTGCATGAAATGTTTCCTTAGTATCTCTAATTTTCTTAAAGAAATCTCTAGTTTTTCCCATTCTATTGTTTTCCTCTCTTTCTTTGCATTGTTCATTTAGGAAAACTATCTCTCCTTGCTGTTTTCTGGAACCCTGCATTCAGATGGGTATATCTTTCTTTTTCTCGCATGCCTTTTGCTTCTTTTCTTTTCCCAGTTATTTGTAAGGCCTCCTCAGACAACCACCTTGCCTTCTTGGATTTCTTTTTCTTGGGGATGGTTTTGGTCACCACCTCTTGTACAGTGTTATGAACCCCTGTCCATATTTCTTCGGGCATTCTGTCTACCAGATCTAATCCCTTGAATCTGTTTGTCACCTCTACTGTGTAATAAGGGATTTGATTTAGGACATACCTAAATGACCCTGTGGTTTTTGCCTATTTTCTTCAATTTGAGCCTGAATTTTGCAATAAGAAGCTAATGGAATGAGCCACAGTCAACTCCAGTTCTTGTTGTTGCTGACTGTATACAGCTTCTCCATCTTCAGCTGCAAAGAATACAATCAGTCTGATATTGATATTGCCCATATGGTGATGTTCATGTGTAGAGTTATCTCCTGTGTTGTTGAAAGACGGTGTTTGCCATGCCCAGCATGTTGTCTTTACAAAACTCTGCTAGACTTTGCTGTGCTTTATTTTGTACTCCAAGGCCAACTTTGCTATTATTCCAGGTATCTCTTGACTTTCTACTTTTGCATCCAGTCCCCTATGATGAAAAGAACTTTTGTTGTTGTTGTTGTTCTAGAAGACATTGTAGGTCTTCATAGAATCATTCAGTTTTTTCAGCATTAGTGTTTGGGACATAGACTTTGATTACTATGATGTTGAATGGTTTGCCTTGGAAATGAGCCCAGATCATTCGGTCGTTTTTGAGACTGTATCCAAGTTTGCATTTCAAACTCTCTTGTTAACTATGAGGGCTACTCCATTTCTTCTAAGGGATTCTTGCCCATAGTAATAGATGTAGTGGTCATTGGAATTAAATTTGCCCATTCCTGTCCATTTTATTTCACTGATTCCTAAAATGGCCATGTTCACTCTTGCCATGTCCTGCTTAACCACATCCAATTTACCTTGATTCATGGACCTGACATTCCAAGTTCCTATGCAGTATTGTTCTTTGCAGCATCAGACTTTACTTTCACCACCAGATATGTCCACAACCGGGCATCATTTCCACTTTGGCTCAGCCTCTTCATTCTTTCTTGAGCTGAAAGAACATAGCCTGAACATTCTTTCTTGAGCTATTTCTCTGCTCTTCCCCAATAGCATACTGGATACCTACTGACCTGGGATGCTTATCTTTCAGTGTCATGTCTTTTTTGCTTTTTCATACTGTTCATGGGATTCTCAAGGCAAGAATACTGAAGTGGTTTGCCATTCTCTTCTCCAGTGGATTACGTTCTGTCAGGCCCTGACTAGCAGGGCCATGCCCTTCAGCTGTTTCACGTAGCTGGAGTACATGCCCAGTGGCATGGTTGTACCACTGCTGGTCCTCTTGAATGTGTTAACCTTCACCTGTCACTAGATGTTGGTCAATGTGTTGCTTGGGGGCCTGGGCAAAGGCCCTCCTGGAGTTGTTGGCTGGAACCAGTCAACCCTGAAATCCAAAGATGCTTGCTCCTTGAAAGAAAAACTATGACCAACGTAGACAGCATATTAAAAAGCAGACATTACTTTCCTGACAAATGTCTGTCTAGTCAGAGTTATGGTTTTTCCAGTAATCGTGTATGGATGTGAGAGTTGGACCATAAAGAAAGCTGAGCACTGAAGAATNACAGCATATTAAAAAGCAGACATTACTTTCCTGACAAATGTCTGTCTAGTCAGAGTTATGGTTTTTCCAGTAATCGTGTATGGATGTGAGAGTTGGACCATAAAGAAAGCTGAGCACTGAAGAATTAATGCTTTTGAACTGTGGTGAAGAAGACTCTTGAGAGTCCCTTGGACAGCAAGGAGATCCAACCAGTCCATCCTAAAGGAAATCAGTTATGAATATTCATTGGAAGGACTAATGCTGAAGCTGAAGCTCCAATACTTGGGCTACCTGATGCAAAGAACTGACTCATTTGAAAAGACTCTGATGCTGGCAAGACTGAAGGCAGGAGAAGGGGACGACCGAGGATGAGATGATTGGATGACATCACGGACTCAGTGGACATGAGTCTGAGCAAGCTCTGGGAGTTGATGATGGACAGGGAGGCCTGGCGCGCTGCAGTCCGTGGGGTCGCAAAGAGTCAGACATGACTGAGTGAACTGTACTGAACCCATTTTTTGATTGGATTGTTTGTTTTTTATATTGAGCTCCATGAGCTGTTTGTATATTTTGGAGATTGATTATTCCTTTGTATGTTTCATTTGCAAATATTTTCTCTTATTCTGAGGGTTGTCTTTTCATCTTGTTCATGGTTTTCTTTTCTTTGTTTCTACTTCATTTATTTCTGCTCTGATCTTTATGATTTCTTTTCTTCTACTGACTTTGGGTTTTCCTTGTTCTTCTTTCTCTAGTTGCTTTAGGCATAAGATTAGATTGTTTATTTGAGATTTTTTCTTGTTTTTTGAGGTGAGATTGAATTGCTATAAACTTTTCTCTTAGAACTGCTTTTGCTCGGTCCCATAGGTTTTGGGTCATCGTCAGTATCATTTCACTGCTATTTGTTTCTGTGTATTTTTAAAATTTCCTCTTTATAATTTCTGTAGTGATCACTTGGTTATATATAGCATCACACTGTTTAGCCTCCGTGTGTGTGTGTTACAGGTTTTTTTCCCCTGCAGTTGATTTTTAATCTCATAGCATTGTGGTTGGAAAAGATGCTTGATAAAATTTCAGCTTTCTTAGGTTTTCCAAGGCTTGATTTGTGACTCAAGATATAATCTATCCAGAAGAATACGCTTTCTTCTCANGTGTGTTACAGGTTTTTTTCCCCTGCAGTTGATTTTTAATCTCATAGCATTGTGGTTGGAAAAGATGCTTGATAAAATTTCAGCTTTCTTAGGTTTTCCAAGGCTTGATTTGTGACTCAAGATATAATCTATCCTGAAGAATGTTCCATGTGCTTTTGAGAAGAAAGCGTATTCTTCTGCTTTCAGTTGTAATGTCCTATAAATAGCAATTAAATCTATCTGGTCTATTGTGTCATTTAAAGCTTGTGTTTCCTTGGTTTCTGTCTGAATTATGTGTCCACTGGTGTAAGTGGGGTGTTAAAATCTCCCACTCTTATTGTGTTACTGTCAGTTTTTCCTTCTAGGGTTGTTAGCATTTGCCTTATATATTGAGGTGCTCCTAAGTTAGATGCATAAATATGAATATAAATTTATATATAAAAGATAGAAAAATTATATCTTCTTCAATTGATTCCTTGATCATTATGTAGTATCCTTATCTCTTATGGCAGCTTTTTTGGGGGCTATTTTGTCTGATAAGAATATTGCTGCTTCAGCTTTCTTTTGCATGGAGTATCTTTTTCCACCCTCTTACTTTCAGTCTGTATGTGTCTGAAGTGGGTCTCCAGTAGGTAGCCTATCCACAGGTTTTGTTTAGTATCCATTCAGCCAGTCTATGTCATTTGGTTGGGGCATTTGATTCATATACAATTAAAGAAATTACTGATGTATACATTCCTGTTGCCATTTTCTTAATTGTTTGGGGTTTGGTTTTGTGGGGTTTTTTATTCTCTTGTGTTTTCTGCCTCAAGAAGTTCCTCTAGCATTTGTTTAAAGGCAGCTTGGTAGTGTTGAATTCTGAGCATTTGCTTGTCTGTAAGGCTTTTCATTTCTCCATTAAATTTGAATGAGAGCCATGCTGGGAAGCGTAATCTTGGTTGTAAGCTTTTTCGTCACTTTAAATACATCCTGCCACTCCTTTCTGGCCTGCAGAGTTTCTGCTGAACAGTTAGCTGATAGCCTTATAGGGATTCCCTTGTATGTTATTTTTGCTTTTCCCTTGCTGCTTTTCATGGNGCCAAGCTCCCATCCATCTTTCCATGGCTCCATTAATCTCTCCTCTTCCTGAAAACAGACTTATCTTGCAATTGGCTTAAAAATCTCCCAGGGCTGCAAATAGGACTGCAGCTAGCACCAAATAGCCTCTGTGCTAATTAGAAAAAGACATTCCCTCTTGGGTGGGAGAATTCAGAAAGATGCCCCCTCCAGGCAGATCAAGTGAAGGGCACCTTCTTCTAAGCTAACTCTGGCAGTTGGAGAACAGACTGGATTTCAGGCCCCCTCGTGCTACCCCACTGGCCCTCACAATGCCCACTGGCCTCCGGCTCGCAAAATTGGCACTGACTAGTCTTCTGACACTGTCTCCTGGCTGGTATCTGCATTCTTAGTCCTCTTCACTTAACCAACACCNGAGAACAGACTGGATTTCAGGCCCCCTCGTGCTACCCCACTGGCCCTCACAATGCCCACTGGCCTCCGGCTCGCAAAATTGGCACTGACTAGTCTTCTGACACTGTCTCCTGGCTGGTATCTGCATTCTTAGTCCTCTTCACTTAACCAACACCAAAACTCACAATCCCTTTGGAGATATTAGCGAAGATCATAATGAATTCATTCACTACGATTTCTTTTAGTTGCACTGTCCTGTTCTATGAAGTGGTGACTGGCTCTTCGGCCACAAATTTTCAATACAAATCCTTGCTGAGTTGCTCTTTTTCCATGATCTTCTCTCCAATATTTTCTTTCTACATAAGGAATGAGCTGCAGGTTTAAATGCATATTTTCCTGACGTTGGGAACAATTTTATATCCTGTTTTCCTTCACCGTTAGTTTGGGATTGTTTCTGATTTTCAGAAGCCCATTTCATCAAATCTTTCTTGGCCTTTAAATATGTCTGCTCTCTCAAGATCTCCTCTATCAGTAATAATAGTTATAATGATAATTAGAACAAAAAATAATTGAACTGTTACCATATTCCGTGTGTAGGTGCTGTCCCATGTGCTCTTTGTGGATTAACTCATTTTAATTATCACAGAAGCCATGTGAGGCTGGTATTATGATTATTCTTGTTTTAAGAGGTGCTAACTGAGCCAAGAAAAGTGAAGTAATTTGCCAACAGCACATAGCTAGTGAGCAGTGGAGCCAAGATTCAAGCCCGAGCAGTCTGGCCGTAGAGCACCTGCTCTTAACTTCTTTCCATATTGTCTCCATCTCTTCACTAATCAGTACTATCTACTTCTCCATCACTCTGTGCATTCGCTATTGTTCTACACATATTTATTAATGCCTATATACCAGGCTTATGCTAGGTCCTGGGGGTGCAAACACAAGCTAAGATTCAAACTGCCTAAAATAAAGATCGTTTTAAAAGAGTGGGGGTGGACAAATAAGTATAAAGGCAATAGGTTTTATATGGTTTTACAGTTGACACGTCTTGGATGTTTACCTTGCCAATAATATCCTAATCCAGAAACTTCCCTTTCCCATTGCATCTGTAAAGGAATAAGCTTAGGCGCCCTATCGATAGCACTGTGTGACTATTTGCTTGCCCCGTGACTGGACCGGAGGGGCTACAAGACCTACGTTCTACCAACACAACGGATATAAACCCCCAATTTGCTCTTCAAAGATATTTGAACGAAGGACACAGTAAAGATAGGTCCTTAAGAGAAGGGCTGGTGTAGTCACTTTGGCAAACACACGTGTTGGGGAATTGAATAAGCAAAGGTTCTGATGTGAGACTGATCATGATAGTTTATGGACCATGAAGGACCTGCCTGATGTCAGAGAGATGGCCTCCAGGCTAAGATAGTGGAAGATAGGTGATTTAGCCCAAAATATAAACACTAATTCCCAAGAGCCACAAAGGAACATCAGTCTAACTGATGGCTATGGAAAAAGGTGTTAAGAAGGTATAGCCTTAGGGGCCAAATGCAGATGTCTGTATATGACACAGGAGGTGGGTGGCTTTCAAACATTTCCTTCTGCAAACTGCAGGTCATTGGGAACCCAAAGCCACAAAGCCAGTAAAAGGATCATTGTTCTGGTATAAGCTAGGGTCAAGGCCAGGGAACCTTCCTTCCTGTTCCCTACAAGGTAGTGATGCTCCTGGAGTTATGTTACTTANTAGACGGCAGCCCACCAGGCTCCCTTGTCCCCAGGATTCTCCAGGCAAGAACACTGGAGTGGGTTGCCATTCCCTTCTCCAATGCATGAAAGTGAAAAGTCAAAGTGAAGTCGCTCAGTCATGTCTGACTCTTAGTGACCTCATGGACTGCAGCCTACCAGGCTCCTCTCTCTGTCCATGGGATTTTCCAGGCAAGAGTACTGGAGTGGGGGCCATTGCCATCTCTGAGGAGAGGTAAATGTCTAAGTTATAACCTTGTCCAAATAGACTGACAGCCTAATTTCAGAAGAAATAAATACCATAGCCTGACCAGAATGAACCAGTCCTAGCTAAAGCTTCCCTTTGCCTCTCTCTACAGGGCAGTCTTGGAGTCAGCGGATCCCCATTTTAGTCCTCCAAAATCGAACTTTATGGAAAAAGTCCTCTTCATTTTTGAAGACTGAGTGGGGAGAATTCCTCTCGTGGTCCAGTGGTTAGGACTCTTTGCTGCTTCTGCACGAGTTCAGTACCGGTCAAGAAACTAAGTTCCCACATGCTGCACAGCTGAAAAAAAAGACAAACAACTGATTAGGTCTCTTTGCCTTATCAGAAAGATTTAATAATTAAACCAGAAAGTCGAATTGTTTGACGGCCTGTTAGGATCCAAGTGTACTACATACTTCATATGCCTGTAAGTTCCTTTTTAGAGTAAGAGGCAGAACTTGGTATTGACAACAACTGAACAGGTGGAAGACAGCACCAGAGTCATTGTGTTTGCCAGTTACCCATAACACTAGGCCTGAGTGTTGGTGGGAGTCTAAAGTGGTGTAGCCATTATGAAAAACAGTATGGAGCTTCCTCTTAAAAATTAAAAACAGACCTACCATACAGTCCAGCAGTTCTATTTCTGGGGTTTTTTTCTTCTGGAAAAATCCCACTAAATCAGAAAGATATATGCACCCCATGTTCATTTCAGCATTGATTACTGTAGGAAAGATATAGAAGCAACCTAAGTGTCTGTCAATAGATGAATAGATAAAGATTTGGTATATGCATTTGGCCATAAAAACAAATGAAATCCTGTTGTTTGTGAAAACATGAATGGACCTAGAAGATAGTAATGCAAGTGAAGTCAGTCAGAGAAAGACAAATATGATTTCAATTACATGTGGAATCTAGAAAACAAATGAATCGAACATAATGAAGCAGTCTCATAGATACAGAGAATAAACAAGTGGTATTGCCAAAGAGGAGGGATATAGAGGGTGGCGGGATAAGTGAAATAGGTAAGAAAAATTAAGAGATAAAAACTTACAGTTAGAAAAGAATGAGTCATGGGGATAAAATATACAGCATAGGTAATATAGTCAATAATATTGTTATAACTTTGCATGGTGACAGGTGGTAACAAGACTTATTGTGATCATTTTGTAATGTATAGATATACTGAATCACTATATTGTGCATGTAGAACTAACATAGTGTTGCAAGTTGGTTTTACTTAAATTTAAAAATTAAAAAAAGGGGAAGAAAATAAGGGTACCAGTCAGTGAAACATGTAATGAGTAAAAATGGCATTGCAGGTAGAGAGAGAATCATTAGTAAGTTAATAATTAGGAAAAGTTAGATGAAGTGAGTAAATGGCTGGAAAAATTGTAACTTACAGCTGACTTGAAAAGAAGTAGAAAGCTTGCGTGGTTAAAGTAATGGTGGATCTGGGTTTTTTAAAAAAAGAAAAGCAACTTACCATAAGGAACATAAATGACTACATGGTTTTACTGACAATTTCTATGTAACTTTATATAAATATGTCCCAAATTTAATCAGATTTCTAGGCATAGAAATTTGAAATGGCCCCCTGTTCATTCTGTAAGCCCAGTATAAATTTGTTGTTAAAAGCCAGAAGAATAACAAAAAAGGAAAATTAGGTTTATTTCACCCAGAAATATATATTAGGTTATACACACAGAAATCATAAAATATATTAGCAAGTAAAATTTGACAGTGTATGAAAAGGTAATATATCATGATTTAAAATAGATTCACGATAGGTAGTAAAGGAGATTTTTTAAAAAATCCACAAGTATAGTGTACCATTGTAACATAATAAAATGAAACAGTAGGTAGATGAAAAGCATTTGATAAAACTCGAAACCAGTTCATTAAGGAAAACATTTCAGGTAGTTAGAAGAAATTTCCAATTGAGAATTTAAAAAACTTGAGCAGACATCATGCTGAAGGAGATATTTTAGTAGTAGTCTTTTTAAATTAAAAATAAAGTAAGATGCCAATTATTATTACTATTTGTTATTGATGGTCCTAACCAGTATAGCAAGAAAAGAAAGTCTTAAGAACCCGAAAGGAAAAAATAAAATTGTAGTAATTTGTCATTTATGTGGAAAAGTCAAAGAATCTATGGGCAAAATATTTTCAAAATGTAAGAATTAATTATTTGCTTGGCCATAAAGTTTCAACAAGTTTCATAGATTGAGATTACACAGAATGTGTTTTCTGATCACATTGGAATTAAGCTAGGTATCAGTAATAAGTGATATTAAGAAAATTTCCAAATGTTTGATATTTAAGCAGTATTTTCTAAGTGAAAGAAGGAAAAACTCACAGAAAATGTTTTGAGCTGAATGATAATGAAAATGTCATTTATGAAAACATATGAGCTTCCTGTACTTATAGGGAAATTTACATGCTTAAATGCATTTCTTGAAAAAGACTGAAAGCAAAATATCAATGATCTAAGTATTCATTTGAAGAAGTTAGAGAAAGAATTGTAACAGTTAAACCCAAAGAAAGTAGAAGGAAGGAAGGAAACTGTAGGCCTGTTTCAGAGGATTCTAAAGTAACTTTGAAGTTCAAAGTGCTCCACCTGCCCGCTGCCCCCCAAATGATTATATGTAGCTCCTAGTTGTGCTGCTCTTCCTCTTGGGAGATCTGGTTCTTTCTAGCTCAGTGTCCTGAAACTACCCACTGAGTAGACAGGATGAGTAGGTGAACAGAAGTGTCTAAAGTAAGAGGCTCCTGATGTCCGGACTTGGAATCATGCACTGACAACAAACAGGACTCTTCTGGCAAAGTCACCACTGATTATTCTTTCCCAGACGTGCTTTAAGGAGGGAATTAAATGAAACAGCACTGGGTATGTCAAGGTGACCATTTGGAAACTACTTTCAGTTCTAATATACCTGCCATTTGTACAGCATTTGTTATAGTAAGACATTTTCTAACATAGAATGACTTGAAGATAGCTAAAATTTTACTTTAGGAACTGTTTGTGAGGAAGTGTGTATTGAGTTGGAGAAGGCAATGGCACCCACTCCAGTACTCATGCCTGGAAAATCCCATGGACAGAGGAGCCTGGAAGGCTGCAGTCCATGGGGTCGCTGAGGGTCGGACATGACTGAGGGACTTCACTTTCACTTTTCACTTTCATGCATTGGAGAAGGAAACAGCAACCCACTCCAGTGTTCTTGCCTGGAGAATCCCGGGGACTGGGGAGCCTGGTGGGCCGCCGTCTATAGGGTCGCACAGAGTTGGACATGACTGAAGTGACTTAGCAGTAGCAGTAGTGTATTGAGTACCTATGAGAATGCGTTTTCATTCAAGGCTCTCAGTTAAGAATAGGCTCAAAATAGGTGTTTCAAAAAGGAGTTTTTATGTAGGGGAGTGAAGGGAAATCTTAGGTCATTAATGTGCAGGAGAGAAATTGAAAAAGTGGATAAGCCTAGAAAAAGAAGTTTCTTTCCTTAGATATATGGAAGAATTAACAGAAGGGAGGTGCTAGATAATCAACACATTTGTTACACAGTGTGTCTTGTATTTTACATTTATCTGCCTTACTCAATTTCAACTAAAATGAGCTCAGTAATTGTGAGACTTGAGGATCTCCCTTGTGGTCTAGTGGTTAAGAATCTGCCTGCCAGTGCAGGAGACAAGGGTTTGATCCTTGCTCTGGGTGGATTTCACTTGCTGCAAAGCAGCTAAGCCTGCAGGCCATAATTACTGAAGCCTGTGTGCCCAGAGCCCATGCTCCGCAACGAGAGAAGCCACAGCAATGAGAAGCCTGTGTACCACAACAAAGAGTAGGCCACACTTGCCATAGCTAGAGAAACCCTGTGTGCAACAACACTCAGTGCAGCCATAACTATATAAATAAAATTTTTAAAAAAAGATTTCATTTACCTGCCACCTCTCCCATTCCCCAGGTATTTATACTTTCATTCTTCTACCTGAATGCACACTGGGGAAAAGTTGCAAACAAGTCATAAAGAGTTTTCTACTCAGTTGAAGAAGTGAAATGACTTAATTAGTTGGGAAGCAAGTGAATGGTAATGGCTTTGTAAGACATCCTTGAGTAAGACATCGAAGACTAAATTAGAAGAACCGATTATTAAATCTTCTACAGGCTTGTAAATACAAGACATATATATGAAACACTTAGGATTTTAAGAATTTTCAAAGGTATTTCGCCTTGTGTCTTATTTTTGAATAATTTGAGACTTTACCAAAATTTGAAACCAAATCTAGTTACATCAGACTTAAGAAACAGATTATAAGATTCTGTGATGATTCATGCCATTTGTTGTGAATTTTTTTGTTTTGTTTTTGTTTTCTTGGCCGCTTTGCTCTGCTTTGGGATCTTAGTTCCTTGACCAGGGATTGAACCTGCTCCCTTGGCAATGAGCATGGAGCCCTAACCACTGGATGACCCTGTGAATTTTTAAAAAAGAGTTCAAAGGGTCCTTCACCCCACCCCTAGTTTGATCTCTAAAATAACATTTCTAAAAATAGAATTGTTAAATCTCTTAACCTGAAGATAAAGCTCCTTTTGAGTAGTTTTTTTTTAGACTTTAATGGATAGTGTGTGGGAGCATCTGAGATACTAAAAATTTCCCTTTTTGTTTAAGTATTTCCTTTGATCAAGGCACTTGGTTGTAAACTTTGAGCTTTGCCATTATTTCTGATGAAAACATGGACAGAAAGTAATATTGTAAACTTTATCTCCATTNTATTCTGCTGCTTTTCGTTAGAATCCCCTATAGATATCAAGTCCATCTGGTCTAATGTGTCATTTAAACCTGTGTTTTCTTATTGATTTTTTGTCTGAATGATCTGTCCATTGATGAAACTGAGGTGTTAAAGTCCTCCATTATTATTGTGTTGCTGTCGATTTCTCCTTTTATGGTTGTTACCATTTGCCTTATATATTGAAGTGATCCTGAGTGTATATATATTTAAAATTGTTATATCTTCTTCTTGGATTGATCCCTTGATCTTTATAGTGTCCTTCCCTGTCTCTTGTAACAATCTTTAAAGTCTGTTTTGTCTGAGTATTACTATTCCAGCTTTCTTTTGATTTCTATTTGCATGGAATACCTTCTCCATCCCCTCACTTTGTCTCTATGTGTCCCTATATCTGAAATGGTTCTCTTATAGATAGCATATATATGGGTCCTGTTTTTGTATCCATTTAGCCAGCCTATGTCTTTGGTTGGAGCATTTAATCCATTTACATTTAAGGTAGTTATTGAAATGTATTGGGTTGGCCCAAAAGTTCATTCTGAGTTTCCATGAGATCTTATGGAAAAGCATAAGCAAAATTTTAGGCCAACTCATATGTTCCTTTTGTCATTTTTTTTTTTTTAAATCAAAGGATACTTGCTTTACAGAATTGTGTTGGTTTCTCCCAGACTTTAACACGAATCAGCCCTAAGTATATGTATGTCTCCTCCCTCTTAAACCGTCCGCCCACTCCCCTCCCAGTCCCACCACTCTAGATTGTTGCAGAGCTCAACTCAGGTTTGAGTTCCAAGTCATACAACAAATTCCCATTGCCTATTGCCATTCTTCATTATTTTGGATTTGGTTTTGTAGATGTTTTTTCTTCCTTTTTTCTTTTGCTCTCTTATGACTTGATGACTAACTTTAGTGTTGTGTTTGGATTCTTTTTTTGTTTTTATGTATCTAGTGTAGACTTTCAGTTTGCATTTACCATTAGGTTTTGATACAGCAGTCTGTATAGAAACAAGATTGTTTTAAGTTGCTGGTCTTCTAATTTCAAATGCATTTCCAATGTCCTGCATTTGTGCTCTCCTCTCCTCACAGTTGCTGGTTTTGATATATTTGTGTGCAGATAATTTCTTTTCCTTACTATGTGTTTGCCTTTACCAGTGAGCTTTTCCATTTGTAATTTTTCATTTCTAGTTGTGGCCTTTTCTGCCTAGAAAAGTAATAAGTTCCTTTAGCGTTTGTTGCAAAGCTGGTCTGGTGGTACTGAATTCTATCTTTTGCTTGTCTGTAAAGCTTTTGATTTCTCCATCAAATCTGAACAAGAGCCTTGCTGGATAGAGTATTCTTGGTTGTAGCTTCTTTCCTTTCATCACTTTAAATATCTCATGCCACTCCCTTCTGGCCTCCAGAGGTTCTGCTGAGAAATCAGCTGATAACTTATAAGGGAACTCTCATAAGGTTATTTGTCGCTTTTCCCTTGTTGCTTTTCATGTTCTTTGTCTTTTTGTCAATTTGATTACTATATGTCTTGGTGCGTTCTTCCTTGGGTTTATCCTGTGTGGGACTCTGTACTTCTTGGACTCAGCTGATCTCACAGCATTTAGTAAAAAACTGTTTCATATTAAAGACTTAGATATAATCCCTGAAACCAAAAATCTAGAAGATGAAAACATAGAGGAAAATGTTTTTGACATTGGTTTTGGCATTGATTATTTACATATAGCCCCCAAAGCACAGGTAGCCAAAGCAAAAAATAGATAAGTAGAAACTTTTGCACAGTAAAGGTAACAGTCAACAGAGTGAAAGGCAACCTATGGATTAAGAAACCATTGACATTTGCAAATCATGTATCTGGTAAGAGGTAAATATCCAAAATATATAGGGACGTCATACCAAAAAACTCATTTCAGAAATGAGGAGAGGACCTGAAGAGATCTTTCTCAAAAGATAGACACATGGTCAACAGCTGTATGAAGAGGTGCTCAGCATCAGCAATCATTGGGGAAATACAAATCAAAACAAGTTACATCATCTCATACCTGTTAGAATGTCTATTGTCAAAAAGACAAAAAACCAGTGTAGGGGAGGGTGTAAAGGAAACCCTTATGCACTGTTGATGGGAATGTAAATTGGTACAGCCACTATGGAAAACATTATAGAGGTTCCTCAAAGAATTAAAACTGAAACTGTTAGTGTATTATGACCCAGCAGCAGGTTGCCTTTCTCTGTTGATTTCTCTTGCTGTGCAGAAGATTGTTAGATATAGTCTCACTTGCCTGTTTTTTGCTCTTGTTCTTTTCACATTTGGCGAGAGATTTGGAAGTTTGTCTTTTCTTGGAGACTATTAGTGGAATTGCTTAGGAGTCCTATTTCTTTTATGGGATTAAAAAACAAAGTATTAGTAATTTAGCATTTGGGGAGAACTTTGCAAGTTTGTTTTCACTAGGAGGCTGTGAAACACATTAGGTGTACTTTGTCTTTTATAAAATTAAAAACCAAATAATTTAAAAACAAAACAAGCTTTCAAGATGTTAAGGTTGCCACTTTTAAACACCTTGAGGAGGAGCCTGGCACTCTTTCTCTGTCTCTGATAAGAACCTATCCTAGTTCTTATTTTCAGCCAATATCCTAATTTGAGACCCTCTGTCAGAGAGCTGCATCTAATGCAGTATTGATTATTTCCATCCTGTCTGTGCTGTTGACAATGTTTAAGAAAAACACGGTTTCTCCAAAATGTTTGCTAAAGTGGAGAATCAGCCTGGCATATGAGTCTCAACACAGTAACAAGTGAAGGATGTAAATCCTTAGGAAGAACACACAATTTTGAAAAGTCACCTCCTCTAGAATTCTTTTCTCTTAGTACTTTAGTTTTTGTCCACATAGTAATCTAATCTTCAAGGATTTGGGACATGTTCATGCTTTATAGGCAACTTTTTATAGTTGTTTGTGTCATAATATCCATCCCCCTCGCCCCCAGAGTTAATTTAGGATTAAGTCTTAATTTTATTCATGTGTAATATTTCATATCTCTGTTTTCTATAACCTTGACACATTATACTTTTCTTTGTGGCCCACTGTATCAACATTCCTTGGGAAACAGTCTAATAGTGAAGCCTATTGTGGCTTTAATAAAATAATCAAAGTTTATGCTTGAGGAATATGTACATGTCATAACATCTTCTCTATATCTCAGTACAATTATTACCCTTATTAGTTAGCATTCATTATTCTTATATAGCAGTATATAGCCCAAAATATCATTGCCCAAAGGGCAGAGAGAACAGACACATAGACGCCAAAAGAAATGGAACAGAAATCTAGGAAAGACCTTTTTAAGTGAAGAGAGCACATGCAGGTATTGATTTTTCTTGCTTAGATATTTTACCACAGCACTACTGAGAGCTGAGAAACCACTACAGATTATTTTCCAATAAATAATATACCAGTAGCTTTTTTTTGTTTTTTCCAGGCTTGCTAACCTCTCACCTTAAATTATATTAATATTCTTTCTGCTGCTAGAATAGGAAAGATAGAAAGAAAAGGGGAAATAGCCCAGTGGCAGTACACTCCTGAAGAAAATAATCAACCGCTTATTTTTGTATGTGTGTATTTTGTAGGGAGCAAAAGTAGAACCGGGTGTGTTTTTAAAGTGTTATCCAGACATAGAAGTTGAAAAGAGTACATTCATTTTTAGGTCATGGGAACCAGAGGATTCTTGAATGTCCCCCAGTCTGTTGCAGTGGAGATGATGTGTTTGGCTATGTGAATGGATTTTCCCAAATCAGGCCTGAATGTGAGGTTCATTCTTTCTCTTTTGTAGAACTCCCTGTGTTTGGAGTCCTAGCCCTTACGTGTTCCACACCCTGATGGCTGCTTGTGGCTCTGCCCTGCAAGCTCGCACAGTGTGTTCATAAAGAGAAGATCCACCTCTTAGAGGCCTGTAATTTTGCTTTCACGGTTTGCTATTACAGCTCATTACTCCACCATTGTATGATGTTGCTTCAGTGTGTCTTTTTAGAAATCCACTTGGAACCCAAACTGATATTTACCATTTGAAAGGACAGATGGGAGGCTTTCCATCCAAGTGTCGGAAAGCCCAACCCATGTTCTCTGAGGCAAAGTGGGAAATTACTGGCTCACATAGTAGGAAAAGTCCAGTGTTACTTGAAGATATCCCTTGGCCCAGGGCTTAAAATGCTACCAGAACTCTGTCACCCAGTTCTGTCTTCATTTTTAGGCTCCCTCTGGTGACAAGATGGCAGGCAGAGGTTCCTGCTCTGTATATGCTCAGATTCTAGTCAGCTGCTTAAAGACTATTTGAGCAAAGGGTCTAGGCTTGGCAAGCATTCACCCAGTTATCTTATATGCCGATCTCTGAACCAGTAGTTCTGGTTCAAGAGAATGGAATGTGCTGATTGGCTTGGATCTAGATCACATACCTTCTGCTGGAGCTGGGGATAGGGTCGGCTCCATACAGTTCACATGAGTTGAACACTATTAGCCAAAGACAAGATGTTTATTCTGCATGACTGAAAAATAAGAAATGCCCATTACAACATTAAATGACAAATGAAATCACCAGTTACAAGATCCTAGTGTACAGCTCCCTGAATATAATGTTAATGTAACAGTTGGCTGAGAGAAGTGCACATGTAGAACATGAGGGTAAAAGAATCCAGAAGCAGTTCAGCCTATAGAAAGGGCATTGAGGACTGCTGATTAGGTTAATGCCATTTGACGTGTGTTGAAATGGATGCCCAGAAAAGTCGCAGGTTCAAGCTCACGTGAAAGATCAGTTTTAGAATTAAGAACATAATCTCAACTCCCACTTTCAGCCATGATGGGAGAAATAGACATACCTTCCCATCTTACACAACTAGCAAACCATAAAAAGTATACAAAACAGCAGTCAGACATTGAACAACAGGTNTTTTTAAAATTATGTCCTGTAGTTATGTCATGTAACAGAATGTTTTGTTGCATAACTTGCCTTTCAAGACAGTTTGAGTAGAATATATCCTTTTTTGTTAAAGCATAGTAAACTCTCCTGGGTTAAAACAACAATAAACTGTTATACTGCTGTTTTTTGTTTTTGTTTTTTCATAAAATTCAGGGACTTATTCTGGACACAATGTATTTTTCTTACTGAAGTATCATAGATCTTGATAGAGCTGTCACAGCAGAAATGGGGGAGAAAAATATGCTGAGAGACATTATGATTCAAAAGAGAAAGCAGCTGGCTCTGTTATATCCTCCTGACTATTGGTCCAAAAGTAGTGTTTTTGTATTCTGACGCCAGGTGTAAACAGTAGTCATCTATTCAGATCATTAATAATTTCCTTTCAAAGTAAATGAGACTATATTAGGCAAGAAATTTTAAAGTCTGTAGTTGTTTTGGAGAATTTTCTATTTTCATTAGAAATTTAGAATTTTCATTAGAAAATTTCCTTTCTTTACTCTTAGTTATATCCTTCTGCTAGTATGTGTTAAAAATATCATTCTGAAAAATTGACTTGTATTGCTTTTTAGTTGCTAAGTCGTGTCCAACTCAGCAACACCACAGACTGTAGCATACCAGATTCCTCTGTCCTCTACTATCTCTTGGAGTTTGCTCAAATTCATGTCCATTGAATCGGTGATAATAACTAACCATCTTAACCTCTGTTTCCCCCTTCTCCGTTTGCCTTCACTCTTTCCCAGCATCAGGATCTTTTGCAGTGCATCGGCTCTTGGCTTCAGGTGGCCGGATTATTGGAACTTCAGCTTTAGCAGTGGTTCTTCCAGTGAATATTGAGGATTGATATCTTTTAATATCAACTGGTTTGATTTCCTTGCAGACTCTCGGGTCTTCTTCAGCACCGCAATAGGATAGCATCAGTCCTCTGGTGCTCAGCCTTCTTTATGGTCCAGTTCTCGCATCCATACATGACTACTGGAAAAGCCATAGCTTTGACTATATGGACCTTTGTCAGCAAAGTGATGTCTCTGTGTTAATACACTATCTAGGTTTTGTCATAGCTTTTCTTCCAAGGAGCAAGCTTCTTTTTAATTTCATGGCTGTGGTCAATGTCTGCAGTGATTTTGGAGCCCAAGAAAATAAAATCTGCCACTGTTTCCACTTCTTCCCCATTTGCCATGAAGTGNACTATCTAGGTTTTGTCATAGCTTTTCTTCCAAGGAGCAAGCTTCTTTTTAATTTCATGGCTGTGGTCAATGTCTGCAGTGATTTTGGAGCCCAAGAAAATAAAATCTGCCACTGTTTCCACTTCTTCCCCATTTGCCATGAAGTGATAGAACTGGATGCCATAATGTGAGTTTTTTTAATGATGAGTTTCAAGCCAGTTTTTTCACTCACCTCCTTGACCCTCATCAAGAGGCTCTTTAGTTTCTCTTAACTTTCTGCCATTAGTGTAGTATCATCTGCGTATTTGAAGTTGTTGATATTTCTCCCAGCGGTCTTTATTCCATCTAGTGATTCATCCATCCTGGCATTTGGCATGATGTATTCTGTATAGAAGTTAAATAAGCAGGGTGACAATACAGCCTTGACATACTCCTTTTCCATGTTGGACCAGTCTGTGGTCCATGTCTGGTTCTAACTCTTGTGTCTTGACCTGCAGTCACGTTTCTCAGAATACAGATAAGGTGGTCTGGTACTCCCATCTCTGAGAATTTTCCATAGTTTGCTGTGATCCACACAAAAGCTTTAGTGTAGTCGATGAAGCAGAAGTAGATATTTTTCTGGAATTCTCTTGCTTTCTCCATGATCCAACAAATGTTGGCAATTTGATCTCTGGTTCCTCTGNGTACTCCCATCTCTGAGAATTTTCCATAGTTTGCTGTGATCCACACAAAAGCTTTAGTGTAGTCGATGAAGCAGAAGTAGATATTTTTCTGGAATTCTCTTGCTTTCTCCATGATCCAACAAATGTTGGCAATTTGATCTCTGGTTCCTCTGCTCTTCAAAACCTAGCATGTACTTCTGGAATTTCTCTAGCTTGAAAGATTTTGAGCATAACTTTGGTAGCATGTGAAAAGAGCATAGTTGTACAGTAGTTTGAACATTCTTTGGCATTTCCTTTCTTTGGAATTGGAATGAAAGCTGACCTTTTCCAGCCCTCTGACCACTACTGAGTTTTCCAAATTTGCCGACATACCAAGTAGAGCACTATAACAGCATCATTTTCTAGGATTTACAGTAGCTCAGCTAGAATTCCATCACTTCCTTTAGCTTTGTTCGTAGTAATGCTTTCTAAGGATCACTTGACTTTCGTTGCAGAATGTCCTGTTCTAGGTGAGTGACCATACCATCGTGGTTATCTGGGTCATTAAGACCTTTCTTGTATAGTTGCCACCTCTTCTTAATCTCTTCTTTTAGGTCCATACCATTTTTGTCCTTTATCATGCCCATCCTTGCGTGAAATGTACCCTTGATATCACCAGCTTCCTTGAAGTTATCTCCAGTCTTTTCCATTCTGTTGTTTTCCTCCATTTCTTTACATTACTCATTTTAGAAGCCCTTATCACTCCTTCCTATTCTCTGGGACTCTGCATTCAGTTGGGTATAATTTTCTCTTTCTCCTTGGCCTTTCACTTCTCTTTTTTCCTCAGCTATTTGTAAATCCTTCTCAAACAGCCACTTTGCCTTCTTGTGTTTCTTTTCCTTTCCTTTGATCATTTCCTTCTGTACAGTGTTATGAACCTCCGTTCACAGTTCTTCAGGCATTCTGTCTAACAGATCAAATCCCTTGAATCTATTCCTCACTTCCACTGTGTAATCATGAGGGATTTGATTTAGGTCATACCTGAATAGCATAGTGATTTTCCCTACTTTCTTCAATTTGAGCCTGAATTTTGCAAAGGAGCTAATGGAATGAGCCAGTCAGCTCCAAGTTTTGTTTTTGCTGTCTATGTAAAGCTTCTCTCTTCAGCTGCAAAGAACATAATCATTCTGATTTTAATGTTGACCACTTGGTGATGTCCACATGTTGAGTCATCTCTTCTGTTGCTGAAAAAGGATGTTTGCTATGACCAGCATGTTCCTTGACAAAACTCTATTAGCCTTTGCTGTGCTTGTATTTTGTATTCCAAGGCCAAACGCCAAACTTGCCTTTATTCCAGGTATCTCTTCCTGCTTTTGCCTTCCAGCCCCCTATGATAAAAAGGACATCTGTTTTTGGTATTAGTTCTAGAAGATGTTAGACATCTTCATAGATTTGGTCAACTTTAGCTTCTCCGTTAGTGGTTGAGGCATAGACTTGGATTACTATGATGTTGAATGATTTGCCTTGGAAATGAACTGAGATTATTCTGTTGTTTTTGAGATTGTGTCCAAGTACTGTCCCCCTGGTGGCTCAGATAGTAAAGCGTCTGCCTGCAATGCACGATACCTGGGTTCAGTCCCTGGATTGGGAAGATCCCCTGGAGAAGGAAACAGCAACCCACTCCAGTACTCTTGCCTGGGAAATTCCATGGACTGAGGAGTCTGGTAGGCTACAGTCTGTGGGGTCGCAAAGAGGTGGACACAACTGAGCAACTTCACTTCACTGCATTTCAAACTCTTGTTGACTGTGAGGGCTCCTTGTATACTTGAGTTTTTTTGTTTAAAATTATTGCATCTCTTAGAAATAAGTATATTATCACATTAAATATATATAAATTCTTTGGAAAGATTTGTAAAAGATAAAGTGATTAGGAAAAGAAATGTAAACTTTTAATGGTATTGATGACTGTTGTTTAGGAAGCAGTACTGCTGGCGCACCCTTTCAGTGCTATGAAACAAGAGCAGCAGAGAAAATGGATTGAAGAGTTGAACAAACAAATAGAAGATGACCGGCAAAAAAAAGCAGAGGAGAAAATTATATCCTCAATGGTAATTTATAAAGTTTCATGGGTATACAGGAAAAGAAAAAATTAAACATCTTTAATCATAAACTTAAAAGTATCCTAAAACTGCATGACAAGACTAGAATATTTAAATTTTTCCACATTTGCTCTTGTGAACCTTTTTTGAATGAATTTAGTAAGTGCGATTTTGCATAGTTTCTTGTAACTTGTTAGACAGTTCCTAATTCTTTGAGTTTTTCATACTCTCTAAGCTTAGCTATCTCAACGTATGTGGAATCAATACAGAATGCAGTTTTGTTAATTTTCATGACACTTGTTTTGCTGTGTGGTGACTTTTAGAAATTGTGTTATTTGTCATTTGGGATTTTAAATGTAAGAGGAGTTATTAAAGTTCTTAGCAGGTCTTGTTTGTCGTGATTAGGGTGAGGAACATGACAGATGGGCGATGCATTTTGATTCCTTAAAGAACTATCCTGGTTCTCAGTCTCGACTATCCTCTCAGTCAGTGCAAAAACAACCAGAGTACTTCTGTGTCTCTCCGGACACTCAGGACCTGGCTGATATCAGCAGTCTGTATACACCTACAGTTGGAAGCCAGATTGAACCTTCAGAGGAGGAACGTACAGTGAAACCTTTTAGAGATACAGCTGTGGCAAACATTCAGAAAACGAAGTGAGTTCATTCTTCAATATTTATTGATGTTTAAGAAAGTCTGTGTGCCTTTTTTTAGGGCTGTTGTCTGTTTATATCTTAACTGTTTTCAGTTCCCTATTTTTATTTATAGTAGAAATGACTCGGTAGAGCTCCTTGCCTTTCCACTGCATCTCTTTTAGGTGTCCTATATTAATCTCCTTGCCTATCCAAAAAAAAAAAAAGTAGAAATAATGTATTTCAAACAAAAATGAGTTAGTACTTTGTTAAATTCACCTTTGTGGGTTTTAAGTAGCTAATATATCTCTCTTGCCAGCTTTCTCCGTTCTATGACTGCTCTTTTGGACCCAGCTCAGATTGAGGAACGAGACAGGAGGCGACAAAAACAGTTAGAACATCAGGTATTGCATTGTAACATGTTGTTCTTTGCCTTAATAGTTAGTAGTCATGGCCTAGATACCTAAGTGAATGGAAATTAAAATTTTGCTATAAATTTAGAGCACAAGCCTTGTACAATCCTGTGATTACATCTAATCCCTACCCCAACTGGCATTATATTAGAATCATGCTCATGTTGAGAACTAGGTGGTATCACATATGGTACAGCCACCTGCCTTCCAAGAGAGAAGGTCTCTAATGTATAGGTTGTGTATCTGAAATCATACTGAATCTGTTTAAGTTAATAGTATTAAGTTGTTTTTGGAATTTTTTCCCCCCCTCCAGTTTTTCTGAATTCTGTTCAGGGTCTTTGAATTAGGTCTTTGAAGGGAAATATATATAAAGGATTGAGGTAAAATTATGATTAAGAAATCTAGCAGATATTATAAGAAAGGAAACTAAGATTAAAATTCTACCCTAATTTTAGTCTAATACTAAAGGGACTTGAATGTCTAATAATTCTTTAAAATGTCTACTGTGTGAAGAATTTGGCTTAGTTCATGTAGTTAACAGTCAATTAAGTGAACAGACATTTATAGAGCATCTGCTATTTTTACTAGGCAGTATGTTAAACACTGAGATTCTTTCCTCAGTTGGTTTTCTCTTAGTTCTTCTAAGAGCCCTCCTGGGGTTAAAAAAAAAGGCATGTAGAACTTGACAGGTGGGAGATGGGAAAAACCTGACATTCTAATTTAACTTGACATTCTAACTTAATTCATGTACATACTACCCTCTGTATATTGATGAACATTTTGAAACACCAGAAAAACGCTGTGTAAATTTTTTAGATTTATGACAGTGATTTATGTTACTGTTTATGAGTAGAAAGCTATCACTGCTCAGGTAGAAGAGAAGCGCAAGCAAAAGCAGCTCGAAGAAGAGCAGAGAAAGAAGGAGGAGCAAGAGGAGGAGCGTCGTTTAGCCCGGGAACGAGAACAGATGCAGAGACAGTATGAAGAAGACATACTTAAGCAAAAACAAAAGGAAGTAGGTTATCTATATCGTAACTGTGACATTTTAAAGTAAAAGTGGGTTTGTTTTTAAAGAAAAAATAACCAGAATATTTGCATGTATTTTGAAATAGTGAAGCTGTATGCAGAAACAGTAAAGCTTTGTGTAAAGGTTTTGTAAGTAGGAAGAAAGCTGGAGCTTTTACTTTTTCAAAAGATTTTTTCACAGATGCTATTTTCTTCTCTCCTCTGAGGCGAGGGGAGGTCAAGATGAGTTATTACAACATAAAACAAAAATTTTCCATATCCTTAATTTTGGAGTGTTTCCTAAGCAATGATTATTAATAAATTTCTAGATATGTTAAGAGAAATGATTGGGCTTTCTGTCTGAATTCATTTGTGAACAGGAGCATTTACTTGCAGAATGACTGGGTGGGATTGATCATAGATTCTGTTGCTATGTTAGAGGATTCCTCTGTGCTAATTAAAGATCTGTTAAAAAGAGTAGGACAGCCTCTGTAGCAAGTGGTACAGACTACATAGGTATGGTGATATCAAGCGCTGTGTTTGAGTGGACCTGACAAAGAGCAAGTTATACAGTGACGTTCAATCGCCAAAGGTTCATGAGATTTACAGAATAGACAATAGAGCACTTGCCCTGGAGCCTGGAGGTTGGCGTGGTGGCATTGGGAGCGTGCCTTTTCTTGCCAGTTGTCGCTTGCAACTTTTGCTTCAGAATTGGCTGATGAATGTACAAATGGTTTAGGTTCTGATTTGGATACATAGAATATGCTGAGCCAACTATATCTTTGAAATAACTACGTACATGAAAAAAGAATGTTATTTGCTTGAATTATAAAAAATGACCATAAATCTTGAGTATTAGTTCTTAATTATCTAGCGGATTGGCAAAAAAGTTTGTGATTTTTTGTAACATGAAGAAACTCAAACTCTTTGGCCTCTCTAGTTTTCTTTCACCTTAATAAAATTATGGAGTTGACCATTGGTTTTAGAAGCTTTGGAAACTTTATTAGTATAATCTTGAGCGGGTGAAAGAGTTTTTGTGTTTGTGGTCTAATATAGCTGTAGAAAAAGATACTAAAATACTGAAATATGAGCTCCAGAAAGGAAGGCACTTTGTTCTGTTGGCTGCTCTACTCAGTTTCTTGAATAGTGCCTGGCATACAGTAGGAACTTAGGAAATTAGTAATTATTACTAAGAGAGAATAGTCACATCTATACAAGATGTGTATAAGAGACAGAGATACCTAAGTGAATGGAAATTAAAATTTTGCTATAAATTTAGAGCACAAGCCTTGTACAATCCTGTGATTACATCTAATCCCTACCCCAACTGGCATTATATTAGAATCATGCTCATGTTGAGAACTAGGTGGTATCACATATGGTACAGCCACCTGCCTTCCAAGAGAGAAGGTCTCTAATGTATAGGTTGTGTATCTGAAATCATACTGAATCTGTTTAAGTTAATAGTATTAAGTTGTTTTTGGAATTTTTTCCCCCCCTCCAGTTTTTCTGAATTCTGTTCAGGGTCTTTGAATTAGGTCTTTGAAGGGAAATATATATAAAGGATTGAGGTAAAATTATGATTAAGAAATCTAGCAGATATTATAAGAAAGGAAACTAAGATTAAAATTCTACCCTAATTTTAGTCTAATACTAAAGGGACTTGAATGTCTAATAATTCTTTAAAATGTCTACTGTGTGAAGAATTTGGCTTAGTTCATGTAGTTAACAGTCAATTAAGTGAACAGACATTTATAGAGCATCTGCTATTTTTACTAGGCAGTATGTTAAACACTGAGATTCTTTCCTCAGTTGGTTTTCTCTTAGTTCTTCTAAGAGCCCTCCTGGGGTTAAAAAAAAAGGCATGTAGAACTTGACAGGTGGGAGATGGGAAAAACCTGACATTCTAATTTAACTTGACATTCTAACTTAATTCATGTACATACTACCCTCTGTATATTGATGAACATTTTGAAACACCAGAAAAACGCTGTGTAAATTTTTTAGATTTATGACAGTGATTTATGTTACTGTTTATGAGTAGAAAGCTATCACTGCTCAGGTAGAAGAGAAGCGCAAGCAAAAGCAGCTCGAAGAAGAGCAGAGAAAGAAGGAGGAGCAAGAGGAGGAGCGTCGTTTAGCCCGGGAACGAGAACAGATGCAGAGACAGTATGAAGAAGACATACTTAAGCAAAAACAAAAGGAAGTAGGTTATCTATATCGTAACTGTGACATTTTAAAGTAAAAGTGGGTTTGTTTTTAAAGAAAAAATAACCAGAATATTTGCATGTATTTTGAAATAGTGAAGCTGTATGCAGAAACAGTAAAGCTTTGTGTAAAGGTTTTGTAAGTAGGAAGAAAGCTGGAGCTTTTACTTTTTCAAAAGATTTTTTCACAGATGCTATTTTCTTCTCTCCTCTGAGGCGAGGGGAGGTCAAGATGAGTTATTACAACATAAAACAAAAATTTTCCATATCCTTAATTTTGGAGTGTTTCCTAAGCAATGATTATTAATAAATTTCTAGATATGTTAAGAGAAATGATTGGGCTTTCTGTCTGAATTCATTTGTGAACAGGAGCATTTACTTGCAGAATGACTGGGTGGGATTGATCATAGATTCTGTTGCTATGTTAGAGGATTCCTCTGTGCTAATTAAAGATCTGTTAAAAAGAGTAGGAGAACCTCTGTAGCAAGTGGTACAGACTACATAGGTATGGTGATATCAAGCGCTGTGTTTGAGTGGACCTGACAAAGAGCAAGTTATACAGTGACGTTCAATCGCCAAAGGTTCATGAGATTTACAGAATAGACAATAGAGCACTTGCCCTGGAGCCTGGAGGTTGGCGTGGTGGCATTGGGAGCGTGCCTTTTCTTGCCAGTTCTCGCTTGCAACTTTTGCTTCAGAATTGGCTGATGAATGTACAAATGGTTTAGGTTCTGATTTGGATACATAGAATATGCTGAGCCAACTATATCTTTGAAATAACTACGTACATGAAAAAAGAATGTTATTTGCTTGAATTATAAAAAATGACCATAAATCTTGAGTATTAGTTCTTAATTATCTAGCGGATTGGCAAAAAAGTTTGTGATTTTTTGTAACATGAAGAAACTCAAACTCTTTGGCCTCTCTAGTTTTCTTTCACCTTAATAAAATTATGGAGTTGACCATTGGTTTTAGAAGCTTTGGAAACTTTATTAGTATAATCTTGAGCGGGTGAAAGAGTTTTTGTGTTTGTGGTCTAATATAGCTGTAGAAAAAGATACTAAAATACTGAAATATGAGCTCCAGAAAGGAAGGCACTTTGTTCTGTTGGCTGCTCTACTCAGTTTCTTGAATAGTGCCTGGCATACAGTAGGAACTTAGAAAATTAGTAATTATTACTAAGAGAGAATAGTCACATCTATACATGTTTGATAATTGTATTTAATAACTTTGTGTGCTTCAACATTGATAGGAAATGATGACTCTGCAGACAAATAAGCTGTTCCAGACGATGCAGAGAGCGCAGGAGCTGGCCCAGAGACTGAAACAAGAGCAGAGAATCCGAGAATTGGCTCAGAAGGGACATGACCCTTCTAGATTGATTCAAAATCTAGGCAGTAAGCACAACTGGAATTTTATTTATAATTATAGCATTTTTTAAGGTTGAGAATAATTGCCTGTTTTTAATACCTTTAAACACTTGTTAACTAAATACTTTTTAAGGAATTTCAGACTTTGAACTAATGTAATTTTATAATGCTTACTTGGCAAACTGCGTTAAGAGTAGAACTAAATAATGTTGAACTTTCCTGTATCTTTTCACATATATTTTCTTAACATTTCCCTCACAATAGGTAAAATGTATACTTTTGTACCCATTTGTACAGAGTTGTCCATTAAGTAATCTCCCTAAGTTCAGTAAGGGATAAAAATGCTGATAACTTTTTATAAGAAACTTCAGGCTAACCCTTCTAAATTTTTATTGCAGTGTTTGCACTACTTGATTAAACTAAAAGTCATATTTATTTACTTGCTGCTGTATCATTTTATCAGATAACTTATTTCTCTTGCCAGTTGATACAATACAAGTGGAATATAATGCCTCTCCTAACAACACTGCAAACTCAAGACATGGCTTGGGTAAAGTGAGCAGTAAAATGAATACATATATCAGCTCTACAACCTCTCCCAGGAAGGACACTGGTGTGCAGACAGGTATTGGTTGATAAACTGTGATTTGGCTTAAAGTTTGCTTAAAATCACAATTAAAATTAGGTTAAATAAAGTTTAAAATTTAAAGGAATTTAAGGTTTTCAAGTTAAGAGTTAGAAAATGAAAGTATCATCTCTTGGTTTTTAATTTCGCTATAGCAGCTTTATTAAGATATAATTTACATAGCATTAAATTAACCCCTTTAAAGGATACAATTCAGTGTTTTTTAAAGGGTACAATTCAGTTTTTATATTCAGAGTTGTACAGCCATCACCATAGTTATTTTTTAGAACATATTTACCACTCCAAAAATAAACTCTGTACCCATCAACAGTCATTGTCCATTTCCTTCTTCCTCTGTATTCCTGGGCAACCACCAGACAACTTTCTGTCTCGAGATTTGTCTATTTTGGACATTCCATATGATTGAAATCTTTTCTGTCTGGATTCTTTCAGTTAGCATGTTTTAAGAGTCATCTGTATTGTAACGTATGACAGTAAGTGCTTCATTCTTTTTATCACTGAACAGTTTTCCATTTTATACATGAATGAATGAATGAAGTTGCTCAGTCGTGTCCGACTCTTTGCGACCTCTGTAGCCTACCAGGCTCCTCTGTCCGTGGGGTTTTCCAGGCAATGGTACTGGAGTGGATTGCCATATTTTGTTTTTATTCCTCCATCAGTTGAGGACATTTACTTCCACTTTTTGGCTATTAGAAATAATGCTGCTGTGAGCATTACTGTACAAATTTTTATGTAGACATAAATTTTCAGTCTCTTAGGGGAGAAGAGTAGCATTGCAAAGTCAGAGTAACTGTATGTTTAAAGTTTTAAAGAACTACTAAACTGTCTTCCAAAGCAGCCATACCATTTTACATTCCCACCAGTGATGTATGAAGTTTCCAGTTTCTTTATATCCTCACTCATACTAATTCTCAGGGTTATAAAGTGCTCTGAAGAGGAATTAAAAAGCCTCTTGATGAAAGTGAAAGAGGAGAGTGAAAAAGTTGGCTTAAAGCTCATCACTCAGAAAACGAAGATCATGGCATCCGGTCCCATCACTTCATGGGAAATAGTTGGGGAAACAGTGTCAGGCTTTATTTTGGGGGGCTCCAAAATCACTGCAGATGGTGATTGCAGCCATGAAATTAAAAGACACTTACTCCTTGGAAGGAAAGTTATGACCAACCTAGACAGCATATTCAAAAGCAGAGACGTTACTTTGCCAACAAAGGTTCGTCTAGTCAAGGCTATGGTTTTTCCAGTGGTCATGTATGGATGTGAGAGTTGGACTGTGAAGAAAGCTGAGTGCCAAAGAATTGATGCTTTTGAACTGTGGTGCTGGAGAAGACTCTTGNATGGGTTCAAACCCTTCGCTCCTTGGAGGAAAGCTCTTGAGTCTTGAGTTCCCTCCCAATTGTGGGTTGTAGCACAGGGACAGGGTTTATAGCTTGATCGTGGCTCAGCCTCTCTCACCTGCTTTTATGGTGGGGCTTTCTCACTTGCCCAGTATGTAGGGGTCACCCAGCCAGTTTTTTAGGTTTTTTGTTTTAAGAGGAAATTGTTCCATATGTATATGTAGGTTTAGTGAGTCCATTGGAGGTGAGTTCAGTATCTTCACAGGTCACCACCTTGAACTAGAGCCCTTCACTTTTTAAACTAATTACCAGTAGGCCCTGCTATCAGTTATTTGTGGTCTTGGTAACTTAGACAAAAAAAAAATTTGGCTTGCCATTAAGTAGGGGATAATGTTCCTCTGGAAATAGGAGTTGGCTGGTACTGTCTTACAGAAATCTGTTCTCTACATAACACTCTTTTCTGCCAGTTAATCTTGGATCTTTCTTCAGTATAACGAGATTACCCACATCCTATGACAGGAAAGTAGAAGGGAATTTGAAAAAAGAAGAGCGGATTAAAGCAACCTGCTTAGTTATCTGAAATCATTCTGCTCATGAGCCCTTGGTATTTTTTTTATTGTTGGCTCTTAGTGTGAAATCTGGTTTGGTCCCTTCTCTATGTCCAGAGTAATAACAAAGTTATATAAATCCTACATATCAACTAAAGTCAAACTAAGTTTTTAAGACCATGAAATTATGTATATTATCACTTGGTGACTCTGAGGGAATGTAATCCATCAGGGTCCTCAAATATCAGTAGAGTAATTAAAGATGACTTATTTAGAAAGGGATTATTTTCAAAGGAGTGGATGGGCAGGAATACAGCAGTAATGCTTTGACTGGTGCTAGTAGCAACTGGAGTGTTGGTGGAAATCTAGAAGACAAGCGTTGGATAGAGGTAACTTTGAGGGGAACCGTGACCTTTGGGAAAGGTAGTCAGCCTGAAGTTAGCTCATAGGGACTCAGACAGTGGAATAAATACCCTGAACTGTCTTTTCCCTTCCTGAAATCTGCATACGAACACTCAATAGAAACAGAAGCCCAAGGATCCAGTAAACCACTGATAAGGTTCTTACCAATCAGCTTGAGAGCAGGGGAGAGAAGGGTATAAATGGGTCTAAAGTGGCAAATGATATCCAGTATGAGAATGATGTGGGCTGGGGCAGCTCTAGCCTGGAATAACACATTTAGATTCATAAGTGGACTTTTTTTTTTTTTAATGGGCAATCCAGACCTCCTTTGCTTAGCTACTTGTGAATTTAAAATTTCAATCATATGTGGAAAAATAGCCTTTGTAAGTTTGAGGCTACCAGCTGTTGTGACAGTAGAGCATATATATATAACCATGAACATTATATAAGTTGTAAGGAAATTTCAGATGTCTTTTTTTTCAATGGTGAACTTTTCTTGTTTTCAAAATGGAAAAAAGTGAAAGGTTATATGCGATTCAGGGATAGTCTGCTGGCATAGCATGATGGTACATGAAACATTAAAAAAATACATGAAATGCACTATCAGTAGCAATCAACGTTTCCCTAAAAATTATGATCTTGCATTTCTAAGTGAAAACTGGACAGTCCTATTTGGAAGTTTGGTTTAAAAAATGATCTCTATTATGTGATGCTAAGAATGAATCATCTGAGATTTTGATATGT
The DNA here is from genome assembly GCA_006410875.1 of Neotragus pygmaeus. Lineage (NCBI taxonomy): Eukaryota > Metazoa > Chordata > Mammalia > Artiodactyla > Bovidae > Neotragus > Neotragus pygmaeus. Next base: position 1,355,620 of record SJYV01011142.1, on the reverse strand, counting down.
GCTACAGGTTGAATGACCCTTGAAGGCCTTATGCTGAATGAAATAGCTAGAGTTGAGGGGAGGGGGCAGTTGTGCAGGGAGGCACAAATATTGTATGTTAATAGTTTCACTGGTATAAGGAATCCAGGGTTGGTGAACAAATTCACGTATGGATAGTAGAGTGAGGTTGCTGGGGTTTGGGAAGGAGGTGGAATGGGGAGTTACTGCAAAGTGGGTGCAGGGTTTCTGCGGGAGGGAGGTGTTGATTGGCTCTGGAATTGTGTGGCCTCATGAGTGTGCTTGGTACCCTGAATTGTGCACTTAAAAAGGGTTTAATGAAAGATTTAGTGAAATTAGAACACTTATGCCTTACTGGTGGGAATGTAAAATGGTTCAGCTGCTATGGCAAACTGTGACACTGCCATAGAAAATTTAAAATACAATTATTGTATGTCCAGCAGGTCCACTTATGGGTGTATACCCAAAACAGCTACAAAAAGTGAGGTCTTGAGTAGCCAGAGAGACAACACAGGTGTCCCCTGACAGATGAATAAAAATGTGGTATATACACAATGGAATGTAATGGGGTATGTGTCTACAGACACACAAATGGTGTATTACACTTAAAAAAGGGAGGAAATTCTGACATATGCTACAGCTTGGATGAACCTTGAGGACATTATGGTAACTGAAATAAGTCACAAAAAGACAAATACCTTGGATTCTACTTGTGTTTATAGTGGTCAGAATCATACAAGGTAGGATGGTGGTTGCCACCAGGTGGCAGGAAGGGAGCTGTTAGTGGGTATAGAGGTTTTTCTTTATTGGAATATAATTGCTTTACAATGTTGCATTAGTCTCTGCTGTACAAGGTGAATGGCCATATATATGTAGGGATCTCTTCCCTCTTGAGCCTCCTTCCCCCCTCCCTGCTCCCTCTAGGTCAATACGGAACACTGAGCTAAACTCCCTGCTTTACAACAACTTTAGAATTTATTTTCAAAACACAGTTTTTGAGGGCAATTTTAATACCTTTGAAAAAACGGTTAAGATGAGTAAGTTTTACATTATGTATATTTTACCACAAGTTTAAGAAAAATTAATCACCTGAAACTTTTTTTTAGATGACTTAAGTATAGGAGTATTTACCAATACAGAATCACGCTGTGGATCAGTATCAGCGAGGGAAATTATAAATTGTTCATCCCCTGAGATTGCTGCAGAATTTAATCAACAGTTTAACACTAAGAATAACAAGCAAGAACTAGTAAGTCCGATTAAAGGAGCCAACTTAGAAAAAGAAAACAGCTGGTATAATGACCAGTGTAAGCAAACGAAACATATGAAGAGATGTCCTAAAAGACCTGACTGGAACATAAATAAGCCACTCAGAAGGTATATTCCAGCGTCAGAAAAGTACCCTAAACAACTTCAAAAGCTGAGAGAAGAAAAAAAGGTAAGAAGGCAGATGGAACTGCTTCATTTGATTGAAAGAAGTAATTCTGGACAAATCTCTCAAAATAGAGGCACTTCACCAGAAGTTCTTGATTCATCTCATCAAGAAACTGAGCCAAGTTTCAGGCGGCAGCTAGTCAGAAAGGTAAAGCTGTTCCTCGCATGCATGTTTTGACAAAGAGAAATTTGCTTTAGTTTATTTTACACCAGCGGTCAGCAAACTATGGCCCAAGGGCAAAATACTCAAATGTGCAGAAGCAGGCTGCAAATGTAGTAACTGCCACCTGCTATTGCACATGCAGTATTTTAGGGACACATCCATGCTCATTCTTGTGTCTGTGGCTGACTTCATGCTGCAAGAAGAGTTTTATCAGAGTAATTGCAACAGACACCTCGTGGCTTACAAAGCTTGAGTTTACTGTCCTTTAGAGAAAATTTACACTTAAACCCTGTATAGATTAATAGTATTCTTTATTCAAATACCCATTCAAAACTCTTGTTAATAGTCTGTACATATAGAGCTTCCCAGGTGGCTCAGTGGTAAAGAAGCCGCCTGCCAATGCAAGAGACCTGGGTTCAATCCCTGGGTTGGGGAGATCCCCTGGAGAAGGAAATGGCAACCCACTCCAGTATTCTTGCCTGGGAAATCCCACGGACAGAGGAGCCTGGCAGGCTAAGTCCAGGAGGTTGCAAAAGAACCAGACACAACTTAAAGACTAAACCCACCAAACAGTGACAGTGAATATTTGAACCAACACCCTTTGAGAGAAATATAATCCATATATCCAAATGGGCAAGGTCAAGAATGACTGGTTTGGTTTCTCTGACTGGAGAAATACCTAGCCTATTTACCCAGTATCTGTTGCTCAAATCATTGTTTGAGAAACATTATAACAAGTAAACCACTACAATTATTTGTGGGGATATATGGAAATACTGTTATTTACTCCTTTCTACATTTGTGTATCCATCATATAGGAAGAAGAACCTCTGAGAACTAATTGTTTTAGCAGGGAAAGGTATGTTATGGTTTTCATTGCTACTTAGTGCTTTCCATGTGATATAAAGTCAGCCTAAGCGGGAATGTGACATTTTCTATTAGCTCCAGATTTAACAGTGTTGATTTTCCAGATGTCAGCAGTGGAGTAGACATTCTCCTTGGATTGAGAGGAAAGGGAAATGACTGGTTAGCAATGAGAAAATAACCAATGGCAAATTTACAACTGTTAAGATTTTTATTCTCTGCTTTTGGGTATGAACCATCTGGTTTAGAGTTGTCTCTGAATGTGGCTCTAATAGCAAGTTTACTTCAGGTGGCATAAGTTGTATTATGAACATTAGGCTCAAATCAGGTAGCATTGATCCTCAGAAGCTAGTAAATTTTTCTCCCTGTTCTAGAGAGTGTCTGTATATGTATATCCTCAGCAAGTAGTAATAACGCACATATTAATCCCGTTTTATTGGCCTATTTGAGGAAAAATCATCATAAAACTCCAGTCTTTTATACATAGTGTTCCCTAAGATGTTATAAGTGCTTTAGAGTAAACTGAAATATGACTGAAGAATAGTAAATGCTTAATCTAAAATAAAAGACACAATAGTTGATTGATTAATGCTTAAGTCCTTTATTGTACTTTTGGGAAAATACAGGTCTCAGTCGCCACTAATTCCGGCAGTGAAAAGCAGAACGCAACAAACTCAGACACTAAAAAATAGTAATTATGAAAGAGAGAATCTGATCTCAGGACATAGTCAAACAGAATTATCACCTGGGATTTCTGATCCATTTCATTTTATTCCATATGTCCGAACCAACGAGATCTATTACCTGGATCCAGATGCACCACTGTCTAGGCCTGTAACCCAGGATCCTCAGTACCAAAATGCACATGGTAAGTAAATGTATCCCCACCCTAAATTCAAAATCCAAATTAGTATTTGAGTAACAGTTTTACCCCAGGAGGGGTAGGATTTCACTCTTTTGGAGTCAAGTATAAAATTTCGTATTGAATATGTATTACTTAAATTGGTGCTTTCCTAGGATATAAATTAATGAATCCCTAGAAAATTATACCATAGGGCTATTTCATAGTATCAGAAATGTATTTGATTTTTGTCATTTATATCCTGTCTCACCTCAGACCATGAACAAGAGCTGTTTGCCTCTGACCATCTCAGGGACCCACTTCTTAATCCTAACTTGGTGAAAAACAGGGATCGACAACAAGCAATCCTTAAGGGACTATCAGATCTGAGACAGGTATGAGCCTTTCAGAAGTGTACGTGTGACCATATTCTGGTAGAGGACTGATAGATTCTGAAAGAATGGCTAAGCAGTCACTTAAGCCTAACTGATGGATTACGTGACCTAGGTCACCTCTTTTCTTCTATTTGATTCACATTGCCATCTCTAAAAGTATTTCTTTCCAGCATGAAATCATGAGACGTGAGTATTAAAACAATTTTATTGAATGAAAATGCATACATTTGAATGGCGAAGCATGATCAATAAGGCCCGAAAACCAAAGGCAGAAAATAAGTACAGTTGTGGTTTAATTCTTAGTAATGCAGTTCACAGTTTTTAAAAATGAATGTGTTGCTGTGTTTAGAACAGAGCATTGACATAAGACCCAAAGAGCACTGTATACTCAGTGTGAAATTACATGTATTGTCTTACCAGACTTTTTCTCCCAGACCAACTGTGCAGACTCACTACCTTGCACAGGTAAAAAAAATCCAATATTTAAGTGTCTGTAACTTTATCAGGTAGCCTTGAAACAGGTGTTTCACCTGTTGCTGTGCTTTAAAAAATAATGACATACAGAACTGCGTTTGCAGTTAAGTTCTGATTCACAGTATACTTTTCCCAAATAAACTGTAGTTTTAGGAGTACCTTTTCCATGTCCAGTCATTTACAAATGCTTCATCTATTTTAAGTTGTTGATTCAAGTGTTTGTTAACAATGTATTTTCTATAAAGCTAGAAAATCACCCCCACTAATACAGGATTATCAAGAATCCTTTAGTTTTTTTTTTACACATTAGCATTGGTTACACCTGGATTGAGTTTTGTAATTCAAGCTCGGTAATTCACACAGATTTTACTTACATTACCTTTCAAAATTACAAGCATACTCTAGAGGAGACAAAAGTTGTGAGGTTAAGAGAAAGAATGTTAATATACATACACCTTCACCTATATAGTGACCATGTCTTATTTCAGCAGGGCCTTGTGCCAGCCACTAAGGTTAATGCAGTCAGCATATACACTGGATGTTAAGGGAGACTCATGATCTTCTTAAGACATTTGAGGAAAAGGTAAGGGGTGGCACCTCTTTAAGGAAGGCCATCTCTATTGTTTTATGCTAAAAATATGAAGACAGTCTTACAAATCTGTAATAGCTGTATATATAATAAGTACAGTATCCAAGTGAGAAAGTCTGGTATAAAAATTGAAAACATGTTTTCAAATATAGAATAGGGTTAATTTGCACACCTTACTAACAAATAAATCAATGTGATTTCAGGGCCTTCTCCAGAAGCAAAGGGAGTTGGAAACTAATCTCATGCCTTTAGCTGCAAATCAAGAAGAGAATTTTAGTTCTTTGTTTTAAATGTAGAAAATTTAATCCTTCATTTGTGTTCCAAATTATAAAATGTGGTTGTTGCTTAACTGTTTTTACAAGTAGCCTAAATTTATTTTTTAAATGCTTATTTAAAACTTGTACATTATGTAGAAAAATGCTGTGTATGTATATTATGTATTTAAAACAATAAAAGTTTCATAAAAGCTCAGTTAAGAAAAAGTTACCTGCTCTGTCACAATGTGGGTATTTATCTACTTACCTTAACACAGCCTGGAGTTTACAGATAATGTTCTTCCACACTCTACATGTAGGGTTACTAATTGAAACACCACTTATCTATTATATTCTATAAGAAGAGTTTGGAGAGTAGGACCTAAAGTTCTTTTAGTGGCCAAAGGAAAGTCTGATGTCCCAACATTACTAAAATAGCCCAGATTCAGCTTAGGCTTATGAGGAAGTTTTTTTAAGTCCTTTGATGACTTTTATTGTATAAACGATAGTTTGTAAAAACATCTGCAAGTTTGTGTTAGTAATGAGGAAGCATTTTTTTAACCAATACATGTGGATTCAAAATTTTTATCTCCACCATGTACTTTGGTACAGCACTTAAGTGCTTACTTACCACCTGAAAAATATACATACATTTTTTTCTAACAATTTAAAAACCTGTAGCAAAGTTGGTTTCAAACTATTAATAAACTGCCTGTGATAAGAGAAACCTATCTTTTGAAATATGAAACTGAATTTGGTTGTCTAAGGACCACAGAAGCACTGAAAAAAATAAAAGCTTGACCAAAATTTTAGTAACAGGCACAATTACATGGTTAAGTCTAAAGATAAAAAATAATGCTGCCTGGTATTAAGTCCTAAGTACATAGTTTTATAACCTAAATGAAATTGCTTTGTTCGATAAATCCTGAGGTACTGAGCCAAATATCCTGTAAATATTTATTAACATTACTGGCTTATACCTGTGTAAAAACACTATACAAAAGCTTAAATAAATACAATAGTTGATACATCATTTCAGCAAAAGTATTTGGGATAACCTGACATTAGTGGAGGAAAAGTAAAGCCACTACTGTGCACTATCCTTTTGCAAATATCCTAGTTTTATATATAAAACAAGCTTCAATTTGAAGCCAAAGTACAGATGACATATAAAGTGTAAAACTTAGAAGTGCCAACATGAGATAATTCAAGTACAATATATGTTAAAAATATATATATTTATTTCGATTTTCAGAGGCTTCAACTGTTACAGGCCATCATGATTTAAATAAGAGGGGGAAAAGAAAACCATGAGAAAGGAAACCTTTTGTTTAGAGAGAAACAGAAAAAGTCCATAACAGCCTATTTTTAAAAATTACTATTTCTCTTTTGAAAACGGCCTGCAAGAATCACTTTTCCACCAACTTAATGGAGATGGAGAGTTCTCTCTATCCAAGCTTTGAGTATAAGCAGATAAAAAGTCATTTTCACTTTCTTGAGTCTGACTTGATGAAAGGGCATATGGTGTGCCCAAAAATGTCTGATGAGTGAGAACATTAAAATGACTAAACTGATGGGACATATTTAATCGACTATGATAAACCTGAAAGTTGCTATATGAATCTTGTTCAGCTGAATTACTGTTCTCTCCTTCAGAGCATACTCTATCAATAGAAGCTCTCTCTGCCGAATCAATTTGATAAGTCTCATCTTCTAATAAACTTTTTTGCAAGTCAAGAGACGATTGCAACTCAATTTGAATATTCTTTTTTTGATCTGTTCCACGTGATCCTTTGGTCTCTTTCTCCAATATTTCTGAATGAAAATTGCTGCATACTTCTATTTGTGAGATTTCATCCCCTGAATCCAGAGACATATCCTCTTCATCCTTTTCATCGTTTTCTATAAGAGCTACATTTAAAAAACAAAAAGTCCTCCTCTATTGAAATACACAATTTGTTTAAGTTTTAAAATTATACACTACTCACACAATATAACGCGTCAGGGTCTGCAAGTCCACAATCCCTTAAAGCTTGGTCTTCTGCCACAAGTTCACTTAGTCACAACACTCACACTAGGTGTGAATGTCCAGATAATCCGATGCTAAAAGCTTCTGCGAAATGTGTTCACGTTTAATGTTGGGAAATCCCAACTCCCAGCTCCAAAGGGGTTAATGTCAAAACAGCATCTAAAGTTATACGGTAATTCAGTATTTGACAAGACAAATATAAAATAAAAATTCTGACATCTAGCTTCACTGGATTACTATTAAATTGGTTAGCTCTATCAAATGTTCGATCATCTCTGCTTTTCCTCGAAAACAAAAAGTACATCTTTCATTTTACATAAAACCTGGAACCAAAGCAGAGGCCATCTCACAAAAGACTAAAGCTATAGATATTTCTACTACTTTATCATTAAAACTGCTTTAAATCACAACAGAAGCCAGTAATACTTACATTACCTCCAAAGAAAATGCTTACTCTATATTAGTATGCAGTCTACCATTAACAGCTTACAATGGACTACAGTATAATAAATGAGATTTTGTATATTCTAAGTAAAAGAATGATAAATGCCTTGAAACACTTCCCCTGAAGCTGTTTACACTGACGTGAGCAGTTTCAAAATAAATTTTCATTATATGAAATCAAAGCAAAACCATTCTTTTTCTGTCTATCTTAATGAAAATGAAAACTACTGAAAAGTTACCTGACTGTGACTCAAGATTCTCATTAGCACCAAGCAATGGAAGGTTTTCTTCTGTGATTGAGTTGTGATAGCCCACAAGGTTTTTAAAGTTTTGCATGAAGTCTTCAGCAGTTGCAACCACTATTCCATTATCAGTATAACTGGAAATCATCTTGATACTCTTTTCTAATTTGGGGGGAAAAAATGTTGAATATAAAACACTTGAAAATATAAAATTATAAGCCTGCCCGCAGCCCTCAAAAAACCCTTTCCTCCACATTTTCATAAACACCCCACACAGTGCCACAAAATCCTTTCATCCACATTCCTGTATTCATAGTAGAAAACCTGAGCATTTGCTTTACCTGTTAAAAAGACTATGTGCCGGTGCTGTATGTTCTGAGCCTGAAGTCTGATAAGGCAATCCAATTCTGGAGCATTTCGAGTTTGTGAATCACAATTGTGGTATGACAAAATTTCAACCAGATGTTTCTTCTGATAGACATTCAGTAGCGTCAACAGACTTAGAGCTTTAGCATTCAATCTGTGAAATTAAGTAGTTCAGTATCTGGATCTGCATCTCTGAAATTCAGTATGGATGTTTTTGCTTGAAATTAACAGCATAATTTCTCAAGAGAGGCAACTAATCACAACCACACTGCTTGGCTCACTGCCTGAGGTATGGGTGCTTCTGAGTTGAGGAAGAGTAGAAACTGTGCAATCCCATGGTTAAGGGCTTTCTCTGGGTCCAAAGCCTGAGGACCAGTTACTCAGTTCAGACAAAAATCTCCACTTACTAAATAAATTTCACTTCTCTTCAGCTTCACTAATTTAGAATTGCAATGAAAGGCATAAAAGGACAGAAAGATATAAATTTTTCCTTCAAAAAGAACATGGCTCTAAGCTATCTCTACCTCCAGACATAAGGCAACCTGTGGTAGAAATTATTGGCTGTTGTCAGGAAGATGAGGGTACTAACTTGAACAGGTTATACCTTTGGGCCTCAGTATTGGTATCTGTTATAAAAGATTTGTCCAATGCCTACACTTCACATGATTTGATGTTTTTAAAAAATCAAATTCAATGAAAATTAATTAAAAAATTATTTAGGCCTGAATTTCCCTGATTGTGTGCCATCGAATTTCAACAGGTAACGTTTTGTGGCCTATGTTTTGGAAATGCTGACAGAATGTAACATGGTATCCTTAACTACAGTTTCTCAGACCCTTAACTGTGTAAATAATGACATTATATGGACTCTAGCAGTCATCTGATTACAACAATCATTTGCAGAGCCTCTCAAGGGACTAGTTACTATTCCAAGAATCATACTTTGAGAAGTGACTTCTGACATCTTAGAAATCACTTATTTACACAAATTAGTGAACTAATCATAGAATCCCTTATGTCAAAATTAATCCTCATCTCATGTGTAGTGTTATTAGAGTAACTGGGATAGGACCTGATCTAGCATATATACAGTTCCATTAAAAAAAAAAAAAAAAGAATGCTGATCATCTCATTTTGTAATTCTAAACCCAAATGGCAAAGGTCATATAAACTTTGGCAAACCTCTACATAAACAAGAATACCATTTTGGCTGGCAAAAGATACCTATGACAACCGAGCAGCATCTATCATCTATAAACATATAGAGAACAAAATTCTGTGATCCAAATGTTAAAATCAACAACCAATACAGTTATTTTTCAAACCTTACCTGCCCAGTTCCTTTAGTTTTTTCTGAAATTTACAGTGGACTTTCCATTGCCATTTTCCTTCTGGAGTACTAAGTTCTTCGAGGAATGTCAAAAAATTTTTAAGGTTCTCTGTTAGAGACAATGAAGTTTATTTTAAATTCAATAAATAAGTCACTCCACAACTGAATTATGGAAGACATGTTTGCTGACATTACGTAGAAACACCTACTTTCCTATGTAGTATCTTCTCTTTTTTTCCCCCCTCAAAGGAAGACAGATCTAGCAATTTCTCTGAGATCCAATAAAATAAAATCAAGTTGAACAAAAACCAAAAGTAATCTAAGTGAAGTAGGTGCAGAAAGCCCTGCTTTACGCCATATTTAGAGGAAGTTATTCATAGAGTAAAAGAACGGCAAAACAATCTGTAGTAATAAACGTTCCAACAAATGATGGAAATTGCCTGTGACTGGCAGGATGGACAATACATGAAAAAGTACAAGTGAGTCACTTATGAGAAAAACCTAGAGAAGACACAAGCTACATGCTTAAAAGAATAAGTCTTACCAATTGTGATTACTTCTGGATTTAGAATGGATTCATCAGAAACAATAAAACCTCCAGATACAAATAATTCATTGTACGTATGATTTTTAACATCATCCAGACTATCAACACCAGCAAAACTAACACAAGGGAGCTTCTTTAACATCACCAAACAAGGTACCTATTTAAATACGAAAATAAAAAGAGAAATAAGGAAAGACTAAAGTGTGAAATGTACCAGAAACATACTGTGCGCACCTGTACTAGTTAGTGTGTTGCCTCTGAAAAGTCAAATGCAAGAATATTTACATTTTTTCCAAATATACAAACTAACATGTACTGGGCATCTATGTTGACAGAACACTCTAAGGAAAAGGCACTTAGAACAGACCTGGAAATTCATCATTCAGAATGATGAATGCTAACTTGTCCTGCTCTTTGAGTACTGAGAATTCAAATGAGGCAAGAGCCTGGAACAGTCACAAAAGACTTCAGAGAGCAGTGGTGCTTGACACAGGCTCCTAAGGCTAGATGCTGCTGCTACTGCTGCTAAGTCACTTCAGTCGTGTCCGACTCTGTGCGACCCCACAGATGGCAGCCCACCAGGCTCCCCCATCCCTGGGATTCTCCAGGCTAGAACACTGGAGTGGGTTGCCATTTCCTTCTCCAATGCGTGAAAGTGAAAGTGAAATCGCTCAGTCGTATGCAGCTCCTCCGTCCATGGGATTTTCTAGGCAAGAGTACCAGAGTGGGGTGCCATTGCCTTCTCTGAAGGCTAAATGGGGCACCCCCAAACCCAAGGGACAGGGGAACTGGTTTGACAAAGGGGGTAGAAACAGGTTTTCCAAGGACATATGAATGAAGGTGGTAACAACAGAGTCAGCAAGACCCAGTGGCATTCAAGGAGTCAATGTTCTTACTCTTGACTAAGCAATAGGGAAGATATGTGATAGGCTACAATTTAAAATTTTGCAGAGGTACAAGCAGGAATCCCACAAGTCAATTCCCAGAGCATAGTGCAGGTCCTAGATGTCCTAAGCTCGAAGATTTATCTCCTTTAAAACTTAACAATATTTATAAAACAAACAGCTTCAGTCTCAAAGATAGTAGAGATTTTTTACAACCAAAGTAAGGAATTCAGTGTAATAGTCTACCTTGTGAATGAAACCTGCAATGTCTTCATTTTGAATAATAATCAATAGTTTGTCTAATTTTGATCTTCTTTCCAAAAACTGTTCTGGGTGACACTCTGTATTGCCTAATTTGATAAGATATTCCTGTTGAAAAGAAAAAAACTAAATCAACATTTGAACATTTTCTTGCAAACATCCATTTTACACCAGAAATGCAAGATCAACTGGTTATATTTAACTACTACTGGATTATAATTAATGATGACCTTTACACCAGGGCCCTCAGAGATCAAGGCCACTCTTAGAGAAGACCCTGAAGCTCAGAGCTTTCACAGTCACAATCACAGTATTACAAATCCTATGCAGTCAAAGCCAAGCAAATGCCAGAGGGGTAACAGAACGGAAAGAATGGATGAGCCCAGGTTTTTAACTTAGTACTTATTCTGGGCAACCACTCCCTCACTTCCACTTTCTCTTTTTAAAGCAGGCCTTTGATTATCTGCAACAGTTACCAGTATATTCTTTCAAAGTTTCAAAGCACTTTCCCAACTGCTGAAGCTCAATTAATTCACAACCACCCCAAGATCATTCATACAGAGCTTCAAAAGGTGGCACTTACACAGTAATTAGCCCTGCCTGTCAAGTCAACACCTTCAAACAAAACAGACTCTCCCTATGCCTCCTACCATGCTGGTGACACAGTGCTACCTTTCCAAGGACACAAGATAACCAGTCCTGGCAGCGTTCTCTGCTTACTGGGGGAATCCTGAACCCTGAAGCAAAAGGCAGGATTCTGAAGGTCACATTCCTCGTTTCAGACACAGAAGCAGATTCATTTTCTCATGGTTGGCAAGGCTGGTTAGATAACCATAAATCTAAACCAAGGTTGCCCCGACCCGTGTTTAAGAGCTGTCTACAACTGTCACACCCAAAGAAGCTGTTTCTGTGTAGCCCTGAAGCATCTTCTATGTTGTTTCATTTAACTCTAGCCTCTAAAGCCTCTGGAGAGTCCAGAGCAGCTTACCATCAAGTTATGAAAAAGGAAATTAGTTGTCTAATAGAGCTGCTTCTAATTTTTGGTCTGTTTACACTAAGAAGCTTTAGATGCAAGTTTGTTTTATATAAGAGTATAACTCATAAAGCAACAAATCATTTTGATTCCAAAAATATTCAGGAAGTTTAAAATTTTATTCATGAAGTCCTATACCCTAACATTTTGCAAAATTTCTAATGGGTAGTAATTAAAAGAGTTCAAGTCTGATCTAATTTCCTTTTATTTTAAAAATACACAACTTTTACTCCTCTACATAAAATAAATAACAGAAATATGATTTACTCGAAGCCATAATAGATTAAAACCACCATTCATAAGTAAACACATTTACTCTAAGTGTTTTACAATCTTTAAAATACAGTGGGAGATGGAGTTATGCTGAGCACACTGGGAACTGTGCCCAACCCACTCTCATTGAGCTCCATGCCAATGTGCAGTGATGCCCACAGAGACGTGGAAACATGTTGCTGGGGGTGAAAAAGTGTTGAGAAGCTCAATGGTTAAACATACAGAGCAAAAATGCAACTAAGAAATTCCTGAAAAATCTGGTTTCATCCTCCCAAGGAACTACATGGAATGAGTAAAGGCAACATGCTGAGGACTTGGGTGCCTCTACTTCCATGCTCTTTACCTTCCCCTGAGCACATCAGGTCAAGTATGCCAACATCAGAGATCCTCAAACTGACAAAGGCTCGGGGCATGTCAAAGCATAGGGTTTCTGAGGCACGCTGTGCTGTAGGTCACTTACAGTCCCTTCTGCTGCCTCTAACTATAAAAGCAGAAGCTCATCATGGTAAGTAAACTGCATAAACGAGAGCAGGCATATTTTAAAACCTAAGGCATTCCCTTACTAAGGAAAACTAGGGTTTGCTTCCCTTGTGGCTCAGCTGGTAAAGAATCCGCCTGCAATGTGGGAGACCCGAGTTTGATCCCTGGGTTGGGAAGATCCCCTGAAGAAGGTAAAGACTACCCATTCCAGTGTTCTGGCCTGGACAATTCCATGGACTATACAGTCCGTGCAGTTGCAAAGAGTTGGACATGACTGAGCGACTTTCACAAAAACAATGACACAAACAAGGCATTCCCTTAAGGAATTAAAATGCTATACAGTTTAAAGTGAGTGAAAGTGAAGTCACTCAGCCATGTCCGACTCTTTGTGACCCCATGGACTGTAGCCCACCACACTCCTCTATCTGTGGGATTCTCCAGGCAAGAATACTGGAGTGGGTTGCCATTTCCTTCTCCAGGAGATCTTCCCAACCAAGGGATTGAACCCAGGTCTCCCACCTTGCAGGCAGACGCTTTACCGTCTGAGCCACCAGTGAATACTAACTGGCTAACTACTATTACTAATTACTAGTTAACCACTAATATAACTGTCCCATGTGTTATGAATTATATCTGTCTGTCTCTATGTGTGTATTTTTTTTTCAAATCAACTGCATGAAATGCTAGTCCACTCCATAGCTTGAGTACAAAAATGATTCCCTGCAATAAAGAATCTTTCATGATTAAGTTTTTCAGAATCATGTTTTTTTTTAATCAATAAGGGCTATAGGGAACCCTGGCATGACCAGGACATCAATAAAGACAAAAAGATACCATCATTAGGTCATCCCGGATGGTTCTCTTTTTCTATATGACTGATAAAACCCCATGAGGTAAACAATGACAACTTCATTTCTCTGCATCTCTCCCTCTGCTTTGTTAAAAAACCCAAGAAACATTTAAAATCTTTGAATCAATAATGTAAAGGTATGGCAATATGTATGCAGTTGATCTTTAAAGTGACACTATGCAAAATAAGATTCAAAATTCTAAGATGTTTAGATCACAGGTTCTGAATTTAGTTGAACTTACTAGTCTTTTACTCCACTTTGCATTAAATTATAAAAAATAATATGGTCAGCATTTAAAAAACAAACAACAAAAAATCCATTTTATAGAGGTCAGACTCAACAACACAAGTTTAGATAGCATTACGATTACCTTCCCATTTAGTTACCTTTATTTCTTTACAGAGAACACTCTCTTCTTCTTCATGAATATAAAATTTCACAGTATTTTTCTGGACATCTTTCATGATTTTAACCAAACTGTTAAATACTTCAGGTTCTAACTGGCTTATAAAATTTGAAAGAGCTGGCTGGGCAGAAATGTTTACATCATTGGGCGATTTTGCTGTTTCTTTTTCTACTGGTTCCCGGGCAGTATCACCAGGTACAGTATGATCAGAAGTCACCATTGGCTCTGTGGCTTGATGTGGCTGGTTCACCGCTACTTCAGCTAAACCCAAAGCTGAAGAGGAATGCTGCTCCTGAGAGCTGGCATCTTTCAAAGGGTCACTACCAAGGAGTTCAAGATGGTGTTTACTTTTGAAGTCGCTTGAGGAAACTGGAATGACATGCCTTCCCAGAGGACTCAGTGCTATCTTAGGACAAGAATCATTAAGACTGACTGGTGGCAAATTCCCACTCTTGGCTGATGCTTTGATAATAATAGTATTTAGTTTCTCATGCAAGCCATCTACAAACTCCTGCACACCAGCTTTGGAAGTCTTAGAATATATGAACTCGGAAAGCCGTTTCATCTTCTCTTGCGTTGAAAATACAGGTGTGGAAATTCTACTGACATATGAAACATTCTTTTGCTTCAGAATCTCTTCTATCTTCCTAGAAAAGAGATTATACTCTCCTAGCACTGTCCTCTCTGTGGTCTCGCTCGCTGCGGGCGGCTCTGGGGCTGGCACACACTGCTCCTCCACTGCCAGCACCTGACCTCTCAACACGTCCTCCTCAGTGGTGCCCTTCAGTGTGTCTGTAAATGGAGAGGATGGAAACTGGTAATCAGAGCCTCTCTGTCTACTTATTACCCGGGGGTCATTAGGAAAGGCCTCCTGTGGTGGCAGACACACCAGCTGTTCTTCTGGTGATTTCATACCTATACAGGAAGAGTTTATTATTACAAAAGCAATCCAATATTAATGACATCTGAAAATACAAACTCATAAATAAGGGGGGGAAAAAAGGCCAGGTCAAGTATATATTTAGAACAAACTATGTATTGGAATGTAGAGTAAAAATCTCAAATAATGGTATGACCCTATCACCTATGCACCCTTAATTTTATAGCTGCTTTTTATATTTCAGTAGCTCAAATGACAAGTCTGAATGTTACTTTCTTTGATTAATTTTGAAATACTCAAACAAATGCCAATTTAACATCACTACACATTAAGTCACTTGCTTACTTCTGCTTCCCTACCTTTCCGTACACCTAACTCTAACGGACATGTTTTAATCCGAATAGTCAGTTGCAACAGCTTGTTCAACCCCTATAATCTTTGCAAAATAATGCCCACTACTGTGGTAACACCTTCTTAATATGACAACTTTGAGTGTAAGGCAACTGAAAGAACATCAAGCTGAAATGCTGTGGGAATAAGTTGCATTTGGGATCTAGGATAATTTTCATATTTGCTTTCACATATGGGGCTGTTTACCTATGGGGTTGCACAGTGGATTTGCTACAATGTTAGTGACTTATCAGGGAAAGAAAGGCTCAATAATACAGGAAGAGAACATATTTCATAGCTGCATTAACAGTAATGCTTTTTGATAGCACTTTAGTATTTTTATTTCGCTTGGAAATAATTCCAAGAGAAATCATAATAGCTATTACCCCATTTGAGATGAAGAGATCATTAAGCTAGCTAATGCTAAAGGAATTATAACTTTTGATTCTTGACAACTAGTTCAATCCATAAGAACATAAATCCTAAATTCTTCTCCCCACAAATCCTAAATTCAACCACAGTATGTTTTTGAAACTGCATTGCAAAACAGGCACCCTAAATCTCTCTGTAAAAAACAAGGGGAAAATATGTTTAACAGCAATTTATAGTAATACTTTATTTCAGTAAAGACAAAGTTGTGTTATTTTTTTTTAAGTTCCTATTACATAATTTTATCTTTCAAAATATTCCTAATTTTTCTTAAATCTTAGCCAATAATTCCTAACAAATTGCTGCTACAGTATATAAAATGTTACCTCTAGATAAGAAAGTCCACACAAAGTTTTAGTTTTCAAAACTGTAGTACTTTTAAGATATAGTGGAATTCCTATTAAAGTTTATACCCAGGTATAGTGTATAAGTTCTCTATATAAAACTCAGCTTTGATTTCCCCCACAGTCACACTTTTGTAAATGTTTAAACAGCTCATCAGCATTTAGTTTATGATATTTCTCTACCAACCCCAGTGGTTACCATGAACCACTGCACCCATTAAGTACTGCAAAGGCACCTGTCAGCAGGATATGAAGACTATTCAGGAGGTCTGTAGGTAAGAGGGAAGGAGAACAAAATATCCAGTGTACCAGTTCAGAATTACAACTGTATGAAACTGATAAACCAGAAAAAAATTCAAGTTCCATAAACTAATTTAGGAATTCTGAACACATTTTAAAAATCTGCAGTATGGTGTTTAGTGGACATATGAAATGTCAGGATGGATATATAAGAAAATGTAACGAGGAACCCCTTGGTGATCCAGTGGTTAGGACTCTTACTGCCAGATCAAATCCCTCCCTAGTCAGGGAAGTCAAGATCCCACAAGCTGCACAGTGCAGCAAACAATAAGTCAGTCTGTAACTGACGTTGACTGATTGGATGAAACGACATGTGTGGCCTGGGGTTGGAAGACATTTTTTGAAGTATTTTTGTACTTGTTTTGTACTTTTTTCACGTGTACCATGTCAAGTATCTGATTTATTGAAATAAAAAATTTTAATTGCATCCCATAAAACAGATCGGTTAGGGAGGACATTTAAAAACTTCTGAAGGAAAAAAAAAAAAAAGGCTTCTGAATGGTTTATTATTAAAAATACTTGAAATACATTCTCCCAGAGTTTTCTGCTATATTTAAGACCAAGAAGCTTATTCCTGAAGGGCTATGGATAAAGGAAATGTTTTTAAATTGAAATATAATTTAAATTCATTTGGGGAATTTTCCATATTAAAAAACTAAACCAAACTCCCTTTGAAAATGCAAATGATCACCATCTATTTTGTACAGATTCCCTATTTTTATTAAAATTGAAAACTTCATTATTTTAAAAATTCTTCATGATTTAAAAGAAATACATGTCAATATCATAACAGTATGTTTTCTACTGACTATCACTCAAGCGTTGTGGCACTTTGGCTTTTAAGTGCAAGGAGAGTAGTGAGTTCACTATAGGTAACATTTGGATTTTTATACTTTTAACAGCAAAATATGAAGATGGTATGCCAAATAAAGACTGCAGATGCAGATGGATCATTCTGAGACATAAACAAGATACCTGACTTCTCATAGAAGCAAAACATAGATGAGTCCCAGACATAAAGTTGTGTAAAAGGGCCAAAACCAAAAGAGTGTAGGTTCCATCTACCTTAAATTCAAGAGCAGGTCAAACTAATCTATGCTGAAAGAAGGAACACTGATGGTTATTGTTTGGGGCAGGGAGAATACTAACTGGGAGGATGCATAAGGAAGCCTTCTGGGGT
Source organism: Neotragus pygmaeus (assembly GCA_006410875.1). NCBI lineage: Eukaryota > Metazoa > Chordata > Mammalia > Artiodactyla > Bovidae > Neotragus > Neotragus pygmaeus. Next base: position 1,337,940 of record SJYV01011142.1, on the reverse strand, counting down.
ACTGAAAATGTTCTACATATTGATTTGGGAGGCGGTCACCTAAGTGTTCACATATGTAAAAATTCATCACGCTGTAAAGATTTATGCATTTTCCTGTATGTCATGTATCTATTCTTCCTACTTTCTGCCCCCCACACCCCCAATCGTCTTTTCCTAGGAGGAGACAAAGATCTTGAAGAAAACTATTAACTCAGTGTTTTTTTTTTCACCCCCAAAGACAAGAATAACCATAAAGATCTACTAAAATTAAAGTCACTTAGCTCTTCTTCCAAATAGAAAAAACAACAAGGTTTCTGAAAGACTAAGATAAAATGAAACAGAAACAACAAAAAATCCAGACCAGATTCCAAAGCAAGAAGAGTCTGCCTGGGGCCAGCTGCCAAGACACTGAACTGAGTTCAGACAAAAGAGACTGTCTTCCAGGCACCTACTCTACAACAAGCTGATCAGCAATACCTGTACATGCTTCTCTATCTGAAGAAATTCGTTTACAAATAGAAGAATAATTCAGTCAAAGAAATATAAGACTAGGAATAATGCACCTAAAAGATACATGGCCTCACCTCCTCATATTTTTTTTAATTTAAGAGAAACTTGAAGACTGCTTCTATAGAAGTGGATTAAGAAAAATATTCTGGTCTTTCCAAATTCCTATATCAGACAGAACCTACTGTAGGTGAAAAAAAATTTAATCTGTAAATATTCAGTGACTCCCTTGAATATATTCTTACATGAGAATATTTTATATAAATGAATGAATATTTTAAATACAATAAACAGTGTCCCAATTTTCTGTAATTAACAGACCTAAACTGATGCCCTCCTGACAGATGACCAGAACTGCAGTAGCAATTCTGAAGAAGGGCACATTGAAGAAAAGCAAAGAGAGCCTTCTCACCTGCTGCTTGTTTCTCACCATGTTTTCCCAGCTGGTCTTCTGGGCTTCTGGCATTCCCTCCTGAGGGAAAGAAAGCATCCATTAGAATTGTACACTCTCTTCAGACACTGGTGACAACCTTTCAAAGCACCTTTCCAATAACCCCAAATGCTAACAAATCCAAGTATCCCTTCATGCACCTAAAATAATCCTGAAGGGTCATTAAGAAATGGGAAGTTGCTTTCTTTTCCCTTCAGGTGATGATGGAGTATCAACACCTAGATGTTATGCCTTCAAATGACTCTAAAACCAACTATGAAGGTGTCTAGGTGATGAAAGTTCGGATATGCACCTTGTACAGACTACCTCCGTATTTAGTCTGTCCAACCCAAACCAGCCTCTCCAGCTGCTGCTCTGCTATCACTTTGGGGCCTCGTGCCCTCTCTAAGAAGGCACCAAGTAGATCAAGGTGCTGAAGCCCACAGAAACTCATCAGGTTTTTAGAAATTCTTCAAGAGTCCTTGGAGGTCTCAGTAGCTTTTAGGTCATAAGCCAGTCTGCTTTCAAGCAAAAATTGGGTTTTCTTTTTAAAGGTTAAATAAAGTTCAAGGAATGGAATACATGTGCCCTGGACATATTTCCCCAAATGCTTAGCTAACAAAGATGAATAAGAACTTGGAATACTAACAGTATCTCTGTGTGTGTTTATGTATTTGCACAGAGAAATTAGAACATTGCAAAATAATCTTTCAACATCTGCTAAACTGCCAATGCAGGAGACGTAAGAGACACGGGTTCAATCCCTGGGTCGGGAAGATCCCCTACAGGAGGGCGTGGCAACCTATTTCCGTATTCTTGCCTGGAGAATCTCATAGGATAGAGGACCCTGCTGGGCTACAATCCATAGGGTCTCAAAGAGTTGGACATAAACGTAGCGACTTAGCATGCTCACAAACTATTTTTGCCCCACTATAAGCTTTATAAGGTTGTATAAGCTTTCTAGGGATATTTACATTTAAACATTTCAGGCCATTCTCTACAATGACTCAATCTCTTGAAAATAACCCAATATTAAGTAAGAACTCTTTTCTTTCTTTCTAAAAGATGAACCTTAACATGAACACTTCTTAGATGATAGTTTTTGAAGTTTAATAATTTGCAAAGACAGCATTTAATTGGCTGCCCAAAGGACTCTCATTCATCTCTGTAGCTACCTCACCTTATGAGAAACCCAATTCCTGCCAACAATTTTCATTTGCAAGTTGCACGTTCAACTCAATAGAGAAAGTATATTTTAAGTATTTCTCTTTTCAATAGGCTCTTTTGCAGATACTGACCAAGAACACAGCAAAACTCAATGATGAATATCACACTGCTCAAAATAAAACACTGAAGATATCAGAGCCAAATAAGCCCCAAGAATTTCCAAGACGAAACCCTTCAGGAAACTACTCCCTAAGTAAAACAAAGCAAACAAGTCCCAGTGTACTTGTTCTTACCTGTAATTGGAATCAGTTTCCAATGTATTTCAGTCTCTTCAACATTATTTGACTTAGATTGTCTATGGAATCCATGTTCAATGGAAATAGTAGGACACAAACTGCAATCTTCAAAATTATTCATGCTAATTAAATTTGGATCCTAAAAATTAAGAGTACAGATTCAATACCTTTCTTTTCAACTAATTTTAAAGTCAAGAATGAACACCTTTTTTCACAGCAAATGCTCAAACCTCAGTCTAAACATTACAAATGAGTAAAATCAACATGATAAAGGTATTATATTCTCATCTCAAACACAAGTGAGTGATTAGCACTTTAAAGCATCTCCTGACAAAACAGGTTGTCCTGCTGTGACTTTTTATCACAATGGTGAATCTTAGATTATATGGGCAGCAGCAAGAAAATATTTGCATTCATCTCTTTGTAATAAGAAATAACTTACAAATACTATCCGGCACAGACACTATTACTGAAATGTGTATCATTTCTTTGTAAAAAGAAAAACAAGCACACCCACATCCTCCCTTTCACACAAATATTCACAAAAGCAAACAAAGGTAATCCAATGATAGAGGCTTACTTCTTTCAAATGGAATTTATGGTCAGTGCCTACTTCATTGGTAGAAACACCAACAGGATACTTTAATGATGGATCAACGTCTAGCAACGGACTCTGAGTATCCTTAAAACGTGCATTTTCGATTTTTGCACCAGTAGGCTGCTCATATTCTTTCTTATCCAGGGTAGAGCTCAACTCATACTCATGCTTTTGCCTCATCTCTTCATAGGCATCATCAGAGCTCAATCCTAAGGCCTTGTTGACTGTGTCTGTCAGGGATGCATCAGAATGACGTGCATTTGCTAGTGTTTCTGACAGCCAATTAAACAGCCTATGGATGTCAGCAACGCCAGAGTTAGAGGTATCCTGCTGCTGCCGTCTCAAGTCAGCTTCATGTCCAAGTGAGCCAACAGGCTGTGGGGACTCTGAAGGGAAGAAGAGCCATCTCTTACAGTTTGAAAGCCAAGCATAAAATTTAAAAAATATATATGTATAAGATACATACACTTAAAATTTAATTATAATTTGACATTTATAGGCAAGAGCTCGATCAAATCACCTGCTGTGAGTTTACAAGTATATCTATCCCTTTCCAAACATGACTGATTCTAAAATTTTGCACACAGGTCAAAATTCCCATTAAATGAAGTTTATCTTCATCATATCTTGAAAATTCTATTAAGAAATGAGCTCAGGTATCATGTTGGTAATGTGGATAATACATATAAATAACTATACTGTAGTTACCTTTTTAAACTCTACCACCAAAATCCTAAAAATCAACAAGATACTTGACAACAGAAAAATACGTATCCTTACTGTTTTGCAAAGTGTTCAAGAAGGGTATGCAGAGTACACTTAAATCTTCTAAAGAAATAACAAAAACCCATGACTTTGATTTTGATCTCTCCCGTAACATTTTGTACTAACCTTATAACCTAAACTTTATCTTAAATGACTAGATTACTTAATTCATAACAAAGCTGAGGTATTAAGAGATGCAAAATCATCCCAAAGAAATCTACACCAATCTTGCAGTAAGAACAAAAAGTATTAGGAGAGAAAACATATCAGACATGGCTTCAAGCAAGTATAAATGTGGGTTATATGCACCACCAATATATTTAAAAACTTGTAAAGAGAGTAGACATTCAGAAAGTCATGTGCTCTAATACTTAAGGAGGGTAAAGTTAGGGTAGATGTTGCACTTTAGGTAGTGCATAATATACCACAGTCCCCCCAATTTAGAAACAAGTTATACGACATTACAGAGAAGGTAAAATAATCTAGAGAGACAGAAAGCAGACCAGTAATGGAGTGGAAAGAGACAAATTCAAAGAAAGACAAGGCAACGTTTGAAGGTAATGAGAATATCCTATATATTGGAATGAGAGTAACAACAGCTATTAAAAAACTGATCAAAGTGTACACTTAAAATGAGAACACTATATGTAAATCATACTTTAAAAAGTTGATATTAGAGAGGATAGGGGAAATAGAAGGCCATTTCTTAATAAAGTGAGTAGGGGAACTTCCCTGGTGGCATAGTGGATAAGAATCCACCTGCCAAAGCAGCAGACACGTGCTTGATCCCTATCTGGGAAGATCCCACACGCCATGGAGAAGCTAAGACCATATGCCCCAACTACAAAACTTGCGTGCTGCAACTACTGAAGCCCATGCACCGGAGCCTGAGCTCCACAACAAGATAAACCACCACAATGAGAAGACCCACGCTGCAACTAGAGTAGCCCCTGCTTTCGCAACTAGAGAAAGCCTGCACACGGCAATGAAAGACCCAGCGCATCCAAAAATAAACGAATAAATAAAACTTAAAAAACGAATAAAGTAAGCTCACCACCAAATGAAGACTAGCATATTTTAAAAGTTAGAATCCAACTTTTAAATCTTTACATTCAGAATCAGAAATAAAGTGTGCAAATGACTATAAATGAACCAAGGGAGGAGCATCTAGCCATGCCCGTCTGACGTCACTAGTTCTGCTTTACCCGTTCTATCCGTCTCCCCGGCCCCTGTCTTCCCTGTTTCTCAGCTGGTCCACTATAACTAGCATGGCTTTCCCACTATTTTAATTTTTGATAAAGTCTGATTTCTGCCCACAAGTAATTTTTCACATCTACAAATTAGCCACTTATCCGCTAAAATGGTGCCAGATTTTAACTATCTTGCCCAGTATGTGTTCAGTGCTAGGAGATAGGAATGATGCTTGACAATCGTCAAAAGTGACTTCAAACATGGATCAGTGAACTACGTAACTTCAGATAAAATTATTTATCTTCTAAGATGGTTTTCTTTACCTGTAAAATAAGGATAATGTCTACCAATCAAGAAGTAAATGAGTCTATACATGTAAAGCAGCTAGCAAACAGTAAGCACTTAACTCTCAAGATAGAAGTCAATAGTATATGATAGAATGGATCAGTAAACACCATCAGGCTCAGAACAGAGCAGAAATCCCGAAGGGAAAAGAGATGAAAAGTATCAAGGAATAGAACAGCCAGAAAGCTAAGGAGGGATTGCAACTTCAAAGACACAAGGCTTGAAAGAAAATGAAAGATGCTTTGTGGGAAAAGAAAGAAGTACCAGGCTGACCATTATTATGTATTCTACGAGTGCCTGTTGGGGAGAGTGGGAAACAGGGCTACTCAGGCTGGACATGGCCAGGCTATAGCAAAGCCTTGAAAGCTGAGATGGTTCGCAAATTAGTAAAACAATATTGAGAAGAACATGATACTGAAATTAGCATTAGAAGCAAGGAAGGCCATCCAGTACAGGGTCAAGGATGAAACACTGGAAAGAGAAACAGATCAAGTGAAGGAAAAAACCCTGAAAGTTACTGAAAAGAACAGCACTGTCAAACAGAACTTTCTGTGGCGATGAAATGTCCTCTCCCTGTGCTATTCAGAACAGCAGTGTGGCTGGTGGAATGTAGCTGGTATGTAACACAGGAAATGAATTTCTATTTCATTTTAATCTATTTAAATTTAAATATCATTCAATCTTAAACTGAATAGTGCAGGAAGAGAGGAAGTACAGGAGAACAGAGGAGTGAAAAGTAACTGAGGTTACAGAGACTGATTAGAGAACAATATAGCAAGGGCACTAACTTAGTCAGTTCTGACACATGCTGAATTAGAAAACACATGAGTAAAGCTGCTTAGTAAGAAACAGGAGGACAGTCAGATAAACTATAACAAAAACAGCAGCAGTACAAAATGTACTGAACGCAAAGGGACACAATTCATGCTTATAGACTGGCAGTGTTAAAAATCTAGATGAAAAGATCCTTTAAATTACGAGCAATATTGAAACACTTAAGAGAATTTGTCTCTGTCACCTAAAAACAAGAAAAATAGAAAAAATAAAAACCCAAATTACTGGACTCCTAGGGTAGGAAAGCATGTGCATCTAAGAAATTTTAAAGCTCAGAAGGCTCTTTTCATTAATGAACATTCTAAAAGAACTCAATATTCAATTTTGTACTTTTCCAATTATAAAAGTAAAGAAATATGAAACGGAAGCAGCTCCAATTAGGAAGGTGACAGATAGCTGAACATACTTTATTTTCTTATTTTAGCATCAAGTGACACAATTCAGAAATCTGATATACAAGGACAAGAGCTGGCAAATATTTTCTGTAAAGGATCAGAGAGTAAATATTTTAGGCTTTGTGGACCATACAATCTGTCTCAATTATGCCATTATGGTGTAAAAGCAGTTAAATACACATAAACAAATAGGTAAGGCTGTATTCCTATAAAATCTCCTTTAGGAAAACAGGGGACTGGCTGGATTGGCTCTCAAGCTATAATTTGCAAACCCTTGTTTTGAGGAGAAAAGATAGAACTGTTTATGTTTTTGGTTGTTACTTTTACACTATATGAAAGCAATTTTGATATTTTACCTTCATACAGATGGCTATTTTCAGATAAATTACTGGTTTTGGCAAGCTTTCTCGTATTTTCAGGTAGATCCTCAAGCTTCCTCTTCACAGTTTTGCTTCTCATATCTTCTGTGTCTGAGTCCCCACCCACGTTTTTTTTCTTACACTGAATTAAATTAATCAATTCTTTGACTCTGTCCTTATCATAATCCAAAGAGTGAGATGACTTCTGCTTTCCAGATAAAATAGTTTCACCCCTTGAGTTACTTCGTTTTCCAAATTTCATTTTTGTACCATTCATTTCTTCTTCTTGGCCTTCATAATCTGAAAGTGGACTAAACTGTTGTAGTTTTCTATTTTCTTCAAATAGCTCTTTTAGTTTATAAATAGATAACTGATACATTTCAGGTCGAAAAATATAGGTATGCAAACAATTATCAATATGGGATTTATTTTTTGGAGCTGAATATAAGAATTTTTTATCATCTAATCGTGAATCATACGGAAACATGATAAACTCTCGTTTACCTGAACCAAAACCTCTCTTAAAAAATTCACTTACATACTTCTCAACAACAGAATGAAAATTTATAGTATTTATATTTTTGAATTCCTTTCGACACTGAATCAAAGCAAATTGTAAAAATTGAGTTATTTTTAACACATCTGACATGCTCTCATGTTTCTCCTGAGGTGCTGCACTGGTTGAACCCTTTTGTGCTGTAAACAAACAAAAAAAGCAAACCATGTTAGTAATCAACAAACTAGACAAGTACAGATCTACATATTGTCAAAGCAGTGTAATGACACTCATACATTAACGGTGGACCAAACCAGAATGTACCCTAATGAAAAGTGAAAGTGAAAGTCATTCAGTCATGTCTGACTCTTTGCAACCTCATGGACTATACAGTCCATGGAATTCTCCAGGCCAGAATACTGGAATGGGCAGACCTTTCCCTTCTCCAGGGGAGCTCCCCAACCCAGAGAATCAAACCCAGGTCTCCTGCATTGCAGGTGGGTTCTTAAGCAGCCTAACCACAAGGGAAGCCAAAGAACACTGGAGTAGGTAGCCTATCCCTTCTCCAGGAGATCTTCCCGACCCAGGAATCGAATCAGGGTCTCCTGCATGGCGGGTGGATTATTTACCAACTGAGCTATCAGGGAAGTCCATATCTATCCTAATACATATATGTTATGTAAGAATACATAAATAGCATGCCTCTAAGCCCAGGAGCATAAAATGGGCCAATAAGAAACTAAAACATGAAAATTACGGAAAATTACGTTTAAAGGGAAGAACACTGGCCCATTGAGGATTGCTGTCATATCCTTAGGCATCAACTAGTGGCAAGTAAAATATAAGAAGAAACAGAGAAAAGGGGCAAAATCTAAGGCTCCTAGAAAGACAGTCCTGCAAATGACTATGATGTCATTCCTTCCTGTTTTAACATAACAGACTTAACTTTACATGAACTCTATCCCCATAAGCGGATAGGCAGGCACTAGACTGCTACAATTGAGAATCTCTCTTTTTTCGTTTGCCATGCTCCAGGTCTTGAAGGATCTTGGGTCCCCTATTAGGGACTGAATCCAGGTTCTCGGGAGAGAAAGCAGAGTCCTGACAAGTGAACTGCCAGGAAATTCCCATGAATCTCACTTTTAATCTAACAGTGAGAAGTTTACCTTCATACAGCATTAAAGTTCATTCTTAGAAATGGTGACTAGAAAAATTTCTCTAAAATAGTGTGAAGATTCTTATTAATTCTGAATGGTCCAATACGTAACCTAGTGCATGATGCACTTAATGTTACTAAAATTTGAATGCCAAAATGAACTAAGCTTAAAAAAAAAAATCTTAAAATAGAAACCCTGAAAACCTAAGCTATATTACTGTAACAATTTCAATCAATGTTTAGTGAAAACACTGATAAAAACCAAAATAATTTTTCATAGAAACAAAAAAAAAGACATATAATTTGTGTTTTACATGGTTAATACCTCGTAATATCTCCATTATTTCCCAAAACATGGTGTAAGAAAGTCAAAATGCTTACTGAGTTACCTGAAAATTTGCACTAAAATGCAATTATCTATATGTAACTAGATTTAGATAGCCAATGAACTTACAAGGAACTACTCCTCTAGGTTCTTGAAATAGAAATAAAGCATGTAAAACTCGAGGCTTAGCAGTTTGATGTTCTAAAAAAAAACAAGAGAAATGCATTAGCAATATGTGGTAACTTTGAAAAAGTTAAAGGAAAACCATAAAAAATTAAAGAGACCACCTACCATATGGAGGAACCATTTGATAAGGAGAGAGAAGAAAAAGGTATCCTCGGTCTCCCAAAGGTTTAACAAGAACCTGCATTTTTAGAAGAAGGAAGAGGTTGAATCTACTTTATTATTCACCGGAAGGCAGAAACATAGCAAGCAGTTCCTACTAATTTTAAGGAAAGCAAAAAGTTTTTATCTTTTTAAGGAAAGTACTGCTACTGAATTAGATAAAAACTCTACCAATTCTCTGTGAACTAGATTTCAACTAATTAAGAATTCCTTAAGTTTTCACAGTTTTAATGAGAAAATATTACTGAAAGAATTCTAAGTAACTGTTAAATCAACTTGCTGATTTTTCCTCGAAACTAAAAGAACCAAACAAAAACTAAAACTTCAAATATTTTCCTCAGCAACTCAGAAGCCATGTTAAAAATTGCCAAGGTGGTGTGCTACATGTTGGAGATATGAAACAAGTAGGACCAAATGCTGCCTTTCAAGAGCTCAGGCTAATTTCAAATGCGAAGTGTTGCTATAATCTATTTCTTCACGTATTTAATGAACATCTTTCACATGTAAAGTAATCCTGCCTTACCAGAGATAACCGAGAGACAAGCAGCACAAGATCCTTGATTAAAAGAAGTTTACAACTGGGTGGTGAAAGTAACGTAAGAAATATCAGTAATTAGATAGACAGGAAAGGTCTCCAAAAGTTTTACAAAGCAACAGAAAGGGAAAACATATTTAGAGTGTATGGGAAGTGGAGTTCAAAGGATGGGTACATTGCCAAGGGCCTACGATTGTGGGAAAGACATTTCAATAGAGGCAACAACGCGAGCAAAGGCAGAGTTACAACATGATGGACAGTTTGCAGGCATCAGAGTACTTACGACTGGCCAAGGGTGAAGAAACATTAAGACAAATCTAGAAAGAAAGATCAAGGGCTAGACTGTAAGAAGACAAAAATGCCAAGTTAGCCAGAAATGCCCTGGAGAGTATACCCTTTTGAGCTGAAGTGTTTCCCTAAAAAATACAGAAAACTTGATAGCACTGGAGGAAAGAAAACAACATAATGTAAAGAACTCAGTTCACAGACTGCTACAATAGTTCACGGTATTTTTTGGATTAAAGAAAGGGTATACTCAGTGAAGGAAGAACTGAGTAGGGCAGCACAACACAAAGGGACTCTGGATTCTGGAAGAAAATTTGTGCTACGTAAATTTCCATGACACAAGTCCAGTAAACAAAGTCTGTGTAAGAACCAGTAATTTAAAGGGCTAAAGTGACTATGCTACCATTTACATTTAATAAAAGCACTGCTTGAAAACCCAAAAGTACAGTGGGCAACACATCTGCAAAATTTGTTTCAGATTTAAAACCTTAAAGTGATTTATGTATCCCTTTTAACATTTTGCCCAAACTTTGTCAGAACAGAAAACTGGGAAATGTGAGTACAGTTTCATGTTTTGTGGTTGCTGAGAAAAAATACAATTAGATTTATTTAACTTCTTACCCACTGCAAATGCCAAGGGTTTTTGTGTTTTTTTTTTTAACCCTCACTGGCTTAGTGGCCTAAAGACTCTAGTTCCCTAAAGGGAGTCAACGTCCCCAGAGACCCATGAAGCACAGGGACTCTATACTGAGAAACAACTCAGGCAGACAGAAGCCCCAGCAAAAACACCTGTAGCATCAACCCAAAGAAACACTTTTCAGTCCTGCAGAAAAGGGAGCACCTGTGAATTCTGTACCGATGCCTCTATTTATTACACCTTACTGCTTCCTCCTCCCTCAGAAAACATTATTAACCCAGTCTGTGGATTTATATTACCAGATTCTACTATTGACATTTTGGCTTTCCAGACAATGTTACAGGAATGAAAACAAAGAGTATTAAAAATATAAAGCTCAGAATCTTAAATTGTCAAGCTTCTGAAAAAATAACATACCCTAAGTGAGATTCAGCAAAGACAACAGAATCAAATACACAAGGGCTGCAGATTGGAATCATCAGATAAAATATATAAAATAACATGTATGAAATGTTTAAAGAAATACTGTAGCAGAACTGAAAACATGTTCACACAGAAACTGGCATACATATGTTCACAGCAGCAATATTCTTAATAGCTAAAGAGTGGAGACAATTGATGAATGGACAAACAGAATGTGGCATTTTCCATAGAGTGAAATAAAGGAGATGAAGTAGTGATACGTACCATAATAAGGATGAGTCCTAAAAGTTTTATGCTAAGTGAAAGAAGGCACTAAAGGCCACATATTACTTGATCACATTTATATAAAATGTCCACAATACAAAAAAACCATAAAGACAGAAGTAGATTACTAGTTGCCAGAGACTGGTTGCAGGGGAGAGGGTAGGAGAGGGAAGAATATGGAGTAAATGCTTAGTGAATAGGAAGTTTCTTTTGGGGGTGATGAAAATATTCTGGAAAAATATAGTGGCAATGGTTGCATAACATTGTAAATTTATTAAAAATCACTTAACTGTATATTTTTAAATGGCTAAATGGTGAGTCAGTTAAGAAACATAACCAAGGGAACATCAGAATATAATCTCTACCTCCTAGAAGAGTCTCTGGCACATAAAAAATCTTTCTGAAAGAATTAACAAGAATCTGTTTAAAAAGGAAAAAATAAAAAGGTAGATCTCAAAAAGAATCTAAGATAGCTTTTAGAAATTAAAAATAAATTCTGTGAAATTAGAAGCTCAATAAATTGATTAAACAGCAAGTAAGACACAGCTACAGATAAAATTTGCAATCTAGAATATACCTATGATGAAATTACTAAAAAAAAATGCAGTACAAATAAGGCAAAAAACAAGACAGACTGACAAGGAGAACAGAAAGATGTTTCAGAGTCCTAAGAAGTCAATCAAAAGAGATAGAAGGAGACATATAATCTGAGAGATAATGACTCAAACATTCTTAGTTATTAGAAATAAAGATAAAAATCTATAAACATGAAAAAAATATACACCAAGCTGGATAAATAAGAAATCTACACCTAGATATATTTAATGTAATTGTAAAACATCAAAGACAAAGAATTTTAAAAGCAATCAAAAAAAAAACAATGACCTACAAAGAAACCATCATTAGACTACAACTAGATCTCTTAACAAAAATAGAAGCCAGAAGACATTGTAGCATATACAGTCAAAGTGGTAAGAGAAAATAGCTGTCAATCAGAATTTTGTTCCTAGGATTTAACAATTAAACAATACACATTTTTCTCAAATCCAGAGGGGGCATGTACAAAAATTGGACAGAGTTTTATAAAATCAAATCTCAAAAAAATTTCAAATAATTACCTATCTTGATTTCAATGCAATTCAAAGAAAAAAATGTATTCACATACACTTGAAATTTTAAAAATATACCTCTACATCATGTGACAAATGAAATTATAATGGAAACTTTAAAAAACTTAGAACTGAATAATAACGAAAATACTACATATTAAAACATGTGGAAAGTACTATAAAAGTACCTGGAACTCAAAGTTCATTGATGATTTTCTCTTATGTAAGAAGTCAGAAATAACTAAATACCACCACCCCGCCCAAGTAGACTGAAACTAACAGTTGAAATTAATAAACCAGGAAAACAAAGGTACAACGGAGGATCAAACCCAAAATTTGGTTCTTCAGATGAATAAAGGCAACAAACCTTTGGTGAAAAGTACTAGTAAGAGACAGCATGAAAGTGAAAGTGAACGTGAAATCGCTCAGTCGTGTCAGACTCTTTGCAACCCCATGGACTGTAGCCTACCAGGCTCCTCCCTCCATGGGATTCTCCAGGCAAGAGTACTGGAGTGGGTTGCCATTTCCTTCCCAGGGGATCTTCCCGACCCAGGGATCGAACCCTGGTCTCCTGCATTCCAGGCAGACACTTTAACCTTTGAGCCACCAGGAAGTCCAAGAGACACCATAATAAAATACTATTTGTAAAAATGCTCACAGTAGCTATTAAAAAGACTATAAAAATAATCCTCACTCGGTACATTTTCTAAAAATAGAAATCAGACATTTCCTAAAAATAAATAAAACCATAATATACCCAAGTTGACTCAGGAAGAAATAGAAAACCTGAATTTTTTACTTAAAAAAATTGAATCACAAACCCATAAATATTTTACACACAGTTTTACAGTTAAGTGCCACCCAACATCCAAAGAACACTCTTCTCATTATATATACATCCATTTTTTGCAAAATGAGGAAACACTACCTACAATTCTAGGAAGCTACATAACCTTGCTACAAAAACTAAATCAGAAGAATACAAGAAAGAAAAATTGTAGGCAGATCTCACCCATCATCACAGGTACAAGACTCGCAAACAAAACATTCACACAATAAGCCAAGTATTTTTAAAGAGGAGGGGATGGTATTCTAAACCAGAAGCACAGGAATAGTTTAACACTGAAAATAGATAAATGCATCTGATTGTTTATACAATAAATACTATGTGTGACAATAAATTTTATGTGTCGACTTCACTGGGCCACAAGGTGTCCAGATATTTAGTCAATCTTCATTTTGGGTGTTTCTGAGGATGTTTTGGGATGAGTTAATTGTACAGATAGGTACACAGATAGAATAAAGCAGGCTGCCCTCTCAAATGTGGGTGAGTCTCATCAGTTGCAGGTCTGATTAGAACAAAAATGCTTACCCTTCCTGGAATAAGAGGAAATTCTTCTTTCCTGCCTGCCTTTGAAGTGGCACACTGGTTTTTCTCCTATATTTGAAATATCAGTTCTTCCTGGCCTCAAGCTTGCCAGTCCCTAGACTGAAACTGTAAGATCTCCTGGTTCTGAAACACTTGGATTCAAACTGTAAACTATGACATCAGCTCTCCTGGGTCTCCAGCTTACCAACTACAAACCTTGAGACTTTTTAGGCTCCATAACTGTGAAAGCCAATGCTTTATAATAAATCTCTATCTGTATACAGTTAACACCTGAACAATGTGGGGGTTGGGGAACCAACCCCCACGCAGTTGAAAAATATGCATGATTTTATAGTTGGCCCTCTAAGTCCACGGTTCTGCATCTGCAGATCCGAACAACCACGGATGATGCAGTACCGTAGTACATATTTAATGAAAAAATTTGCACACAAGTAGACTTGCATAGTTTAAACCAAAGTTGTTAAAAGTAGCAACTGTATATCCTATCAGTTCTGTTCCTCCGGTGTAACTCTAATACACCATGTAACCATCTCAATAAATAAATAAATACAGAAGAATTCAATAAAATTCAAAACCCACTGATGGTTAAAAAATAAAGAAGGAAAAACATTAATAAAGGTAACTATGAAAAACCTATTGCAAAGTCCCAATCTAATGGTTAATGTTAAAAGTGTTCTTTTGAAGATCAAGAAGATAAGAATGCCTACAGTAATTACTTCTATTCAACATCATACTAGAGATCCAAGATTAGAGAGGGGGGAAAAAAAAATGGTGCTCCTGGAAAATGAAACATATAGAGCAATCCCAAAGAATGAACAAAAATGAACAAATTATTCAAATTTCATAAACTGAACTGACATAAATATTATTTTTGTACATAAATATCAATTACATTTCTAAATACACATTAAAATGTACTGAAATGGAAAATACTGCTTACAACAGCATCAAAAAAGCAAAATGTCTGGTGATAAAATAAAAAATGAGCAAGAGTTGTATTCAGAAAATTATAAAATTCTGTTAAAAGAATACCCTTATGAGAGAAGATAAGACCATATTACACGGATATGGTCTTTGTTCATGGATAAGACCATATCACAAAGATGTCAATCCTCTTGAATTTGACCTACCGATTTAATGCAATTCCAATTTTTAAATTCCAGTGGGGATTTGTTTTTGTGTGGGAGTGGTGAGGAACTAACAAGCTTATTCTAAGATTTTTTGAAAAAAGTAAATCAACTCTTAAATTTTGGGGGGAAGAAAAAAAAAGCTCAATCTCAAATAGCAAAACACTCCAAAAGCAATGAAAAAAGTGGGCAATTTGCCCTATCAGAGGCTGGACTGGTTCAGGAACAACTTGTTAAGATTCATATTGGGAAAAAAAATGAGATTGGATTCCTTTTGTGGTTTGAATCACACAAAAGTTAAAAAAAAACCATACATATATATTTTTAAAAGTTATGTGTCAGATGCCTATTAGAATTATCTTGCAATTTTTGGAAAAATACAAATGCCCAGGTATTGCTTTCTTCCTCCAGACATTTTTCTAATGAGCAGTTATGTTTAAAAACACCTGGACTATATGATTATCTTTTACTTTTTATCTATTTTCACTTTTTCTGTTTCATATTCAGTGTTCCCATTTCATTTAGTTTGTTTTCCAATTTCCCTCTTTTTTTGATGTTCTTTCTCAGGCCTTTATCAAGTGTAGTAGAAAAACTTTTGTATACAAGTTAATAAATAATATGTATAATATACATATATATATTCAACAAAANTTAAGATGAAATGAGATCGCTGAGGGCAGTAACCATACAAAACAATAGGCTGGAGGTCAATCTACAAGCAGGGAGAACTAGCAAGGCTAAGGAATCTGATTATCACCCTGAGGAGGACCACTGTACGTTTCTGAGCTGTCGTGGAAACACTGAATAGCAATGTGAATCACTGAACGATGGCAGTGCAAAGTCTAGACTAGAGTGGTGGCCAGAGGGAACTGAAAGGGAGATATTTTAAAGTATTTAGTGACAAACTGCTATGAGGTCATAACACTAAAGTGGATCCAGGCACCTACCTGAGTAAGCTCATAGGCTCTGTAAGCCAGAAGGGATGTAATTCTATTAACATTCTTCGACACATGACATTCATGCTTTGGTGTTGGGTCCGAAGCACTTTTATTTAATACAGATTCTGAACTTTTTACACCCATGGTGTCATATACACTCTTTATTTTACCCTAAAATAGAGAAAATCTTTCACATCCATCAAAACCTTATCATTGACTGTATGACATTAATATGATAGTGTACCTCTGAATACAGATCACTTATAAGTTTTTTTCTTTAATACTTGGTAATAAAGTAATAGCCAAAACTTTTTACCAATATCGAAGCAGTAAGAAAAAGTTACCCTGCCCCAGAAAAAAGTTTTGAATTTGTTTAATACAAGGAAATAAAAACTTTCTTCACAACACTCTTCACTTGCTTAAGTGATATTATCAACGTATTTCCCTCTTTCATTCTTTTCGTTGGAAAGGAAAGCTAACTTTAAGGTTCAGTAATTCAGATTAAAGATGGCAAACTTCTCTCAAAAGTATATTATATACCAAACACAAGCAAGTACTGGCTTTCAATCAAACTTCTAATCCAAATCAAATGTTATCGATACACTGAAATATAAAAGTCAAAATTACCTTCATTATTTTAAAAATAACCACATCACCCACTGCCCCAGCTTCCAAAGGATTAGCTTGTAGTAAATCAGCATACCTAGAAAGATAGACACCTAGTAAAGAGACAAATGAAAGAATTATTAAGACACAAATATAAAAAGTCCAAATGCTTAACCTAAGTAGAAGAGATGAAATTATGAGATATTATAAGATTATAATAAGATAAAGAGATAATTACAAGAGATAAAAGGTATCTCACTTGAAAAAAAAAAAAAAAAANAAGAGACAAATGAAAGAATTATTAAGACACAAATATAAAAAGTCCAAATGCTTAACCTAAGTAGAAGAGATGAAATTATGAGATATTATAAGATTATAATAAGATAAAGAGATAATTACAAGAGATAAAAGGTATCTCACTTGAAAAAAAAAAAAATGTAGTGACTGTAAAGATAGCTGATATTGAACCAAAGCAAAAATAAAATCAGAAAAAACATGAAACTAATCAAATTTCTCAGTATCACTAGGACTAGACTAACACATTAAAAGAAAAAAAGATAACCCTTGTTCAATTGGAAGTATGCAAAATCAGAAACAAAGGATAAAACTGGTTTTACACTGCAGAACCTGAAACTAGTCTCTTTTTCTGGGAACATGACAAAGCATGCATGAATTTAATTTTTAGGACTGCAGCAAAACTAGATAATATATTTTAAAGGGCAATTTAGGAGTAGGTATATGGAAAAAGAACAAAAGATTACCCATGGAAGGATTGCCAAGAATTGTTATTTTGGACTGGCCCACCTGTAGTCCTTTTTCACATATGCTCTGAACCTAAATAAACAAAACATGTCATCTTGCAGTTACATTACATTAAAAATGTGAAAAGATAGTCTATAAACTCGTTTTAAGTAAAATTCAAGTTTCTAAACTATATTTTTACATTACAGAAATTATAAATATACATGCTAGTTTACTCATAACAGCTAAATATCAATGTAAAACTGGTTTACATTTCCAATGTAACCATAGTTGAAATCTATTTTTTGTTTATGTCAAGTCGGACGGATACTCAGAATTCACGACATTCATAATATATAAACATTCCCTTTTAGGGAGAATTAGAATTGGCAAAATATTTGAGAAACAGTAACTCCATCTAAACATCAAAGGAGAAAAAATAGTTCTCAGCACATATAATCAGCAATAGAAAAGATAATCTACTTTTTTTGGTCTTATTTTTAATAAGAGGATAATTGTGTTACAATATAGTGTTAGTTTCTGCCATACATCATGATGAATAAACCACAGGTATACATATGTCCCCTCCCTCTCAAATCTCCCTCCCACCTCCCACCTGACAATCTACTTTAATAAAAGGAAAAGTATTTATTATCAAGCACATTCCAGGGAGGGGGGGGGCGGAATAGCTCTGATCAAAGAAAAAAAATGAACATATCTGAAAAACAAATCACAAAACAATGAAATACTTTGCGTTACTAAATCACTTTTTCCATTTATATATCAACAAACTGTTAGTTTATAAAAATCAAGTGTACTAAATAATTGCAAATTTAGTAACCTACAATGCAAACATTTTCAAATTATTTTTTATAAAATGAGTTCACTTACCTTATACCGATCAACCATCAGAAATGCATAGGATTCTGAAAGTTCTTTATCTAAACGACCATCAAACTTCAGTTCTCTTCGCTTTTCTGTAAACTAAATGAAATTAAATCTGTAACAATGCCTTAGCACATGCCTATGTTGTTCAAGTGAAGAGTTTCAGGAATTTTATTTCTCAGAAATTCCAGATCAGCACTTCCTTGGTGGTCCAGTCATTAGGACTCTGCACTTCCACTGCTGGGCACCCAGTTATGATCCCTGGTCCGGGAACCAAGATCCCACAAGCTGTGAGGCACAGCAAAAAAATGTCAAACCTACCAAAATGGAAATTATCTTTTCTCTCCCTGAAATTTCTGCACTTCATTTTTTCATTATAATTGGCTCTTTAGCCTTAAAATACAGTCAAATAAGCCTCTAGTGCTGAACAACTGTAACTAAAATTCTATTACAATCTTAGCACACTTTTTTTTTCAAGCTGCAATGGTTCTTCGACGCTGCCACGGGCTCTTTCTAGTCATGGCAAGCAGGGGCTACTCTTCCAGCGGAACTTCTCACTGCAGTGGCTTCTCTTGTTGCAGCACATAGGCTCTAGGGCACTCAGGCTTCGGAGCTGTGGCTCTCCAGCTCTCAAGCAGCTCAACAGTTCTGGCACATGGGTTTAGCTGCCTCATGGCATGTATGATCTTTCTGTACAAGGGATCGAACCTGTGTCCCTCTGCACTGGCAGGCTGATTCTTAACCACTGGACCACCAGGAAGTCCCTCCCATAGATTTTTAAGTTCATGTTTTGATTATCTTTGGATTTCTTGTTTTATCTGACATGGTGCATAGCAAATAGTTGTTGTTTTCATTGCTGAGTGGTGTCATTCTTTGTGACTACATGGACTGTAGTCCGCCAGGCTTCTCTGTCCATGGGATTTCCCAGGCAAGAATACTGGAGAGGGCTGCCATTTCCTTCTCCAGGGGATCTTCTTGACCCAGGGATCAAAAGACGTCTCCTGCATTAACATGCAGATTATTTAACACTGAGCCACCAGGGATGACCCATTGCATATAGTAGGTGGCTTAATAAATCTTTGTTTAATGACCAACTTCTAGACTATAAACTCAATTAGAACAAGGAAAAATGTTTCATTTCTTTGCAACTCAGTGCCAAGTACATAAGCCATGCTCCATACCCATAAGAGTGACTTGATGTAAGTACATCTGAACTGTAAGTCACCCTGAACTGCTAGCATTCATTTTTAGATACATATAGATATGCAGCCTGTATCTAACAGATTTACATGCAATATTCAGGCTATTACTGATCTTCAATAATATAACAAAGTTTTAGACTAAATTTTCATATAAATTAACAAATAATCCCTATCATACCATAAAACCACATCAAACTACCAAGGTTTTAATTTTCTCTGGGAGCCAGTAACATTTAGCTACTTTAGGGATCCTTTCAAAGTTAAATACTGATAGCACTGGATTAACCAATTTTAAATGTACAAAATTAACAGCATTTCATGTATATTAGAAAGCAGTGTTCACATCAAATGTTTCCAAACACGTCATTTGTATTAACTCCAAGATTGTTATGGCTTTTCCTAAACCAAAACTCAAACAGTATTCTAATTTGTACATGAAACTTTAATTCATTATCTAAAAGGCTCAAATACTTCCCTTTGTTCTCACTTTCTCACTAAGAATTTCTACTAATGATATTAAATTAAATTAAATTACCTGGCAATAATTAAGGGAAAAATTAAACATGTCTTAAAAATAAATGCACATTTTATTTCAGTAACCTTGGAACTTAAGACACAACACACTCTTTGAGATTGCACTTAACATGTGCTTGAAAGATCAAAAAGCCTTCTGATGAATTTACAATGAAGCCATTAAACAGTAAGTTACCACTATGCTTAAGATTCATTTTTAGTAAAAAGTTATTTTATACAATCACACATTAATTTAACACACAGATAAATGCAGTGCAATATCAACAGTGTTTAGGGGAAAAAACACATCATTTAAACTTGTTTTTCCCTTTCATAATTTGGCTTTCCTAAGAATAAAGCTTTTTTAAAAAAAGTAAAACAAATACTAAGCTATTAACTGGTTCTGAAGAATCTTAACAAAAGGCACAATCTAAAACATACCTCCTTTTCCAAAAGTTCGTTATGTATCAAGCAAGCACGCCTGTAGTTAAAATTTGCTACTGAAGCTGGTTCAAGGTAAGATGAATGGAGAATATTTAAAACATCTTCAAATTCCCGAGAGCCTGGAGTTAATGGCTGAAAAAGTGCTAAAACGAAAAANTCCAAAAGTTCGTTATGTATCAAGCAAGCACGCCTGTAGTTAAAATTTGCTACTGAAGCTGGTTCAAGGTAAGATGAATGGAGAATATTTAAAACATCTTCAAATTCCCGAGAGCCTGGAGTTAATGGCTGAAAAAGTGCTAAAACGAAAAACAGTATTAATTTTAAAATTCCATCTTAAAAGTAGTTTTTTATATTTTTGTGGCTTTTATATAACTTATAAATATAGTGAAAAAAATTATCAGGGCTATCTTATTTCGTGAAGTGCAAAAGACAGTTAATTGAAGAAAAAGTCTAGCTGCCTATTACTTGGGTGTTTTGTAACATGTAAAAGAAATACTGATTAATTCATTGAAGAAAAAACTCTATAGGAATGAGCATCTGGCATCACACATGCAGAAAAGGAAGTTACAATTTGGCAAAACTTAGCAGATGCTATTCTAGGCAACCTGAACTACTTAAAGACGCCTGTGTATATTGTTCATAAGAAGCTGTGCATAAACTCAAATTAACTCAACTCTTATTTTATGTTACACCTAAGTAGTATGTCTAGGACCATTTATTTCAGCAAATTAAATGGTTACGACATAAGTAAAAGCATAAAAACACTTAAGACATTTAGATGTCTATAGAATGAAATTATTCTAACTGGTTTTTAAAGCTAACATTAGAATAACATGTTGCATCCATTAGCTTCTTGTATTACCAACATCAAGTGGGAGGATATTTACTATGAAAACTTGGTGAAATGCAAAGATGTGGGACTTTGGAGTCAAACCCGTACACAAATATCAGCTCTAGTATTCACTGGCTTTGTGAGACACCCCAAGCAAACCAACTTAACCAAGTAAGCTCATTACTTTCTTCAGTAAAAAGGAGAACTCGAGCTATCCTAATAACCACTACAATGCCACACACCCATATAAGACAACACTTGGAAAAGCTCTAAGCACAGCATCTGGTGCAAAGTAAGATGGTATAAGTTTTTATTCCCCACTTGGCCAACTACTACACATTCCTTTTAATTTTAAAAAATACTTAAATATTCAATCTGTTCTTTAATCAGGAGCCTAATAACCTCAGATTTCCACCTTATGGATGAAATAATGTGACTTATAAACTTCAAACATCAAGTGTACATATATATATATACACACACACATTTTCCCAAAACCCAAAATAACCACTTTCATTGTTATTCACAGATGTTATATGCTGTTACTTTAATTTCTTTCAAGATAATACTTATAAAGAATCAATAAATGTCAATCAAAATACTTTTAGGCCACTACTGGAAACAGTGTTCCACTTGTACTAACGAGTAGCTGTTTCTACTGCATTCTCTATTCACTTATTAAGCCTTAAAGGACATAATGTCAAAGGATATATCCATTCATTTACCAAACAATGTATATATTACAAAGTTTCTGTAAAAGCAGTAGCTTTCAATGAGAGAATGTGTGCAGAACAAACGATTCCTAGTACTTCAGAATTACACACTAAAAAAGTGAGGGGTGGGTATAAAATCAACATTACTTATAATAATGCAACAAAGACACCAGGAGTAAATGGTGGAGGCAGGGGGATGACATGCAAAAAAGTGTCCTATAATCAAATTTATAGCAGATGGATATACTCAATATCTGTTCACTGCAAGCTCCGTGAGAGAAAGAACTATAACTGCCTTGTTCATTCCCTTTACTTGGGGCACTGGCCCCAAGTTGAATGAATGAGGAAGTGAGTTACAAAGAGAGAGAATAAAATTTCTCAAGATTTTTTTTTAATACTAAATACAAATATGTTCTAAACTACCAAAATATGATTGTTGTCATTGTAAATTAGGTCTCACAAATTCAACAATTCAGTGATTTATGAAGCAAAATGAAAGCTCAAAAAACAGCGAGAAATCCATTCTCTCAATTCAAATCTGTTTTACAGAATGTTGTAGGAGAAAATGTTTTACCTTTGTGTCTATCCCCAACTAAACTGGAAAAACTTGTGAGGGAAAACAGCATGTGGAGTAGTTTTTATAGGCTTTCACATCCAAAATAACCCAAGCATGATTTTTAAAGATGGATTTTATACATGATTGATTATGTTTCTAAACAAGTGCCTTCAGGTATCTAAAAATGTGACAAAAGTATCAGGTGGCTTTAAATTTCTATATTTTACTAATCTACATAAAAGAAGTTATTTTTTTAGTTAAAGATGTTACAACACTATTTCCACCATCAATCTAACCAAAAGCAAAAGATATCAGTTAAATCATAAAAATGTATATAGAAATTAACCCTCAAATCACTCTCTAAAAAGTACTTAAAATTTGTTTCATTCCAAAGCAATGTCCTAGAGTCACCTCAAATGTACTCAAGTAGTCTGCCAATGTGAAAACACTCGTGAATTTTTTTTTTTTAAAACAGAAAAAGGTGCAAAATTTTAGGTCTAACAATAAATACTTGTATCCTAAGTATTTCAAATATCTCAACTGGCTTTAGTAATTAGGCTAGAGTTAAAATTTCTATTTTTTATTCCCAATTATCACTTTCTAGGAGAATAAAATTTTGCTGTAACTATTTTTAAATATTTCAAGTCAATGTGCTAGTAATGGTAGTTCAGAAATATAAAATGTTCTGAAAGAACATTCCCTGGTGGTCCATTTGTCCTTAATAACCACTGACCCATGTATATGATCAACACATCCTGTCAATTCTTTTAAAGAAAACATAGATGTCACAGTATCATCATCTGAGGCAATAATAAATCTATGACTACCCAAATGGGGAACAGAACATTTTATATATTAATCACCCGTTTCACATAAGGAAGTCAGTATCCCATATAATATTCTCCAGATTCTGACAATTTTTGAGTCTAACCATTAATGGCTCATTATTCCTTTTCAGGTATGTACAAATGGCTTTATATACATTATCTCATTTAATCACCTAAACCACCCTATGAAGTTCAATATGGCTATTTCACAAATGAAACTGAGCTAACACTTAACTTGGCCCAAGGTTAATATATGAATAGGGTAGGTGGAATTCAAAATACGTTCCCTAGCTGCAAACCTGTATCCTGAACTGTAAGTAAAAGAAAAGATGTAAATGGGTATATAAAAGCTGAAACCAATCATTCCAAGACCTGCAAAAACAGAATTATTTCTTTTAGATCAAGAAATTGTAGTAGCTATATGGATACTAGCTATAAGAAAAAAAAAGAATTTGATATCTAGCATGTTCTTTCTACCCTCTTTTGTCTACTTTTAAATCTTATTTCTTAATATTTTTCTCATTTAATACATGTAACAGGGTCAAAAGCCATAACAAACACCCTTTTTTTGGTTTATAAAGGTTAATTAACAGCAGTCATAATTCTTCTAGACATTAAGGAATACATAAGTTTGCTCATATGCAGGGTTTCCAACAAATCTGTTATCAGAAAGATAAGTTACTGAGTTGACTTCTGATATTAACAAGGTTTCTCTACTGATAAAACAGATTATGAATGTATTTCATCATTTCTTTTCCCCTCCTTTCTGACCACACCACGTGGCATGCAGGATCTTAATTTCCCAACCAGGAATTGAACCNTTTTTTTTTTTTTTTTTTAATGCCTGAAATAAGTTTATTTTGCCTTTCCTTTGAAAGATATTTTCATGTCTTTTCTCAGAAAATTAGACATCACAACAAGAAAGAGAAACATGAAATCCACCTTTGGTAACTCCAAAAGACCTCTGAACCCTTGAATCACAATGTATGAAAATAGAACACAAGCGGTGAAATGATCGCTGAGACGAAGACGCAGAAAGCACGTGGATATGTTGTTTATCATGTCAGGTCCCAGGACCCGTCAGAGGCCCAGCAGGCTCAGCAGCATATTCAAATTAGGCTTATTCAAAGGTGGTGTAAAAACGGACTCTATACAAATTGTGGGCAGGATGTAGAGACAAGTCAATATCCTGGGGCTACTGACAGTGGAGCGGTTCTTCTTCTAGGATGGAGGGGTTACTGGGACTCAGAAAGAAATCCTTGAGAGGAGTTGTGACTTCGTGTGACAGAGGTAGCCAGCCCAAGGTGAGAAACGGGAGAATAAATACTCCAACCTCACTCATTTCCCTCTCTCTGGTGTTATGCAAGGACTTCCCTTTTGGTCAAATAAAACCAGAAGCGACAAGCGAGAGTTCACTGATGAAGTACATATACACCACAGGCACAAAATGATGGATTAGCATAGTCAGCTTGGAAATGTAAGCAAAAAAGAACAATCCCATAAGCTACTATTATCCCCACATAAATGAACAGTGCAAGAAGAAAAATACAACAAAACTATGATAGCCTGAGAGTTTAGCAAAGATAAGACCTTCACTACATAAGAACAGGGATGCTCTAAGATTAGGAACAATGATTAAAAAAAAAACAAACTTCTCCCCAAATTAACAGAAGCATTAGAAAATAAAAGTGAAGAAATTCCCACGAGAAAGAACAAACTATTAGGAAATAAAAGTAGGAATAAAAAAGATAAGAATATATAAAAACCAGTCCAGGAGTGAAGGGACCAAATCCAGAGGTTCAGCATCTCTCTTACTGGAAAATTCCTGAAAGAGAAAACAGAAAAGTGTGGAAAGGACTACATTGAAGAAAAAAAAATGCAAGAAAATATTCCAGATTCTGTGGATTGAGAAGACCTCTCTACCCTACCCCCCAAATATGCAGAGATGAATGAAAAAGATCCCAACCAAGGCCACACTTTTGAGAAATTTCAAAACACCATGTGCAAAATTAAAAGTGATTATTAAATAACAACGAGGAAAACTACTGGCTCTTACTAGTTTTCAAAGTGATCTCACATACAAAAGTCTCACTTTTCAAATGGCCTAAGGGCTTATGGTATCTCCATTTCATTAGACATCAGGTGAACAGAATATTGAGGATGACATTTTTCAAAACGTCACAGATGAGGCAGTTCATTGACATTTAGGTGTATTTGTGTGTGAACACATATGGGGAAGTGGACAAGTTATCCAGAAGGCAGGTCCAGTTTTCCTAACTAGATGATCAGTTCTCAAAGATAGAGTACCATTTCTATTTCCTCGCTAACCCTCCAGGTCAACTGATGAACTGCTGCTTCCTGTGGGCAGATCTATGTAGCTGACTGATGTGCAAATCTGGAAGAAGGAAATAAGATGCAGTGAGCAATGACTACTGTTTTGCAAACTTGTTTGCATGAGTACCCTCTAGGTACATTCAATACAGTTGACTTTTCTCATTGTGTGTTCACACGGGCAAGGTTTCAAACCTTCGTGATCTTCAGATTCTTTCTGGAGAGTTGGGGCTTGAGTTATCCTCTTCAAGTTCCTAATACTGTAATTCTAGAATTCTGTCAATAAATGAGATAGCATGAATTAAATCAGTCAACCGCATCAGTGACAGGTGATAATCAATGGCTTTTCCCACAAAGCCGAGGGGATCCAGGTGAGACAACACACCCAAGTCAAATTGTGTGGTGAGCTGTTCTCTTTATTAAATCTCCAAGGGATCCTCAGGCTTCTGGAGAATTAGTTAAAAGTAGACGTGGAAAGAATGTAAATGGGAAGTTCAACAGCCTGTGCACCAACACAGTGGGCTGCAGTTTTCTGGAACCACAGAGACTTTGTTAAGACAGGATTGTAGTTAAGAAGAGTTCTGCATGCTCAGCTGCTGCAGATGGTGCTAGGAATGGAAACGAAAGGAGCTGGTGATGGTGACCACTAACCAGAAGCTGAAACCACACTCTCATTTTGCACTAAATTGCTGGGTCTGGCTCTTCTCTTTGCTTATGACTTTCATTTACTCTGAGACAATTATATTTAGCTGTGTGTCCAGTAACATCTTGAAAACAGACTGAAAAAAAACATTTAGCCCTCAGTCATTTGTACTAACCCACAAAATGTCAGTACAAATATCTTCTAATAGACTAGTAGAGACATACGCTCTAGTAATAAAGTCAGTACAATCAAGGGAATCAAAAGTGGAGGGAACATCCAAAGTAGCACTGAAGAAGGATGAGGAAGATGAAAAGGAGGGAAGAGCAAGAAAAAGAGAACAAGGAGTGAGTTTTCACTTGGGAAAAAATTTGGACTTACTTTTATTTATGTGAATATCTTGAGTAATATGGGAACTAATAGCATGTTGACAAAAATGCTGATGGCTTATTATAAAGATAAGATTAACTACCAGCCTTAATGGGCCAATATGCTACTGAGAATTTGCTGTCAAGTACTTAAAACTGCTGAACCTTAAACTAACCATTTTAATTAAAAAAAAAAAAAGTGGACTAAAATTCCAGGAAGAATTTCAAAGTGAAATTTCCCTGCTATTCTTTGGCATCAAGTTCATCAACAGTAGCCTATTCTAACAGGGATATTCAACACTTCTTTTCTGTAACAATCATGACATCCTCTGACACACAGTACAGATTCAAAATATAGTTGTTAAAAATGAATAAATGAGTAGAACCAAAGCAGTCCTGAGAAAGAAAAATGAACCTGGAGTAATCAGACTCCCTGACTTCAAGCTATGCTATTAAGCTACAGTGAACAAAACAGTTTGGTACTGGCACAAAAACAAAAATACAGATCATCAGAACAGGACAGAAAGCCCAGAAATAAACCCATGCAGTTATGGTCGATAAATCTACAATGCAGGTGTCAAGAGTATACAATAGACAGTGTCTTCAATTAGCAGCGTTGGGAAAACTGGAAAGCTACATGTTAAAAAATGAAATTAGAATATTCTTTAACATCATACACAAAAATAAACTCCAAATGGATTAAAGACTTAAGTGTAAGACTGGACACTAAAACTCTTAAGAGGAAAACATAGGTAGAATACTCTTTGCCATAACCTGCAGCAATACCTTTTTGGATCTGTCATAGTGATGGAAACAAAACTAAAAATAAACAAATTGGATCTAAATAAACTAAAAAGCTTTTGCAAAGTAAAGGAAACCATAAATAAAATTTAAAGACAACCTACAGAATGGGAGAAAATATTTGCAAACAATGTGACTGCCAAGGGATTAATTCCTAAAATTTATAAAAAGTTCATGTGGCTTAATGTATATGTATGCAAAATCCTCCCCCTGCCAAAATGGGCAGAAGACCTAAACTGACATTTCACCAAAGAAGACACACAGATGGCCAGGAAACACATAAAAACATGTTCAATGCCACTTATTATTAGAGAAATGCAAATCAAAACTACGAGACATCGCCTCACTCCAGTCAGAAAGGCTATCATCAAAGTCTACAAACAATAAATGCTGGAGATGGCATGGAGAAAAGGGAACCCTCCTACACAGTTGGTGGAAATGTAAATTGGCACAGCCACTATGAAGAGTGGTATAGAGGTTTCTTAAGAAACTAAAAATAGAGCTACCATATGATCCAGCAATCCCATGACTGGAAAGAATACACGCACCCCTATGTTCATTGTAGTGCTGTTTACAATAGCCAAGACATGGAGCCACCTAAATGTCCATTGACAGACAAATGGATAAAGAATAAACACTACATATATACAACAGAATATTAGTCATTAAAAAGAATGAAACAATGCCATTTGCAGCAACATGGATGGACCTGGAGATTATCATACTAAGTCAGACAGAGAAAGACAAATATCATAATCACTAAATAATCTAAAAAACAAAAGATACAAATGAAATCTAAAAAACAAAAGATACAAATGAAATTATTTACAAAACAGACTCACAGATTTAGAGGATGAATTTTTGATTACGGGGGTGGGGAAGGGTAGTGGAAGATAGACTTGGAGTTGGGAATAACAGGTACATACTACTGTACATAAAACAGATAACCAATCAGCACTTACTGTATAGCACAGGGAACTCTGCTCAATATTCTGTAATAATCTAAATGGGAAACAAATCTGAAAAAGAATAGATACAGGTATATACGTATAATGGAATCACTTTGTTATACACTAGAAACTAACACAATGTGGCTAGTCAACTATACTCCAGTGTTAAGTTAAAATAAAGAAGTGTAGAGAATCCTTGAAAAATGTTAGAATGTTAGATGTGAAATGAATGAAACATGTTAGATGTTAGAAATATGAGTTCTACAAGAGCTTTAGTAGATCAACTCAAAGCATTTATTTCAACCTGCACCCTACTGTAATGTGTATTTGGGTACAACCAGAAATTTTGGAGAATCCCAGGGATGGGGGAGCCTGGTGGGCTGCCGTCTCTGGGGTGGCACAGAGTTGGACACGACTGNATCAACTCAAAGCATTTATTTCAACCTGCACCCTACTGTAATGTGTATTTGGGTACAACCAGAAATTTTGGAGAATCCCAGGGATGGGGGAGCCTGGTGGGCTGCCGTCTCTGGGGTGGCACAGAGTTGGACACGACTGAAGCGACTTAGCAGCAGCAGCAGCAGCAATTTTGGAAAGAAGCTCCCAGGAAGAAAACTGAAGTTTGGTATTTGTAGGGCAAACACTATACACCAAGAAAATGACATTTTTAATGTAATTTATTTGAAATGCTTCCAGAAAAGTTTAAGGC
Organism: Neotragus pygmaeus; assembly: GCA_006410875.1. Taxonomy (NCBI): domain Eukaryota; kingdom Metazoa; phylum Chordata; class Mammalia; order Artiodactyla; family Bovidae; genus Neotragus; species Neotragus pygmaeus. The sequence goes on along the minus strand of SJYV01011142.1, from coordinate 1,308,926 downwards.
CATTATACAAAAACATTCATTTCATGAAAACATTCATTGACTTTCTTCTCATAGGCCAGTCCTTGACAGATCTCTTTTCTCAACATGCTGCCCAAAGTGGCCGATGGCTCCTTCAAAGAATGATTCATTCTTTTCTTCACCATCAAACAACTATCCTTGGCTTTTCTCTGCTTCTGTCTGCAGCAGATTCAGTCAGTCAGATGGTAAATCAATATCAACTTAAGAAACAAAGCAGTTTTAAATAAACTTGTAATAGAAAAAAAAATTCACCAAGTTTAAAATCTATAAATACAGAAATATGTTTTACAGGGTAAAATTGACGACTTCTTTTATTGTTGAAAAATAAGTACTATACCTTGTTTTTACATTGATAAATCTCGTTCCACAGCTTTCTGAATGCAGAGGATAGATGTACATAATAAAATGACAACATAGTATTTACTGCTCTCTTTTGTGTAAACTTGAAAGACACAGATAAAAAAAAACTTTTTGGCAATAATTTAGAATCATTACTACTAGTGCTGGTGTGGGTACAATTTTGCACAAGTCATCTGTAACATTTACACTCGCACAGAGCTTTTCTGTGTATTCAGTTAAGCTTTTTCAAAGGTCTGCGGCTCTTCCTACATTGTAAATCAAGGCTGGACAAAGAGGTTACTAGTTTGGCCAACGGATGCTGATTGATGACGGAGTTAATTAAGTCAGCCTCCGGAGAATGTAATTATGATTCTGATCCCAGCACAGAGCCAGTGATGGCAAATGATGACCCGAAAGTGGAGCAGGAAAACCCCAGGCTCTGATCTTTCCCAGAAGGACACTGGACTTTGCTTTTCTTTTTTAATGCTTCCGACACAAGGTCATGATGGAAGACTTCTTCCAAATTCTTCTTCTCACATGTTTCTGTAAACAGAGTCACTGACGCAGCCACAGCCTCTCCGTCATCTCTTCATTCACGCTCTAAAATACGAGTGGGCCGAGGCAGAGGAAACAAAATGAAGAGGGCCTTTCTGCTATTCCTGCCAGGTTTTCCCAGGCCCGATGAGTTCTTTCTGATGTTTTAGGCTAGAAATGCCTATCTAAGGCCAGCCAACATCTATGGTAGAGACCTCCTCATACAATATAGCCTTCAGTTCAAGATTCAGAGTTGACAGCCACTTTTGTGCTGATCCTTTTAAGGTCAGACTTTATTTCATGTCCTAGTAAATTATTGCATCAGATTTGTACTGGATGAAATTGCAAGGTCAAGAGAGTGCTTTTTCCTTTGCGAAATTAAACCTTCAGAATCCCCAGGGATGTTTTCCTGCTTTTTGGTTGAATGATATCGGACCGATTTAACTTGAAACAGTGATCTTTCCCGGTTTCCTTCAAGCACCATAACGATTACACAGGTAACTTCCTCATGCCCTGTTTGCAAGGCCCTTGAAAATTCATGCCTTCGGCTACTCTGTCAAAGAGCTAGAAAAGTACTAGAGAAATGAGGAAGGATCCTTTAAGAGTAATCTATATGAAACAGCAGATTAGAGGTTGTTTTCTATTTTTTAAAATCCAGCAGGACCAGTGAAAATATTGATAACTTGTTCAAGTACATATCCACCCATCCAGACACTTGGGAAAAACAATACAGGGTAACAGTTGCCACAGATTCCAGCTGACACAAATTGGCAGTTACAGTACTAGAGACAAAAAAGTACAGACAGAAGAGACTGGGTCAACACAGTCACAAAAGTGTGAAAAAGTGCTTCTCCAAACCGTTCCACACGTGGAATGCAAATACTGTACAGGTAAGACACAGGGCGACTTCCAGGAAGCACACGCTTCTGTCAGACGTTGCTTTCAACATGCCTGCTGTTCCCACAGGAAGAGTCTGTCTGTTCCATGCGCTCACAGTCGAGGCTGACCTCACTCGTGTCCATGCTACAATCCGATTCACTGTCTGATTGGTCCATCTGCTCAAGTTTTGTTTCTCCCTGTGGCTCCCTGCTCCCGGTGGCAGGATCTAGGAATGGTCCCTCAGAATCGAGGACCGCAGCCTGCCCCGTGGCACACAGAACTGTTTCTTTGGCTTGGCGAATACAGTTGAGCCACTGCTGTTTGTTGAATGTGTCATTGGCTTGTAATGAGTGGGTCTGACTTTGGGATCCATTTTTGAAACTCACTCTGAAGAAGTTTTTAACTAGAAAAAAAAACACACACAAAAGGTCAGTGGACAGATATTTCCGCAGGTCAAAGATAACCTATGCGGTGACACTGACCTTGGTATTCATGGCGAGATCACTAACTGATTACTAAATGTCCTACTATTTCAGGACATGGCTCAGCTCCACCCTGCAGCCTCCATCAACCAACAGGTGTTGACACAGGTCTGGCACTCAGTGGCCTTCCAAAGCTATCAAATCAGTACAGAACAACTCTGTCTGGGACCTCGGAGTACTGGGTACCAAACCTGGCCGTATATCAAAATCTCCAAACAACATGGTAAAAATATAGATCCCGGGGTCCTCCCCTTAGGGATTTGGATTCAATAGGTCTGGAGTGGGGGAGAGGGGTACTGATAATCTGTCATTTTAACAACTGCCCCAAGCTAAAGCTTTTTCAAGTTTAAGAAGCTCTTTGTAACATCAGACAAGTCCAAGATCCTCCACATGACAGTACCTGTGTATTTAGTATCCGATGACTGAGAAGACATGTAAAGACAGAATTCTTTTGTTCTTTTTGGCTGCACTGGGTCTTCACTATAGTACATAGGCCTCTCTAGTTGTTACATGTGGGCTCTAGGGTGCATGGGCTCAGTAGTTGCAGCACGCATGGGCTTAGCTGCAATATGTGGGATCTCAGTTCCCGGACCAGGGATCGAGTCGCGCCCCCTGCACTGGGAACTCAGAGCCTTACCCACCGGACCATCAGGGAAGTCCCAAGATACAGACAGAACTCTTAAAATTTGGATTCATTTTAAAATGAAACGACATTCTAATAACTGCCAACAGGAGCTATATGCATTTGTTTCTTTAAAATTTTTATTTATGTATATATGTTTTTGTCCATGCCATGCCATGTGGCTTGTGGGATCTTAGTTCTCCAAACAGGGGTTGAACCCAGGCCCTCGGAAGTGAAAGCATGTAGTCCTAACCATTGGACTGCCAGGGAAATCCTGGAGCTATGTGCATTTAAAAAACGATAGTGCACAATATGGAAGACATTTCATTTAATAAAAACATTAACTGGCATTTCATGGGCCCCATGAGTCACATGCATGTGGTTCATGGACGTGTCTGAGCTCAGTCAGTCCAGTCCCCCTGCAAGATCCTTGAGGTCAACAGACTGGCTTCAGATAAATTCAAGCTCCACTCTTTTCTGTGAGGCAAATGCCTTGACTCCTCTACATTTCAGTTTATTTGTAAAATGGGGAAAACAAAGAGATTCAACCTTAGATGGTTATTATGAGGGATAAACATAACATATGTAAATGCTCCTACATTGCTACTGGAGAAATGTAAGTACTACTACTGCTACCAGTACTACCACTAGGGCGGAAGGGCTGGTGTGGAGGTAAGTATTAACTACTTGGACAATATGACACCAATGTTAGCCCAAGAGGCTCAAGTGTCACTTGCTCAAAGATGACTTCCCTGATCATTTCATCTTAAACACATCTCCTCTCGCTATTCTCTATCCCCTTAGTGGGTTTTAGTTTAGTTTTGTTTTTTTAACACACTCAGAATATTTAGTTATTTCTCATTTATTTTCTCCATTACAAGGTAAATTCCACAGGGCTCCCGAAAAATTGACCTTTGTGGTAGACCAGTGTATACCAGTGCCTGGCACAGTGTGTGACACATAGAAGACCCTAGATAGACACTGCTATCTAAGCTTCTCTTGGTTAATTCCTTTGTTTACTAAATCTCAAGTCAGAGAAGCCCATTCAAGTAATTACAGATAAATTCACAGCCCGGTTGACCATAGTTGTGCCTCTTTAGACACAAGTCAGCTATGTGAACACCCACCGTTAAGCAGCTGTAGTCACGTAGGGACAATCTGGTCTTAAGAAGGCTTTTATCCAGTGGAAGCAGTCAGAGAAAGGGAACATAGGGGGCACCAGTCATGCTGGACAGAGGTCAACTCACAGTGTCTCACTTAATCCTTAGAACAATCCTATGACGCAGGTATGCATGCATCCCCACTTGGCAGATGGGAAACTAAGGCTCCTAGAGGTTGAGTGAGGTTCCACCAACTCTAAGTGATGAAACATAACTGAGATGCAATTTGACTCCAAGGCCATGGCTCGTCTCTTTCACCAGCCGGCCATTCCCTGCAAACCACCACTACCAAAGACATTCCACAGGTCAAGAGGGACAACCATCCGTACTTCTCTCATTGTTGCTGAACGCCCCACGCAGGGAGCCACCCAGCCTCACTTCCCCATCCTGCAAGTCTTCCAGCAGGAGGTCCTTCATGGGGATAGGCTGCCGGTACAGCTGGTAGCAGAGCTGCTCATTGTGGGTAACGGCACGGGTGATAACAAGCACTTCTTGGAAGAGGAAGACATGTAGTTTCTGAAAGAAAAGAATACACAGGATTCCCTTAAGCAATAATCTAAGGAGTTGATAAGTAGACTTCTGGGGATAACAGGTCCCTGGGTACCAGCTTCAAACTGATATGAACTTCTCAGCTCAAATCTACCTCCAGGAGGACACCAGTTGGGGGTTGGAGGCATTTCCAGATGCATCCATTGCCTGTCCTATAAGAGCACCTCCCTAGGGCCCCAGTGAAGAAGGCCTTTCTGCCTATAGACACCTGCATTCAGGTCTGCCAGCTCCAGAGGTGTTCACAATTCACAACACATGCAGGCATATATGGTCTCTAGTACTTTTAATACAGGAACATTAAAAAGAAAGAGAGAGAAACCCCATAGAACAAAGGGTGCAATGGAGGAAAAAAAAAAAAGTCAATCCTTTCCTGGCTTTAGGTTATTATACCCAGTACCATTCTAAGAGATCAAAATTAGTAACAGTCCATAAAGGATGAGACTGGTATATTTGAGCCTAATATTAATCTTTGCTTCTCAAACCCATAAAACACTCATTCATTCTACCACAGAGCTGATTATCAGCTTCACCCAGGCACCCCGGCTCGGAACACTGCCCATTCCCAAGGAAACCAGAGTATGCAGCTGTAGCCACGAAGAGAGACAATCAAAGCAGTTGTCCTTCTTGGTAAAGTTCATAAGAACCTCAGTTCTCCGAAGAGGTTGTGCTTAAAAGACTGATGATTGATGTGTGTGTTGTGAGCAAAAAAAGAATCTCGAAAATAAAGGCTTGTCTCAAAACCACATTACAAAAGCAATTTTTCTGAGTGGAGCTGGGGTAAATTGGCTTCATTCAACTCCAAGTGCCAGACTCTTCCCACAGCTTGGAAATGCTTAGGAGTTGAAGTGAGACGATCCATGACTCTGCAGCCAGGTTCTGGTTTTCCAGCAGTAATATTTGGGAATGTCGGCCTAGGAGTTTCAAGGAGGAGACCAGAAGAATAGGGCTGAAAATTCACATTAGCATCCTGACTTGGGGTCAGGGAAGCACTTTCAGTGTTATCAGATAATTTTACATTTGGAAGAAAAGATACTTGTGGGCCATCTACCCCCACCCTGCCACAGACTGATGGATGGACACACACACACACACACACATACATCAAAAACTGCAGAAACGGAAGCTCAACTAAATGTTGGCTTGTGGAAACAAAGGATGATGGTTCTATTTTGGTGTGTATTTGGGGTAGGGGGAGGTCTGAAGACTGAAAAACAGAGAAAAGCACAAACTAACCAAGTTAAGGGCTTTTTTCTTTGGTGGTGGAGGGGAATGGTAGAGGGAATGATAATGGGCATTGGTGAGGGGAGGTCTTAGTCAGTATTTCATATACTAAAAATAATCAGAGATTTTTACACTGCTTCTACTTCAAATCACTCTTCTAGCCAAGGTAGGAGGTTTGAACACTGATTATCTGCGCAACTTTAAAAAAATATTCCTTATGAATGTTCACTGAAGAGTTCCTCTTCTTAGTTGCAGTTCCTTCCTGCCCTCAAACTATTGAAACTTTTTCCCCCTGACTCATGACTTTATTCATAATGACTTTTACATCTCCACGGGGGGGAAAGCAAAGCAGCAAACAAAAACAAGTGCCCCCTTCCAATTAAAATCTTTGTTTTCAAAAATCAATCTGCCTGAAACATGAACTAGGTAGGGGATCATCTTTAATGACCTAGGCACAGCCAACCAGAGTCCCAGCCCTTGACTGATGGACAGAAGGAAGACAGGCCCCCATTCCATACAGTGATGCTCTTTCTATTTGTCACAGGGTTTCTGAGGAACAATGTTCAAGGAGGTGAAGTATCAGCCATTAGAAGTCTACTAGTGCTTGCCAAAAATCAGAGAAAAGCAGAACGCAGTTGCCTGGCAATCAGTTACTCCCAGTCAAACAGAAACATCTCTTCAAGCAGTGGCCGGTGACAGATCTCACCACCTTTGTTGCAACATCAGCTGGTTAGATCTACAGCAGCACTGATAATGGATGCTATGACACATCCTCAGTGATTTCAAATACCATTTCCAAGCCTGCTCATAAATGCCACTTTATAGCCCAGGTCAAAAAGGCAGCCTCTGAATCATCAAAGCTTTATTAGGAGCCTTTCCATCAAGTTTTGGCTTTCATTCTAAGGGTTGGCTAGATACTAAAGATGAAACAAAAGAGGAGTGGAGACTGTCTCAATGGCTTTCTCAATGCTAAAATATGAACATACGTTATATACAGTACAATTGATATATAAAACATGCTATATATAAATGTATAAAAATCATGGAAATACTACATATTAGCATTATTTTCTATTGTTATATATTTTAAAAAAGCCTGGTGAGTTGACTCAATTTTGATCTCTCTGTAATTCACGTCCATTTTTCCTTCATGTAAGCATTCATTCATTCATTCACTCACATATTCACCTAAGACTACTCAGTGCCTTAGTATATGTCAGGTCCCTGTGAAAGGGACTGACAAGGCACAGTCTCCACCCTAAAAGAGGATGATAAAGTGGGAAATGCTAACAGATAAATGGAGAATCACAACCTATCGTAGTAAGCCCTCCAGGGGAGATTTGTGCATGTTGCTATGATAGGAGAGGAGGAACAATTTCAATATGTACAGAAGAATAAAAGCCAGGAAATGGAGTGCTTACAAGTCAGAGCTAGATGTAGAGCTGACGGTGGGTAGGTTGTTATTTAAAACAAAACACAAAAATAAAAAATGGGTCTCAAAATGTCAGTTTGTGGAGAGGCACCAACTCGTAAGAAGAATTTCTCATAAAGCTAAATGAATTCAATTAAAGAACTATCTATTTTTCTGAGATCATATACTTTTAACATTCTGTTAAAATCATCTATTACTTGCTGATAGCAAAGTGGGAGGAGATAGTAATTGTTTTGTGTTTGTTTCTGAGGGTCAAAAACAAACAACATGATCAAACAACATAAAAAGCTGGCAACCCTATGATGGTTTCCAAAATTTTTCTGAATATGTACTGGTGATGACATTTAAAATATATGTATAAATAGTATATAAAATAAATTTAATAATATACGATCCTGTGATATAAAAGACACTAGAGAAAGTTTTTGTGTAAAGAACATGACTCTGCTTAGGGAAGGCATTGTAACAGGAGGCTCCATATCACATGGATGAAGGGATCAGGGAAGCTCAGGATGAAATCACTGAAGGAGAGCAACTACTCACCACGCCCCGGTTGTTCTTCAGTTCACCATGACAACAAAGCACCTTTGAGTTGTCAATTAGGGAGTCTTTCTGGCCTTCCTCCAAGTAAAGAAGTCGCTCTTTATAATAGCGGCATTCAGATTCTCCAGTCTTGGTGTTGATTTCTGCCACAATTCCCTGAATGATGTTTATCTGTAAAAACAAAAAGGAAGTATGGTGAAAGTAATCAAACCATTCACACCAACAAGGCCCAGGAACTTAACCTTAGAAAGTCGCTAAGATACACTTGGATCTAATTCTGAGATCCCATTATCTAAGCTGTTGCTTTGGGAAAAGGGGGAAAAATGCTTTTAACATACTGTATCTATTTATCCATATACCACCTATATACATGTACACATATAAATATGTACATGTATATTCATTTGTACACACGCACACACATCTATATTTGTATTAAATATAAAATTAATGTTGGTGTGGAATTTTGTCTGAGAGAAAAAAAACATGAAGTACTGCTTTCAATGTGCAAGTCTTATAGCCACTAGGCTCTGTATCACGCATTTCTTAACATATGCTCAACATGGTAGAAAATGTAGGCATACACACAAAAAATACAGCCAAGGAGAGAAAACAAAGCAGAATATAACAGTCCAGAAAAAGGATGGTCCTTGCGGATTTGAAACCCAGTTTCAAGGTCTCTCTACATGTATTTAACCTACAAACAACACATTCAAATGGGGTGTGAGTAAATAGTTTGGGTATCATTTAGTGACAAAACATAACTCATTTATGAAGGGCAGAGAACTAGGAATGGAAAGAAAGGACACTAGGAGTAAGAATGGAGATGATTTGTCCACATACACTCATGCCCATTCCTACAGCACACTCAAATAAGAGAGGGGCAGGGTGATTTCAAAGCAATGGTGGATGCATGATGGTTAAATACAAAATGAAGCAAAACAAAACAAGTGAACAACACTGAGACATGTTCAGTGGGCATTTATCCCGATGTGGTGGTGTTTTAGCACATGAATGATACATCTAAAAATTAGAAAATTCTAGAAAAAAGGAGCAAGAAATTAGACACCAATCCAAGGCAAAAGAATGACTTCCTCAGCAGAGACTCCTGTCCCTTAGTAGTGAAAAGACCAATAGTCCTATCTTTCTTGCGGTAGGATTAATAGAAAACAACAGATGAGAAATGTGAGTAAGGCCTCTACTTGGCTGCATTGATTTAATGGAAAAACAGCCCAGTCTTTGAAAAGCAAGGTTTCAAAAGAGGCCTTTACTCAGCTAAAAGTTACCAGGCTTTTTTCAAGTGGCAGTGAATTCTAAGATTGTTAAGTAATTATTTTTCACGTGCCTTATGACCAAAAAAACTGGATTAAAAACTTCTAAACAATTATAGCTTTGGCACTTCCATGCAGTTCAATAAAAGATCTAGCTTTGAGCTGATGTCTGGTGACTGCATCCTAAGGACAGAGGTATAATCTCTACACGCTTTAGCTACTAACAGTTTCAAAGATCATTTATTTATTCTTTTCTCTGTTTTCCAAATTTGAGTGTAGTACTACTTGATAATTTAAAAAAAACACATTATTTTTAAAAGTATAGGTTCTTTACTTCATATAAAGAATTTTTTTGGTCTTTGATGTCAACCTAATGTTAAGTACAAGTCCTGTGAAATTAATCTGAGTTTCAGTAACACAAAACAAGTAATAAATGGTACACTTTGGTACCCAAACTTTCTCCTTGATTCTCTCCTCTTTGGTTTTCAAAGATGACTGATTATTTGTTGCTTTCAAAAACAAACAAAAAAGAAATTTCACAAAATATACTGAAGCTATGAGTCATCTTGCAAATTAATTCAATTAATGCTTGTTGGGCATCTGTTCAGTGTCTGACTAGGTGGTGGCATTCAAGAAAACAACACAGGGTCCCTGCCCTCAAGAAGCTTAAAATACATTGGCAGTATCTGAACAATTGTTCTACGTCTACCTTATTTTTCTATTTTGTTACATTTTTAATGTGAATTGAAACTCATACTTTTTCCTTTTTTTTTAAGCCTGCGCATTAAGTGCTGTGGCTCATCTTATCAGACATTACTAGGTGTACCTGGGCAGCTGGAATTAATCAGTATTTGAGTCAATTTTCTGAATTTCCTGCAAGAAACCAGGAAACCAGAAGAGGATGTACTATAGGCATAAAGCGACGTTCATTTCCTAATTTAACTCAGGAACTGAACAGCTGGCATATCACATGAAGATTAATAAACTCAAAAGCCACAGTGCTTCCTTAGGCAGCTATGACTACTCTCAAATGCTGCTTCTTTCTCTGGTGTTTGAAAAAAAAAATAAAGAGAGACAAAGGAATGGAAACATTTGGTGTTATTCCATATTCTGTATCTGTATTTATTGTAGTGACTCTGGGCCTGCTTTCATTTATTGAAAATACTGCTTTTGCATTTATATTCAGTTGCATACATAACTAATATACCTGCATGCCATGTCTAACCTCTCTGTACTAGTTCTTGAGAGGAATTTACTTTGCAGAATTGCAGCAAGGAATAAAGTTACACATAGGATATTGCCAATAACCAACAGTCATGGTAGTTGTGCATTTAAATTTATCGTTGCATTTCTTATTTGGGTTCACGCTGAAGGGCAGGGGCTGGTAAAGTGACATGATGAAAGATATCCGTAACAGAATAAGGATTAAACCCCTACATGCTGGAATCGTCATGCTCAAAGTAGACTCTGAAAGCCCTGTCTGTCTGGCCCCTTGTGAGGTAATATCATCTACTCGTTGGCTCCTGACATGGACCAAGAATAGCAGGTTTCACTGTAGTTGCATCAAAAAAAAAAAAAAAAGGACTGTTCTTTCCATTGATTCCAGTGTTTTTTTGTTTGTTTGTTTTGTTTTTTAGGGAATTGGAGCAGTGGCAGGCAGAGGGAAGAGATGGTTTACAGGATAATTTTCTGACTGAAACAATCCTTAGAATACAAACATTAAACAACCAGATCTGGAATATTCAAGTATCCAAAGTCCTAGTTTAAGATGTTCTCTTTGGGGGGAAATTTCTATCAACCTTTCAAAGCACTATTAAGCAATTCTAATACAGATGTGGTAGTTTACACACTATATTAAAAAGGAAGATCTTTCCTTAGATCTAATCATAAGACTGAATGCTTGGTGTACAAGAAACTTATTTAGAGTTCCCTGATTTTTTCTTCTCAGAGGAGGAAAATTTATTCAGGGAACATATTAGTTAAGCTACGATGGTAGTGTGGATTTTATGGTTATCAAATATTCATGATGCATTCAAGAGTACAGGGCTAAACATTTCTGTTCATCCAGGATAATGCCACAAGGATTTTGTAAAGAAGGGCAAAAAAACCTGCTGTGCCTATACAGTGTAAATGGACATTTAGAAGACTTGCTTTGCAGACATTTTCAAATGCAGGTATACCATGCTTCACACCTAAATTTGTGTGAAGAACTTGGCAAATTTGCCTGAAGAATTTTATGCACTAAGGAAACTGGTNTCAAAGCACTATTAAGCAATTCTAATACAGATGTGGTAGTTTACACACTATATTAAAAAGGAAGATCTTTCCTTAGATCTAATCATAAGACTGAATGCTTGGTGTACAAGAAACTTATTTAGAGTTCCCTGATTTTTTCTTCTCAGAGGAGGAAAATTTATTCAGGGAACATATTAGTTAAGCTACGATGGTAGTGTGGATTTTATGGTTATCAAACATTCATGATGCATTCAAGAGTACAGGGCTAAACATTTCTGTTCATCCAGGATAATGCCACAAGGATTTTGTAAAGAAGGGCAAAAAAACCTGCTGTGCCTATACAGTGTAAATGGACATTTAGAAGACTTGCTTTGCAGACATTTTCAAATGCAGGTATACCATGCTTCACACCTAAATTTGTGTGAAGAACTTGGCAAATTTGCCTGAAGAATTTTATGCACTAAGGAAACTGGTGTATTGCAAATAATCATATTCTTATCTATCTGTTTTTAAATTCAAACTTTAGCTTACTGTTTTTTTTTTCTTCTTGTTTTTAAACAAAGCATTATTCTTTCATGCTGCGTTTTAAAAAGGAGAAATCTTTACTGGAAAACCCAGAGTAGGCTTGAGTTCTTCACAAAAGTAATTATTTAGACTAGTTTGAGTTCCCTGTTGTTCTCATTCCTATAGACCACACATTTGCTGGGATGAGATATGGAGAGGTGGCCACGGTATTGCTCTTCCGAGTAATAAAAACAGACATGAAGTGAGCTGGGCCTCATCTCGGGCCTGCATTCCCCGTTGTGCTGGACTGGGAGCCTGGTCTGTATGCTGGGCCTGTCAGATACCTCAAACACTTTGTGAATCAGGAGAGTCTTTCCTATTCTTCTCTGTCCCTACATGGACAACTTGCCCAGCTCTGTATTGGTGAGGCCTTCCATAAAGCCTGGTACCTAGACAGATTTCTGTAGTTCCAGAGACAAGAGGGGCTTAAAAAAGCAGCCAGGCTTTCAGCTCTGTGGCAGAGGAGCATAAAGAAGTGGGGAAGTCATAACAGTGGCAGTTTACACTGTCAAGGTTTGGATATCAACTCCATTACTTGTTGGCCCAGACTTGGACGAATTATTTAATGCCCCCACGCCTTATCTGGAAAAGGAGACTGGCCCTAACATGAACAGCTTTCTCATAGGTTAGTATGAGGGTTAAATGAGATACACATAAAGATGATTTATTAGGTATTCAATACATGTCAGCAGGTGTTATTGTTGTTGCTGTTACTATTTACTACTGTTGTTGTTACTAATTACTATTGAGTTGGCCAAAACGTTCATTTGGGTTTTTGCCATACCATCTTACAGAAAACTCTTTGGCCAGCCTGATGTTATTAAGCCCCTCTCTGGGAAGAGATGGGCAGTTTGCTCCACAGACTCAAGGCTTTTGATTGATTTTCCAATCACCTCTGTTTATCAGCTTGTTACTGTCCCAGATCCAGTCAGGGAATGAACTATTAGAACTGGTCTCTGCATCCTCACTGCTAACTCCCTGAGCAGGTTTCCAAGACTATGCATCTGGAACACTGCAACATCCTCCCAACTTGATTCCCTGTCCCTAGTCTCTGCCGTCCCCTGTGGTACAGATGCAATGTTACGTGTCCAAGATCACACAGCTTGTCAGTGACGGCACTGGAATTAGAACCTGAATCTAAGCTACTTAAGAAACAAAAGCACAAGAAAGGAAAAGGGTCTCAAATTGATATTTACAACTGTATACCCAATGTGAACCACTACCCTCAGTCCTTTCTCTTGCTGTTTTCTGACTATTATCAACCCAGGCAAACTGGTCAGTGGCACTCGCTGGCATGACGTAACCTGTCATTTCTTTACACCTCTGCCCTGGCTGTTTGCTCCTCTGGCCTGTCATCTCCTCTACCCTGTTCTGCAGAGCACTGCAACCAGAACTGAGCTCTCTGAGCAGAATGTCACAGTTCACCACATCCCATGATATGGATCTGATTTTTCCTGGTCTTACATTGCTGCTAGGGAAGAATCCATATTTCCCAAACCACCCAGCCCCACACCCAATACAGTCGCTGGTGAGTAGATTTGACTAGGCTCTGTGCATCAATCTGGGGCCAAGGACAGCTGGGTTTCAAATGGGTGCTGATTTCACAAATGGGCTTCGGTAAAAGGCAAAAGGCAACTTCCATTTGCTAACTAAACAAAGCTATTCAATTTAAAATCTCCTCAGAGATCTTGCCCTAATAAGCAGGAATTGCAACAAACAGATTACAGAGTCACCTATTCAGAATCAAGAAACTTTAGAATCAAAGGGACTTTATTTTTTTATTTTTTATTTTTATTTTTTTTTTTCCAAAGGGACTTTAGAGTGCATCTCATATAAATACTCCATTTCGCAGATTAGGAATAGCACTGATTGACAAAATCAAAACATGGTCGAGTCATGTTGGAAACCAAGATATGTGTATGCTTTATTCCCTAATAAACCACCACCCTCAGTCCAGCCTTGAATCCAAGATTCCTGTGTCCTAGTACCCGGGGACCCTTCATTCACACATTTACCCAATCTTACAGCCGCTGGGGAAAGACCAAGGGGAGAAAGAAAGAAACTCACAGCTTCTTCCAAGTGCTGCTGATCTGGATTATCATTTGGTGTGTGTCTTAAGATTTCTCGAAGAAGCAGAGGGTATTTCACTAGACGGCTTCGTGGAATATCCAGGAAATTCCAGAGATCTAGTTTTCGGCTAAAGGGGGATTCTAAACATCGCTGCAGGAAATCTTGGACTCGGTGATCTTGTTTTTTGTGGTCCAGCAGAGCTTTGGCAGCTACTTGATTGCTGCAATAGCTGTCGTAGGAGCTGAGACAAGGCAGCTGAGAAAGGAACATGAAAGGAGGGGTGCAGCATTAAAATACGTATGCTCTGAAGCTACACACTGACATCACTCATTGGGACTGAACAAAGCCTAACTGGTCTCCAGGCCTGCCCAACATCTCTCTGTTTGCAAGGCTGGAGGAGACACACATGGAATCTTCAAAATGGCAGGCAATAGACAGATAGCTCTTTAGGCTCCGGCTTGTTTGCACAGTTATTTTCTTGGCGGCATGTTTACTTTCTTGGTTATTAAGACCTCGATAATTTGTTTGCATTTCTGTCAATCTAAGCTAGACACAAAAGAACTGGAATTACTGTATATGTGCACAATTCAGAATTTTCCTAAAGGGGGATTACTGCATATGCATACAGAATTGTCTTAAACTTTCAAAAGTATCTGTTGAGAGGCAAGAATATTTTTTAATAAGGGTTCTTTTAAAATTGTTAATAAGAAACTAATCTAGAAGAGTTGATGGCACAAAAAGAAAGGAGTCTGACCCCACAACCCAGACCTTTGCATTGCCCAGAGCAAGCACCTCTACCTACATTAGTTTTAAAGTACTTGATTCCAAGGTAGACCAATTATAAAGAAATCCAAGAAGTTAGAAGTATAATTAGTAAAAAATTAGATGCAGAAAGCATTTACAAACGTCTTTTAAATAGTTCTGACAGGCCAGAATATACCTTACGGTTAATATTGCAATTCCATGCAAAGAATATTGTTGTTGTTGTTTAGTCACTAAATCCTGGCTGATTCTTTTTGATCCCATGGACTGTAGCCTGCCAGGCTCCTTTGTCCATGGGATGTTTCAGTCAAGAACACTGGAGAGCCAACATTGCCATTACCTTCTCCAGGACTCTCACCCCTCCCCCCACCTGGGGATTGACCCTGCATCACCTGCACAGGCAGGTAGGTGCTTTGCCACTGAGCCACCAGTGAAGCCCTCTGCAAAGAATAAATTTTAAGACGCTGGAACACTTTCGAGTCCACCATCTTCTTTCCAGCCAAATACTAATTTCCCTGACATATCCCAGTAGTCACAAGGTGCAAACACGAGGTCAAAGACTCAGTGAAAGGGCTGCTCATTTCCTCTTTCCACTCCTCCCTATGATGGCACCCTCATGTACAAGCTGTCAGCTTCCAGAAGGTCATCAGAGGCAATAAAATGCAGCCAACGGTCCTGCAGTGTGTGCTTCCCTCCCTGGACTAGGAAGTCACATCTACCACAACACCTGTTCTGTCGAAGGATTCCGTGTGAGATGGTGGCAAGAGGGTCTTTCATTTTGGCATCCTCAGTGCTGTGCACTAGGCCCACTATACAGCAGACAAAGTTTGTATTTTGAAACAACTAATAAATGAATGTTTAATGGATTACTGGATTAGACAATATTTGATGGTTTATGAACTCAGCTTAAAAATAAGCTGCAGTGGCATTTGAAAAACGGGTCAAAGTTTAACTGTCCTGTTGTTTCTTTTACACCTTTTATCGAAATTATTTTCTCGGTGACTGACATCAGACAAGATACTATGGAAGTCACGTTTAAAAAGTTCACTGTTGAGTTTAACATTTCCTGGAAATGTCTACTTTCTTTACATGTTATTAAAAATCTCTATTTGTATTAAAAAGATTTACAGAAATTCCTTTCTCAATGTTATATTTGGAAGTAATGATAACTGGTGCCTATACACATGCACTCATACACAAACACCCTAGATGTGTAATGTTTAAAAAGTTCACTGTTGAGTTTAACATTTCTTGGAGATGTCTACCTTCCTTACATGTAATGAAAACAAAAAAACCTCTCTATTTAAAAGGGCTGCAGAAATTCTTTCCTCTATATTGTGTTTGAAAGTAATAATAATTGGGACTTACGCACACACAGACACACCCTACATATGGCGCTGTGGCCTGTAATTCAGATCTTCAGAGTTAATTAGAAAGAGACTCAGGCCCTCTTAATTTCATTTCCACTTCCTTGCCTTTTAAAAAGACTTTGAAATGGCCAATGTTTTCATGATGGAGAAACAAATCAGTAGTAACCATCAGATGTAATCTAGCTAAGCACCTGACCACGCTGTCGCTTGCTGTCCAATGGGTCATTACTCTCTCTGACCATGCCGCCCTGCTGCCATGGCAACCAAATCTGGCTCTGGTCCTGTGTTCACACCTGACAGGGTCCTCATTTCCTGAGCATATCCTGAAAAACTATCTGGTACAGCTCACTGGCTAGAAAAAGCCACAAGTGATCTATAACCAGATAGGGAATGAAGAATACACATATCTTGTTTTCCAAATACAGTGCAATAACTCTAGAACAGGGAGAATCACATTCAAAGCCTAACTCAGTTACTAGTCAAGGGACCCTTCAGAAGCCTTTCTTCACCTACAAAATGCACATACTAATATCCTCTTTTAGTGAGACGTTAAGATACGGCAGATAAAAAGCATTAACAGGAGCTTGGTTCTCAGTTAAGAATTGGTAGCTATTATGGACGGAGGAGCCTGGTAGGCTGCAGTCCATGGGGTCACTAAGAGTTGCTCACGACTGAGAGACTTTCACTTTTCACTTTCATGCATTAGAGAAGGAAATGGCAACCCACTCCGGTGTTCTTGCCTGGAGAATCCCAGGGACTCGGGAGCCCCGTGGGCTGCCGTCTATGGGGTCGCACAGAGTCGGACATGACTGAAGCAACTTAGCAGCAGCAGCAGCTATTATTATTTACTCCAAAAATATTTTTATTGAAGAAATTATGGTTTAGAGAAGCAAAACTACTTGCTTAGCTGGAGATAAAACCAGTCTGAAGTGTGTTTGTCCTTCCCACAACCCGAGAGTTCTGAAGTACTCCCCATCTTTTAGACTATCAAGAATTTATAAGGGAAATGCTTTCTCTCTCTCTCTCTCTCTTTTTTTAAAAGAAATTCTTTCTACTTTCCTAACATTATGAAAAGTGATAGAACAAAGTTGCGTGGTTTTTTTTTTTGCTTCCGTGTACTCTGATTCTCTCTTTGGAATGAAAATTTAATTAGAACCCAAATTAACATGAGAACTTGCTGCTCTGTAGCACTGATAAATTATTTTATTACTGAAAAAAAATGTTAGCATGAAGATGTATTTTGGGAAGCTGTTTCTTTATGAGAAAGGGAGGTTTATGAGAACAGGCCAGCCCATGGTTACTGATCTCCAGTAAAGAAGGTGGTTCCCTGAAGAAAAAACCCACCACTCTCTTTAAGGTCTTTAAAGTAAAAGCAATTGATTCATTCTAAGGTCAAAAGGGCTGGTCAGGGCAATCCCACTTGGGCGGCTTACTTGTTTAAAAGAGCTTTTTTGCCCACTTTTTTCCTTTGGGGGGAAATAAATCAATTTTTCATGGGTGGAATGGGCTTTGACTTTTCTCATTCAAGGTCTACTAAGATGTTTATTTTGCTCTGTTAAAAAGACCAGAACTCAAACAGATGCACCCCTTGGTTTACAATTCCCACTCGCACGGACACATCTGCAGTGAAGAGAGGGAAAACATTTAACAGCTCATCAGGCCTGATAAATAAGGACCATTTCCCATGAGATCTGGTAACAATGGGCCAGTTGTGTAATTTCAGGCTGCTCTTCAAGCTGCAAGTTCCCATTTGATGTCTAAGTGTCCAGACAGCAATGGACTGGCATGGTCAAATATCTTTGGTGTAAGTACAGAAAAGGACTACAAAACCTACCCTCAAATCAAACCAATTTCCTAACAAAAGTGCATTTATTTCAGAAAAAGAAAACATGGCAGATTGCGTTCATTTTTGCTTCTCGCATGAACAGACAATTTGTATATGATGTCTAAGGAAACCTTATAGTTGTACACTGCCATCTCGTCAAAAACAGAGGAGTCATCATGCCATTCTGAAGTTGTTCCTTCTCCCACCAAAGCAGTCCACAGACTGAAGTTTAAGAAGCAGTAAGGCAGACTCTCTCATCTCATTACACCTCCTCTGTCTCCAGCTGGCTGGCTCTTTTTAGAGAAATTTCTTTGTGGGCTAACGAAGTTAAGACATCTACCAGGGCTCATAATAAAATGAAAGTTAAAAAAAAAAATAAGATGAATGATCTCTCTTGAAATATTAAGGGACATTTTCTAAATTATTCACCTTAGAACATTACTTGACTTTCATATACCCTTGGGATATTTCAGCCTCAGTGCTAAAACTGACTCCTGGACTAAAGCTAAGCCATGAAACTGTCAAAGTTTCTTGATCAAGGCAGTAATGGAGAAGCATTAAGGTAAGAAAAGCTTACTTGCTGGAAGGTTTAGGAAGGTTAATATACAAATAAAGTGTAATCTGATAAACAAATAAAGTGTAACCTGATAAACACAACTCACATGCTAATAGGATTTATAATCTTCACACACTCTCCAAATAGTGGAATGACTATAGCACTGCTACTGTGGCACTTCCTGCCTATTCTGGAACACTGTGGATCAGAGGGACCTAATACTGCCTGGAAGAAGTCTTCAAAGTAATCTCCTTTCATTATCTGCTTCATAACAAATGAAAAACACCTGAGGCAGGGGTGGAATACTCAAGGACTTACAGAGGGAAATAAAAATGCGTAATAGGGAGCAGTGGGGCCTGTGGCAAAACAGAAAGTGCAGACCTTGTCTAAAATAAACTACAACTGAATCACCACTGTGAGCGCTTAGGAAAACACTAACTCAGCCCCAGAACCAAAAATCTATAGACACCATAATCTAAAGTTACAACTGATTTCTTCAATTATGAAAGGGTATGGGTTATGTTGGGGTACAGATTAGCATAATACCCAGCTCTCGTAAGAAGTTACTTAGGATCAGATATATGCCAAACATTAACATTATTTAGTTATTACCTTGTTTATGAAATGACAATTGACCATAAGGAAAAAAAATTGTTTTTGGTAGCATGAATAAAGCTTTCTTAGTGATGCACAGGAAGCTGTCCTTAAATATTCACCAGAATGAAAGAGGTAATAGCTATATTTGTAATTGGAGTGATATGAATATTAATTAGTTTTACTTAATTTGATGTGAAACTAGTAACAATTTTCATGTGTGCCTTTACTTCTTTTATTGCACAAAGGCCATGTTATCTTTAAATGTAATTTATTTATAATAAGAAAAAAACTGTTTCTATGCTCTGAGGTGATAAAGGCTAATAAATATAAATTATACTAGAAACTTGCCATTTTAATTTTTCTGATGTGAAACCAAAAGTTTGCCTATACAAAAAGTCCAGCTAAAATGAAACTCGATTGACATTACTGAAAATCATCTTCAGTCAAAGCCAGAGAACTTTTCTTACCCAGCCCACGAGGATGGGACCAACGTGCTCAGTCGAGCCATCGGGCTTTCGGACATCTCGAAGCTGACTAAGGAGGTCTGGTGAGAAACAAACAGAGTCCTTATTTTGTTAGGCACTCAAAATATGAACAGGGCTGAGAAAGTCTGGGTTACTCACGTTATTACATAACCGTGACTTGTTATAAGACAATTCAGTTAATGCTACAAGTCACGACTCATCCTGGGAACAAAATTATACCTTCATGGAGAGGAATCAGGGAGTCCAGTGTTCCAAAAATTTGATTCAACTCCTGTTCTGTCATTATGGAGAGTTTCAGCATAGGGTCATGATAGGCCTGCACAAGGGCAAGAGATGGAAGCACGCATTTACAATCAGAAAAAGAAAGCTGTTAATGTAAATGACTTCTGAGAGGCCCTATGCAGTAACAGAGTATTTGCCTTTCCCCAGTGACTTCTCCCATAATGTTGCACAAACAGCAGGTGGGTGTGGTTGGAGCAGATGAGAATTCGGTATTGCCTTCAGCCTTTGCAGCTATTGATAAACCAAAGCTGATTTTTTTCA
Source organism: Neotragus pygmaeus (assembly GCA_006410875.1). NCBI lineage: Eukaryota > Metazoa > Chordata > Mammalia > Artiodactyla > Bovidae > Neotragus > Neotragus pygmaeus. The sequence continues at coordinate 1,288,869 of SJYV01011142.1, read as the reverse complement.
AGCTTTTTTTTTTTCCATAGTATATCTTACATCTCAGAAAGGGCAGGAATTCTAAATATAGAGCAGATTTGATTTATACAATGTTTTTAAAATTAACCTTATTGAAGGTCCAGCAGCTTGAAAAATTCCCACTGTGTACAAAATTAGTTACCACTAGGTTATTTTTCAATCAGTCTGAATTTAAACTGTAAAGGGGTAAAAAGGTGCTTGGCATCCTTTACTATGAAACTGAAGCAGAGAAGGCAAAATCTCTGCCAATCTTATCTCTTATTAATGGTATGTAAACCACAGTTCAGTTCATTTGTTCAGTTGTGTCCGATTTTTTGCAACCCCATGGACTGCAGCACGCCAGGCTTCCCTGTCCATCACCAACAGCCGGAGCTTACTCAAACTCATGTCCATCGAGTCGATGATGCCATCTGACCATCTCGTCCTCTGCTGTCCCCCTCTCCTCCTGCCTTTAATCTTTCCCAGGATCAGGGTCTTTTCCAATGAATTGGTTCTTCACATCAGGTGGCCAAAGTTTTGGAGTTTCAGGTTCAGCATCAGTCCTTCCAATGAATATTCAGGACTGATTTCCTTTAGGATTGACTGNCTCCTCCTGCCTTTAATCTTTCCCAGGATCAGGGTCTTTTCCAATGAATTGGTTCTTCACATCAGGTGGCCAAAGTTTTGGAGTTTCAGGTTCAGCATCAGTCCTTCCAATGAATATTCAGGACTGATTTCCTTTAGGATTGACTGGGTTGATCATGAATAATACATACATACACAATTATACCCAAGGCACTGCAAAGACTGAGACTGCACAGTCCCTGCCTTCAAGGAATTTTATAAAGCTCACTGGAAAGATTTTTAAAAAAAGGTGTGGAAAAATTAATGTTAAAAAAAAGTTTAAGATTAAAAATAGGAGAGATGTCACATGGCAGCAAAAATTCACCAGATGATAACTGCTCTAGTAGATCAGAGAATTAGAGGTGGATTGGCTACGGGATATTTTAAAGATGAGGTGCTTGGCACAGAGAAGGAGGTAGTAAATACTGTTGAATGAACTGGTATTTGAGTTTGTTTCTGGAGGACAGGTGGACATGGATGGTTGAAATGAAAGGGAGGGGTTTGCAGGAAGGCAGGGCCAGCAAAGCAAAGGATACAAGTGAAAAAGGTAAGGCGGTTGATCTTGGGGGAGGAAGGAGGAGTTGGACTTATGACCAGCAAGAGGTCTCCTAGAGTTAAATGCCTTCTCTGTCCTCCCCATCTTCTTCACCTTCAGCCCTGCCCAAAACTCAATTTTTGTTGGCTGTATCCAACAAAAGCTCGGATGGCCATCTCTCAGGAATGCTACAGACGGGACTTGATATTAGCATAAAGTTAGGTTCCCAGGTTGGGAAGATCCCCTGCAGAAGCAAACGGCACCCACATGAGTATTTCTGCCTGGAGAATTCCATGGACATAGGAGCCTAGCGGGCTTACAGCCCACGGGGTCGCACAGAATGGGACACGACTGAGCAACTGAGCACATGCACACACACAGGGACACTTGGAAGGAGGGAAGCATCTTTCCAACCCTGTAATTTCTTGAGAAAGCTGTGAGTGTCACAGGAAGAAGTCTGGATTTTAGCCTCCACGGGGGACAATGGAAAGGTTTTTGAGGCAGGATGGCTGTCAAGATTATACAGACTACAAGGCATGAATTCCCTCTCCCTTCCCACACACAAAGTGATTACAGACAATTTTCCATATGAAAGACCCTAACTTACAAGACAGTATTCAACTGCCTTCATGAACTACTGTACCCACTTAGGGGACTCAAACGATCATTCCAATTTTAGACGTCTGCACATTTCTCTCCCGGGGCTGAGGGATCCTGCCTGTGAGGCTTCTAGGACAATGAAATACATGTGAAGCCAGGCCTCATGAACACTTTCTGATGAAAACGAGGTATTCTTTGACGTGCGTTAGAGACGTGCACAGGTGTCAGCCCTAAAGGTGTCAGGTCTGGAGTCTTCTTGCTTTGAGCCATTTTCCCTACTGCTTGGTTTGTAGGTGCTTCTCAATTTTTTATGACCTGTCTTAGTCACAAAAAGAGTGATCATAAAGTACAGTCTTAGAACTGTGAAATTACTCAGAGGAAAATAAGCAGGCGGTGACTCAAAGGACCACTGGATTTGAATGTACCTTTTTTGCCAATTTCAAGTCCTCTATTAAATCTTCTTCTCCTTGAGAAAGCTCAAAGATCGCCTGCAAGGAAAGGTAACACACATTTACTAAACTTTCATTTACGAGACCAAATTCAAATGATGCTGGTGCCAGTGCTCCCTGACCCCTCTCAAGGTCCAAATCTACTTATTTCTTCGGGATTTTTACAGGATTCTTAAAACATTAAATTAACCCAAAGCAATTGTATCTAGTGACTAAAACCTACACAGAAACAATTATGCAAAACTTCTGTGTAATGTGCTTATCTGTTTGTGGGAAAAAGAGTTTCCATAAATGCTTCCAATCCAACAAGTCGTCTTTCACTTACAGAATTTTGATGCAGCTGAACAAGACAAAATTATTTTAGGTGAAATAATTAGAATTTGAGCCATGGTTGTGAGTCTGTGTCTTGGTTGTGAATGGCAATCATAATAAATGATACAGGGTCTGTTCTCAGTGATGGATATGGAATTATTATTAACTGGGCCATCACAATTTGTCTTCCTTCTATTCAACAGAAGGTGAGTCTCAACAGAGAGTGTTAGTCCTATCAGCCACTTGTGTTACGGCTGCATTGTAGGAAGAATCCAATATTTTATCACTCTAAATGTCTGGTGAAGTTAATTCATTCTAAATTACTTCTCACCTTCACCCTGTACAACAAATAAAAGCACAGGAGCTGGCTGTGTGAAAATGAACGATTTCTAATTTGGCTCTATTAAGCCATCTTAATCTAAAAGCTATGATGCACAGAACAGTTTTTCACTTTTACCTAAGAGTCTAAACTGCTGGCAAACCTAACGTTACAAGGACTGCATGTTTGTGGTGATGGTTCAGGGGCTACAGCATGTGTTTTGAATTAGAGGGAAGACGGCAGCAGGCATGGAGAGCACCTGCACCCCTGGGCCTGGTGAACAGTGGGGTGATGAACGTGCTCCCTGGCCACAGGTGGAGGCTGGCTGCTGTGCTGGAGGCCAGTGCACGGTGACCCCTCTCAAGGTCCAGTAAAGTTTCCACGTCATGACCTCCTGGTACTCTATATTTTGTTTAACCTTTTATTTTGAAATAATTATAGAGGAGTTACACATGAGGAGTTACAAAAATAATACAGAGAGGATCTGTATAGCCATGACTCAGCCTCCCGCATCGGTGGCACCTTATATAACTATAGAGCATTATAAAGTCCAGGACGTGGGTAGGCACAATACAATTAACTATTTTTACTTGGACCCTGGGAGCTTCCCAGGTGGCTCAGTGGTATAGAAACTGCCTGCCAATGCAGGAGACTCAGGTTTGATCCCTGGGTTGGGAAGATTCCCTGGAGAAGGAAACTGGACCTTCCTCAGATTTACTTGTATGTCTGTTTCACCAGAGCTCAGTGTGGTCCCCAGGAGAGGAGGACCACAGGAGCTGTAGTGGGGTACATGGTGGGCAGGCATCTGTGCAGGTGGAAAGCATGAAAACCACAGGCTTTGGAGTAGGACAGACTTGGGTTCGAATCCCACCTCTGCAACTTTCTAGGTGGGTGACCCTGTACCTTAATAATCTCCTCATCTGCAGAATCAATCCTCCCATCTTTCCTTCCTACTATCAGAAAGTTCAAGTTATATATGCATACTATTCACACTTGGGGAAACACAGAAAAATATAAACAGGAAAAATTTAAATCATCTTGTTAACCATTGTTAAAAATTTTGCCATTGTTAATATTTCTGCAAATGATATTATTAGTGTACATATTATTTTAAAATTACCTATTCATTTTTTTAAATAGATAGTACATTGACATGGTTCAAAATTCATAGCATAGGAATGGTCACATGGTGAAAACTTCCCTCTCGTCTCCTTCCCGCCATCTAGTTCTCCTATCAGGAGTCAACAATGTTGCCAGCTCCTCATTTGTCTTTTCAGAAATATTTTATGCATCTATATGCAAATACAGGGCTTCCCTCATGGCTCAGTTGGTAAAGAATCCACCTGCCATGCAGGAGACCACGGTTTGACTTGGGTCGGGAAGATCCACTGCAGAAGGGATAGGCTACCCACTCCAGTATTCTTGGGCTTCCCTTGTGGCTCAGCTNAATACAGGGCTTCCCTCATGGCTCAGTTGGTAAAGAATCCACCTGCCATGCAGGAGACCACGGTTTGACTTGGGTCGGGAAGATCCACTGCAGAAGGGATAGGCTACCCACTCCAGTATTCTTGGGCTTCCCTTGTGGCTCAGCTGGTAAAGAACCCTCTTGCAATGCAGGAGACCTGGATTTGATACTAGATTGGACAGATCCTCTGGAGAAGGGATAGGCTACCCCACTCCAGAGAGTCAGACATGACTGAGGAGCGCCTTTCACTTTTATGCAAATACACACATACACACACACTCATTTTTCCTTCTTCTACATAAATGGTGCCATACTATAACACCCTACTTTGTGTCTTGTTTTATCCACTTAGCCAATACTTCTTGTGTTTCTATAGTTACAAAAGGTATGGGCATTCATTATGGAACCAGGCCTTGATAATAGATATCCGGGTTCTTTCTGGCACTGTTTTAAATGTTTCTGTGATGAATAACCTTGCACGTACTTTGTTTCATCTACGTACAAGTATGCCTGGCAGATAAAGTCCTAGAAAAGAACTGCTGAGTCAAAAACCTAGAAAGTTCTCAAATACTCCTTTCGCCAATGTCAGGTTTTCTACTAGAAAAGATATTCCAAGGATTTCTCTAGATGATACACCTTTAAAGTGTTTAGCACAGCTTGGCACATGACAAGTTCCCTATAAAGTAATATTATCATAGCCATCTAGAGCTACAGATGCAGAAAATTTATAGGGAATGAAATTAACTGCATTCCATACTAAAGTCTTCCCTAAAACTGGATCAAAGTTTCATAAACTGAATATTTAAAAATATTCCAGAAGGTGCTATTAAGATACAATTAATGTGATTATTTCTGAGAATGCTAGGATCCTAAACAGATACTTCCTGATTCATCTTCTTTATAAAATCAGATTTTCTAATCACTTTCTTTTTTTTTTTTCCTCTCTAATATTTACTTATCTATTTGACTGCTCTCAGTCTTGGTTGCAGCATGTGGGATCTTTAGTTGTGGCATGTGGGATCTAGTTCTCTGACCAGGGATGGAACCTGGGCCCCCTGCACTAGGAGCACCGAGTCTTAGCCACTGGGCAACGAGGGAAGTCCCCACATCAGTTTTTTTTTAAAGTCAGGGCCATACCAAACTGGCTGGATGCTGGCTTCTCGGTTCCTTATAAGGTCTGACATCCCCATTCGCCTTCCTTCTGACAATGCGGTGAAGAACTCACTTGGAGACAGGGGCACAGATGCGGCCTGGCTCTCACCCATAGTGCACCTTGTTCCAAACCCACGCCCAACTCCAGGGGCCCCAGCCTACCTCCTGCCGTTTGATTTCCTTGGACGTGAGCATCTGATTGACGCACACATCGAAAGTCTCACTCCACAGCTTGCTGTCTCTCCGCTTTGTGCTGGAGGGGGCAGCATTCCTGGACCAGGGTCGGGGGCCCAGGAGGTCGGGACGGCTCTCACTGCGGAAGCTGATGGACCGCTGAACAATGAGAAAAACAAACCGTCACAGGCACAGCAGCAGAACTGGGTGGATCATTTGAGTGGCTTCCTGTCACTGACAGAACATAAATCAGACACGCGCAAGGAGGAGAGGAAAATGCCACGAGGCCCGTGGGAAGTAAGGCATTGTCTCTCGCCTACGTGCTAAGGAAAATTGGGCAAGGGGCCGCTTTCAGAGACGTGCGGGGAGTATCCGTTCTGGGAGACTGGGCTAACCCTGTGTACCACAGCACAAGAGCACTTCAGGTCAAATGCGTGCGCACAGGCAGCTCTCAGTCAAGGGATGGGCTCTGCTTTCTTCCAGTGGACACCTCCGCTTTCGAGAAGAACAAAGGTTAACAGAAGTGAATGTTCTCCAAAAAACAAACCAATCCAACATCTGGCTAGTAGGCCTACTCTCCTTCTGGGAACACAGCCCACTCTCCTTGGGTAACCCCTCTCACTTCATTTGGGCAGACTCCCTCAGACCTGACCAATCAGAGTACCCCACCACCCTGATTCAGAGAGGGGACCTAATTCCCCGGAATTTGCTGTGTGCTCCATGGGAGAAAGAACGGATGACCATTCCTTCAGGACTATAAGCTCAAGAGATAACATAAGCAGTAGTTTCTTGCAGCAACTCACTCTGGTCACACAGAAGATTGTGTATGCTACAGGAGAGCATAAAGGGACACACGGAGTGAAAGAAGCAGAGAGTTCACAGTGGGGAGGAAGGGAGCAGCAAGCTCTACCAACACCATCTGAGCCCCTGGATCTCCGTGTGATTGAAGCCAGGAAGAGTCATGCAAAGACTAAGGGGCTGATACATTCCCCTTTCGGTTTACATTCACCTCAATTGTAGTTCTGTCAGTTACCATCTTGGCAGCAAAGGACACCCAGTCTCACCTTATTTTTCTTATTTTCCAAAGAGATGCTAGTAGACTTTGGGGTGGTCTAATCATTCAAAGTCTTCCCGTGTGGCTGAGACATGCCAGCACAGTGCTTTCTCTTGACAAATGCAAATGATCAAGAAGAAAGCTGAATGCATCATTTTCAGCCTTCATCCTAGAAGATTTCAACACACTTATTGGAAATGTTGCCAAAGTAATGAGGTGTTGCTGTGCTCAGAAGTCACATTCTTATTTAGCAAGAGTTCCCTGCCATGGCTGTGGCCACATCTATGGCCCTGAACGTGAAGTTCCAACTCCTTAGTTGGGCAAGTCCTCTTGTAATCTGCCCACAGTCTGTACATCTAGGATCACCTCCTACCACTCAACCGTGAGCCCCCTATTCTCCAGCTCTATGCGGTTATCTGCCGGATATGCCCTAAATGTAATGCTCTGCCTCTTGTGCTTCCTTCAAGCAGTCTTCTTTTTCTGGAATGCTTTTCTTTCCTTGCCTTGCTGGTGAACTCCTAACTGTCCTTGGGATAGGTATAATGCAAACACCTCTAGGGAGCCTGTACCGATGTTCTCCCATCCTTTCCCAGAACCATTTGGACGTATCTCTGATATAGTGATGATCACACCTCATGATACTTATGGTCATCTGCTCTGAACTAGAAACTTCTGAGGGTAGGAACTGATTTTGCATGTGAAATGAGTCATCATCACTGAGACTTTCTAAGGTAGCTTTCAAATATTTTGAGATTCAACAATAAAATGTAAGACCGTATATTTTAAAAGAACTATCCATAACATTGCTGAGTACATTAGAATTCGTCTGCTTCTCAGGTGGCACTACGGTAGAGAACCCGCCTGTCAATGCAGGAGACACAGGAGAAGACTTGGGTGTGTTCCCTAGGTTGGGAAGGTCCTTTGGAGAAGGGGCTGGCAACCCACTCCAGAAATCTCGCCTGGAGAATCCCCATGGACAGAGGAGCCTGGAGGGCTACAGTCCTTGGGGGTCACAAAGAGCCTGCACACACACACGCACATCTGTTTGATAGAATGTTATCTACTGAGATAGTTCTGTGGCTTTTTTTTTTTTTGAGATAGTTTTAACAGCTAAAGATCCCTTCTTTGTAAATCAAAATAAAAACAGAATTCAAATCTGTACATGAACACTTTATAATTATGAAAAAGTGCACATGAGCGAAGATACAGAAGGAACGCCACAAAATTCTATTGTTTTTGTCTGATTACATTATGGGTATTTTTTTACCTAGTTTTACAATTTTTCATCAATCAAGAATAATGAGTAAATATGGAAAATTTAAAAAGAGACTGCCAAGGGGCTGCAGAATACGACCACAACTTCCTGGAAGCAGGAAGCTTCAAACAGCAACACACCTCTGCAGGCTGGTACAGGTGTCTGTGAGCTTCTGGGCTCAGGGATGAGCTCACGATCACCGGACCAGCCCAGGGCTGGCCAAGAAAGCACTTGCTCCAAATACAGTTCACTAACAGTACCTCACAAATCCTTGGGATCTCTTGAAAACAGGCCCTCATAATAAACAGTGACCAGACTAATGCTCACAGATCCCTCCAGCACTAAAAATCAATTAGCTACAGGCACGGAAAGGTCAAAACAAGCAAAGTGAGTCATCAAGAGACTCTCTCATCTCAGTGTGCAGTTCTGATGCCAGCTGGGGTGGGAACTGAAGAGCAGAAAGGGTGGAAAACACGAAAAGGAAGATTCAAAATGAAAGATGCTTTCCACTTTCACTTGAGAGCATCAACCACCTTCTTTGTTACGGTTTCAGTTCCTGACCAACTTCAAATTTCCCCTCTCCACCACCAGGCTGAAAGTATTGTATGCTAACTTTGAATTTTCATATAAAAGTACATAAAATTAAGTACAATTCCCCTCATTTTTCTAACTCCACTTTCTAGAAGTAACTGCTGTAGGTGTGAGACCTTTCTAAATTTTTTCTATGCATTTGCTAACATTCCCAGAAAACACATCTCTTTTTACTCAACAACATGTCTCTCCATGTTATAAGACTCATTCTAAAAAAAAAAAAAAGAATCTATGGAGGTACAATGCACATCATATGAAATTAACCACTTTTACAGTGAACAATTCAGTGGAACTTTAGTACATTCACAGTGCATGCAACCACCACCTTTAGATTGAAAACATTTTCATCACCCTGAAGTCACCCAATCTTTTTTTTATTTATTTTATTTTTTTTTTGTAACTAGATTTCAGTTTATTTATTTCCAATACAAGTTTATTTATACAAATAACTTCACAAAAACTCAAAAGCAAAGTTCTCACTGATCTCTTCAGGATTCAGTCTCAGGATCTTTCTCTCTTGTGGCTCCACCAACTTCAACACCAGCTTCCAATCTTTTTTTTAAACGGAGGTACAGTTGGTTTACAATATTGTATTAGCTTCAGGTATACAACATAGTAACTCAAAATGTTATAGATCAGACTTCATTTATAGTTATTATAAAATATTGGCTATATTCCCTGTGCTGTACAATATATCCCTGTAGCTTATTAATTTTATATAGTTTGTACCTCTTAAGTCACCCATTGTTTTTAATGGCTACAGTGTTAGTGTCCCATAATCTAGATGAACCACATGGATTTAATCAACCTACAACTGATAGACATTAAAATTGTTTTCAGTGTCTGGCTATTATAAAAACTGACACAGTGNCACTGATCTCTTCAGGATTCAGAGTCTCAGGATCTTTCTCTCTTGTGGCTCCACCAACTTCAACACCAGCTTCCAATCTTTTTTTTAAACGGAGGTACAGTTGGTTTACAATATTGTATTAGCTTCAGGTATACAACATAGTAACTCAAAATGTTATAGATCAGACTTCATTTATAGTTATTATAAAATATTGGCTATATTCCCTGTGCTGTACAATATATCCCTGTAGCTTATTAATTTTATATAGTTTGTACCTCTTAAGTCACCCATTGTTTTTAATGGCTACAGTGTTAGTGTCCCATAATCTAGATGAACCACATGGATTTAATCAACCTACAACTGATAGACATTAAAATTGTTTTCAGTGTCTGGCTATTATAAAAACTGACACAGTGAACATCCTTTAGGTATTTGTGCTGGTATTTCTGTAAGGCAGAGTCCTTAAATAGAATTCCTTGGTCTGAGAAGTAGCCACTTCTTAATGTTTGATATGTAATGCCAAATTGACCTTCAAATAGTCAGTTCAACTTGATAGTCCCCAGAAGGGCATATGATAGTTCCTTTCCTACACACTCATCAACATGATATTATCATCAATCTGACAGGGAAAAAATACATCTTAATTTCAGTTTCATGTTCTGAACATAGGATTGGACATATTTTTATGTTTTTATTGAAAAATTTCCCAGAGAGTTGGAGATTTTCTACTGTTGCAGTTTTGGGGGAAAAAACAGACAAGTGAGCTATGCTAGGTGAGTCCTATCTCTAAGAATTCCTGGCGTTGTGTTTCCTTAGTACCCGACTGCTAGGCTCAGGGGCTAAAGGGGAAGGGGCAGGGAGGAAGTTCACCACAGAGATCACAGAAAACTGAAAGTGAAAGTCGCTCAGTTGCGTCCGACTCTTTGACCCCATGGACTATACAGTCCATGGAGTTCTCCAGGCCAGAATACTGGAGCAGGTAGCCTTTCCCTTCTCCAGGGGATTTTCCCAACCCAAGGATTGAGCCAAGGTCTCCTGCATTGCAGGTGGATTCTTTACCAGCTGAGCCGCGAGGGAACCCCAAGAATACTGGAGTGGTTAGCCTATGCCTTCTCCAGGGGATCTTCCTGACCCAGTAATTGAACTGGGGTCTCCTGCATTGCAGGTGGATTCTTTACTAACTGAGCTATCAGGGAAGCCCATAGATCACAGAGGGACCATTATACACCTGCCCCTGCTTAGCACTTCTCAAAAGTTCTCTCCAGTCCTCACAAGCACCCTGCAAGGTGGGAGTTTATTCCCATTTTACTTATGAGTAAACCGAGGCTCAGGAAGGCTAAGGTATCTGTTCAGGATACAATACTAGGTCTGTGTGAGTCCAAAACCTGAGCTCTTTCCACTACAGGGGTTGTACCTGCTGTTTGGGCATCCCAGGTGGTGCTAGTGGTAAAGAAATTGCCTGTCAATGCAGGAGACATAAGGGACTTGAGTTCAGCCCCTGAGTCGGGAAGATCCCCTGGAGGAGGAAATGGCAACCCACTCCAGTATTCCTGCCTGGAGACTCCCATGGACAGAGGAGCCTGCTGGGCTACTATTCACAGTGTTGCAGAGTTGGACCTGACTGAAGTGACTTACTATGCATGCACCTGCTGTTTACAGGCAAATCATGCATCATGAGGAGGTTTTGGTGAGATGGGAACCAGCCTTCTCAGAGTTCAAGTTAAGAAGAGGGCATGCATTTGCTCAGTTTTAGGAATAATGACTGAGTGGCTCTTTGATTAAGCAAATTTCTGATTTACACCTTTAATTCAGTTCAGTTCAGTTGTGCCTGATTCTTTGCAACCCTGGGGACTGCAGCGTGCCAGGCTTCCCTGTCCATCACCAACTCCCAGAGCTTGCTCAAACTCATGTCCATCAAGTCAGTGATGCCATCCAACCATCTCATCCTTTGTCGTCCCCTGTTCCTCCTGCCTTCAATCTTCCCCAGTATCAGGATTTTTTCCAGCGAGTAAGTTCTTTGCATAGGTGGCCACAGTGTTGGAGCTTCAGCTTCAGCATCAGGCCTTACAATGAATATTCAGGATTGATTTCCTTTAGGGTTGACTGGTTTGATCTCTTTGCTGTCCAAGGGATTCTCAAGAGTTTTCTCCAACACCACAGTTCAGAAGCATCAGTTCTTTGGTGCTCAGCTTTCTTTATGGTCCAACTCTCACATCCATACATGACTACTGGAAAAACCATAGCCTTGACTAGACGGACCTTTGTTGGCAAAGTAATGTCTCTGCTTTTTAATATGCTGTCTAGTTTGGTCATAGCTTTTCTTACAAGGAGCAAGCGTCCTCTAATTTCATGGCTCCAGTCACCATCTGCAGTGATTTTTGAGCCACCAAAATTAAGTCTCTCACTGTTTCCATTGTTTCCCCATCTATTTGCCATGAAGTGATAGGACCGGATGACATGATCTTTGTTTTTGAATGTTGAGGTTTAAGCCAACTTTTTCACTCTCTTCTTTCACTTTCATCAAGAGGCTCTTCAGTTCCTCTTCACTTTCTGCCATAAGGGTGGTTCATCTGTATATATATGAGATTATTGATATTTCTCCCGGTAATCTCAATTCCAGTTTGTGCTTCATCCAGTCCGGCATTTCACATGATGTACTCTGCAAAGTTAACCAAACAGGGTGACAATATACAGCCTTGATGTACTCCTTCACCAATTTAGAGCCAGTCCATGGTTCCATGTCTAGTTCTAACTGTTGCTTCTTGACCTGCACAGAGATTTCTCATGAGGCAGGTAAAGTGGTCTGGTATCTTTTTAAGAATTTTCCACAGTTTGTTGTGATGCACACAGTCAAAGGCTTTGGCATAGTCAATAGAGTAGATGTTTTTCTGGAACTCTCTTGCTTTTTTGATGATCCAGTAGATGTTGCCAATTTGATCTATGGTTACTCTGACCTTTCTAAACCCAGCTTGAACATCTGGAAGTTCTCGGTCCATGTATTGTTGAAGCGGCGATTAGAGAATTTTGAGTGCTACTTTGCTAGTGTGTGAGATGAGTGCAATTGTGCAGTAATTTAATCAGGATGGATGCAAACAAACATTTTGTCTTTTTAAAACTCCACTTTGAAGGGGGAAGAATGCTGAAAGGAAGAATCCCAAAGAAATAAAGAATGCCAGACAGGTGTGTGGTCAGCGGCTGACTGGCCCTGGAGGCAGCTCACAGCCAACCAGCCCCAAGCCATGCTCATGGGTGGGGCTGACCACACCCTCACCAGTCACTAGTATAGCTCAGCACAATTAGATGAAAGGACTGGAGCTAGGGGAGAACAAGGTGACTGCTGCTGGGAGGAAAAACGCAAAGAGGAGGCTGCCTTGGGAGAGGAGAACAGCCACATGCCTTCTAGATGAGGGAACCTGAAGCTCAGGAGGGTGATGCTTTGCTGAAGGTCATGTAGCTGATGAATGGTGCTCCAGAATTTAAACCAGGTCAACAGTGAATTCAGGATGACAACCCACATCTGGTCTATTTGCGTCCAGCTCCCCCAACATGTTACAATTTTTAACCAATATCCTACCCTGCTTCCTCTAGGGTAAGATTTAAGCATCATGGGATCTGTGTGCCCAAACAGATGAGGGTCAGGCTACTTCTCGGCCTGCGGCAGAGACTCCCCACCTTGCCACTACTAACGTCTTGGCCCAGAACAGCCTTTGTTGTGAGGGGCTGTCCTGGGTAGCACAGGATGTTTAATATGATCCTCACCTCTAACCACTAGATGCCAGGAGTACAGGGTGACCAGGAGAGGCTCACTTCAATGTAAGGGACTCAGCTCTGGGAGGGACTGGATACAAAATAGAAACATGCACGGCGATACCCCTCGTGGTGGGGAATCTGGGCCTGGAATGAAAAAGGTTCCAGAACAAACAAGAGTTTCCATGAGGGAAACTGGCCCAGCAAATCAGTCAAAAACCCAAAGCTCATAACTACTGGCAGCTACAATAACAATGGCCATAGCAGGCGCAGATACTGCAGACTGAGGAAATGGGTGCTCACGTTTATGCCTGGGCCGGGTATATGGAAAAGATGCTGGAGGTGGGGAAAAAGCGGCTGCCTTTACACGTGTCAGAGGAAATGTAGACCCGGCATGATAGGCCTGATGGAGCAGATTTGCTCCCTGTTCAGTGGGGCACTCCCTTGTCCTTTTCCCAAAACAGAAGGTCTCTATGGCCAAAGATAACGCACTCCAATAAAGAGTTCCAGCCAGGGAAATCCTCTACACTGACCATTGCTATTTTGTAGCAGACGGCTTACTGTTAAATGGATTGGAGGTGAGGGTGGGACTGTAAGAGGAATGCATGTGTCTGTGCTGCTACTACAATGGATTAAACCAGAAAGTACAGTAGTGGTGGTGGGGAATGGGGAAATGTTCTCAGTGTCCTGGAGGAGACTCTTTTACAAAATCTGATTAGAGTAATTAACTTGAGAAATAACATTTATCATCTATGAAGCCTCTATCATATGTGCCTCAGATTCTAATCCTGACAGGATTTCCCTGGTGGCTCAGATGGTAGAGCATCCGCTTACAATGCGGGAGACCCGGGTTCGATCCCTGGGTCAGGAAGATCCCCTGGATAAGGAAATGGCAACCCACTCTACTACTTTAGGCTAGAAAATCTCATGGATGGAGGAGCCTGGTAGGCTACAGGCAATGGGGCTGCAAAGAGTCAGACACAACTGAGCAACTTCACATACATCATATACTAATCCTGACAGAGGCATTGGACAGGTTCTCATGTTTTGCCCCTTTTGACAGATAAAAAATCCAAGTACCAGAGGATTAAGTGACTGGCATAGGTACATGCTGGAAGAGAACTGAGTCTAGCCTTTCAACTATGAAACTCCAAAACATGTTAAGAACACAGGCTGTGGAGTAAAACAGACCTGGTGTGAAGTCACTTCAGTGGCTGAGGGACCTTGGAAATCTCTTTGGCTTTCAGTTTCTCTACCTGTAAATTGTTTTAGTCACTCAGTTGTGTCTGCCTCTTTTGCAACACCATGGACTGTAGCCTGCCAGACTCCTCTGTCCATGGGATTTCCTAGGTAAGAATACTGGAGTGGGTTGCCATTTCCTTCTCCAGGGGATCCTCCTGACCCAGGGATCAAACCGCACCTCCTGCACTGGAGGCAGATTATCTGTAGAAGGGAAGGGACATAGTAATAAACACCTCACAAAGCAGTAGTGAGGATTTGATAAGATAAAGCATGTCAAGGGTTTGGCCAAGTGCCTGGGAGGTGAGCATAGGAAAAGGGTATGACCTATCACTGTTATTACACCACTGACTGCTCTGCTGCCATTAGTACTTGGTTATATGAGTTCATTTATCAGCAAACAGCAGACACATGTCTAAACTACTTGGTCTAAATACCTCTACATGGGACCTCCACTAAGGTAACTTTTAGGAGGAAGAAACACTATAAAAGCAAAAGATGTGGAAAGAGCCTAAAATACCTGACAATGGGGATTAGTTCAATAAATTACAGCATAATCACTCAATGGAATATTGCACGGTTGTTAAAAGCATTCTTCGGTGCTCATTTTGACAGCTCATCTACTAAGGACAGAGCCGTGCAGAGAAGAGCCTGTACAAGGATGGCATACAAATCTGTAAAGCATTCTTCCTGAGAGAATACTGTTTTATTTTCTTTGTATCTATGAGATGATGAATGTCAACTCGTTGTGGTAATCATTTCACAATACATACAAATCAAATTATGCTATTTATTTTAAACTTACACAGTACAGCCGTATGTCAAGTTATATGCTAATAAAACTTGGAAAAAACTTTCTTTTTTAGAAATGCTTAATGAAAATAGGAAAGTCTCACAAGTAGAGTTAAGGAAGAGAAGACAGACCCCTATTTAAAATACAAAATGATAACAGGCCCTGGATGGTGGGACTACGGATGATTTTTATTTGTTTGTCTTTATTTTTGGCTGTGGTGGGTCGGCTGCTTGGGCCTTTCTCCAGTTGTGGCAAGTGGGGACTACTCTCTAGCTGCCATGTGAGGGTGTCTCATGGTGGCTTCTCTGGTGGCACATGGGCTCTAGGGCTCAGCAGTTGTGGCTCCCAGGCTTAGTTGCTCTGAGGCATATGGGATCCTTCCAGATCAGGATTGAACCCACGTCTCCTGCATTGGCAGGAGGATT
This sequence comes from Neotragus pygmaeus, assembly GCA_006410875.1. Classification (NCBI taxonomy): domain Eukaryota; kingdom Metazoa; phylum Chordata; class Mammalia; order Artiodactyla; family Bovidae; genus Neotragus; species Neotragus pygmaeus. The sequence goes on along the minus strand of SJYV01011142.1, from coordinate 1,273,297 downwards.
TTTTTTTTTTTTTTTTTTTTTCCCCCTGAGCCACCAGGGAAGCCCTGACTATGGAGGATTTTTATTTTCATTTTCACACTTCTCTACGTTTATTTCTGGAGAAGGCAATGGCAACCCACTCCAGTACTCTCTCCTGGAAAACTCCATGGACGGAGGAGCCTGGTGGGCTGCAGTCCATGGGGTCGCTAAGAGTCAGACATGACTGAGCTACTCCACTTTCACTTTTCACTTTCATGCACTGGAGAAGGAAATGGTAACCCACTCCAGTGTTCTTGCCTGGAGAATCCCAGGGACGGGGGAGCCTGGTGGGCTGCCGTCTATGGGGTCGCACAGAGTCAGACACGACTGAAGCAACTTAGCAGCAGCAGCAGCAGCTACGTTTATTTTTCCAGATTTTCCATAATAAAGAGATAGTAATGAAGGGAAGGAAATGTCAACCCACTCCAGTGTTCTTGCCTGGAGAATCCCAGGGATGGGGGAGCCTCATGGGCTGCCGTCTATGAGGTCACACAGAGTTGGACACAACTGAAGCGACTTAGCAGCAGCAGCAATGAAGGGAAAACACAATCAGCAGAGAAATGTGCAAGACTATGAACACTGAGTCTTCAACAAAATCACAGCATGGTATCCAGTTCAGATTAATGCACATTAAAAACACGGTAAAAGGCACTAGACCAGTTCACAGTCGATAAACGTCAAACCTGAAAGATCTAGTACAAGGACAAATCTTTTTTTTAGTTGGGAGACATTCTGAGTAGATGTGAACGACAGGTGAAGAAAATATTTGTTTCAGGTGTGGAGAAAATATTGTACACTTTGCTTAGTGCCAGCCAGGAATTAGGAAGTCTTGCAGAGCCTTGGGCAAGCAGCCTGAACATCTTCACTGGGCACCATAAAAAAATGGCTTCTGTACAATAACAGTAATGGTAAAATAGTCCACAGGCTGAAATGGAACGATGACTCACTACTACATAAGCAGACAAAGCATAAGGAACAGCAGTGAGGTAGGATGCTTCAGACTGAAAATCTGGCTGCTGCTTTTAGATCTTGGCAGACTGCAGGCTTTATTAGGACCAAACTGACTTTATGAAAGCCTACCACAGCAAAGGCATTGCCAAACCTTACAGAATCCAGCTCTAGCATGACTGGTTGCATGACCTTGCGCACATGCAGGTTTTTTTTTTTCCTATAAAGTCCTGATGAAACCTACCCTGCAGAGTTGAGAATGAGGCTATGAATATAAAGGACCTTGCACAGAACTTGGCTCATTGTAAATACTGAATTAATGAAAGATGTTAGGACGAAATTTAAAATGACAAGCTTTCAATTGCAATAGTCAACTGTTACAATAGTAAAACTATTATTCCAGGAACAGCAGAAACTCAGGAGTTCCCTTTAACACCGAATACAAGTTAGTCCTCAGCTACATTCTTACCTTTCAGACAGGTGGTTTGGTTTCTGGTTTTCTTCCCACACTTCTTCCTCAAACCTCAAATGTCCTTTCTCCCCTTTACCCTCATCATCTCTGAGCCATTTCAGACCCAACCTGAGCCCCTGCACACTTGCTCAAAGACAGAGAGAAATATGACTATGAGTTTAGAATTAGTATGTGAGAACATGAAGAAGCAATTCTGCCCAAGACAGATATATATCAAAAGTAGAGGCTTGATGCTCAATGTCACTAATTATCAGAGAAATGCATACCAAAACTACCATGAGGTATCACTTCTCACTAGTCAGAATGGCCATCATCAAACTGTCTACAAACAATAAATGCTGGAGAGAGTGTGGAGAAAAGGGAACCCATTTATACCGCTGCTGCTGCTGCTGCTACTGCTAAGTCGCTTCAGTTGTCTCCGACTCTGTGCGACCCCATAGACGGCAGCCCACCAGGCTCCCCCGTCCCTGGGATTCTCCAGGCAAGAACACTGGAGTGGGTTGCCATTTCCTCCTCCAATGCATGAAAGTGAAAAGTGAAAGTGAAGTCGCTCAGTCATGTCTGACTCTTAGCGACCCCATGGACCGCAGCCTACTAGGCTCCTCCATCCATGGGATTTGCCAGGCAAGAGCACTGGAGTGGGGTGCTATCACCTTCTCCGGTGGGAACTAAAAAGGGAACTACTGTATGGTCCAGCAATCCCACTCCTGGGCAAACTCTCAGAGAAAACCAGAATTTGAAAAGATTCATTCACCCCAATGTTCACTGCAGCTCTATTTACAATAGCTAAGACATGGAAGCAACCTAAATGTCCATCAACAAAGGAATGAATAAAGAAGATGTGGTACATATATACAATGGAATATTACTCAACCATAATAAAATAATGCCATTTGCAACAACGAGGATGCATTTAAGTCAGAGAGAAAAAGACAAATATCATATGATATCACTTATATGTGGAATCTTAAAAAAAATGATACAAATGAACTTATTTACAAAACAGAAACAGACTTATAGAATTCAAAAACAAACTTATGGTTACAAAGGGGAAATGTAGGGGTAGGGGGCAGGGATAAATTAGGAGTTAGGGATTAACATATACATAGTACTACATATAAAATAATCAACAAGGATCTACCACATAGCACAGGAGACTCTACTCAACATTCTGTGATAACCTACATGGGAAAAGAATCTGAAAGAATGGATATATGTGTATGACTGAATCACTTTGCTGAACACCTGAAACTAACACAGAACTGTAAATCAACTACACTCCTATTTAAAAAAAAAAATCTGATATCTAACAGTGATATTAGATGGCTTAGATTTGTGATTATAAAGGCAGAAAAATGCAAACTACTGAGATGTTCAACAATAGAAGGGTGATTGAATGAACATACATCCTTTTGACAAAACACTATATGAACCCATTATCTCTTAAAACTAGAGATGATGAAAAATGTTTAATGACAAGAAAAAAGGTCCTTATACCGTGAGTTATTTTATATGGTTAAGACAAAAGAAAGTTAAAAATAGTATGATTATAATTTTGTTTTTAAAAAGTATAAATGCAGTATATATTAACAGCAAAAATTTAAAAATGTATTAGTTNAGATGATGAAAAATGTTTAATGACAAGAAAAAAGGTCCTTATACCGTGAGTTATTTTATATGGTTAAGACAAAAGAAAGTTAAAAATAGTATGATTATAATTTTGTTTTTAAAAAGTATAAATGCAGTATATATTAACAGCAAAAGAAAAGATTGCCCAAGTATATACCAAAATATTAATAAAAGTTTTTTGGTAATGGAAAGATGGGGTTACAAAAACTTTTATTCCCTTTTTTGACTATGATGTTATATAATCAGAAAAGAAAGCAAAATAGAAGGCACTTTAAAAAATAGGAGAAATGTCATTAAAAAATTCAACATAAGTACTTAATGATATAAAATATTTACAATGTAAATATCATTAATAGGAGACTGGTTATATAAAATAAATCACATCATGTTGGAATAATATATACTTAGTCAATTAAGATCATATTTTCTAACTGTGATATAACATTTCCCTTAAGCCATAATAAAAATTTCATCTAGCTAAATGACAAAGGGAGGAGGAAAAGAAGAGATGAACAAGAAACAGCAGGTAAAATGCATGAAAAGACAAAAACAAAAGAAAATCCAATACAAAAAGCATTAAAAGAAAGAAATAGAAATATTTAACTTTAGTAAAAGGTATAAAACCTTCAGGAGATGAAGACGAACCTTTATACACCTAACTGGTCATCCACAGTCCCTGGGGGTGGCAAGGGGGAGGAATAAACCCAAAGGTAAACAGATAACACAAAGACAAGGCTGGCAGACTGTGAGTAACCCCAAATTAGGCTCAGAGTGTTTAAGCTTCATAGACAGACCTAGAATAACACTGAAAGGAAATTATAAAATATTAACAGGGGTTGTTTGGGAGTGGAATCTTTCTCTTTCCTCTTTTCTGTATTTTTCCATAATGAACACACACTTTTATAAGGGAAAAGAAATACAGTTCAAAGAGAACAGAGGGCTCAGTTGCCGTGTAGGGAGCACAGCATCCCGTAGCATGCCCTGGACTCAGCCCAAACGAGTCCACCAGCCACGCAGCTGTGACGGGGGAGGCGGCTGGGCGATCGACTGACCGGCCAAGGCAGCTCGCCTCCAAGGCAGCTCTCCTCCTGCCTTCCTCACTCCACATGAGTGAGAGCACACAAGCCCCTTCCAGAGCTGGGCAGCCCAGGGAGGGGATTTATAGGCACAGAGGGATCTGGATATCTGTGCTCCAGTCGACCAGCAGCGCTAACCTCCCCGGTCAGAAGCAGCCGGAGCGCCATGCAGTCGGCACTCCCTCTCTGACCTCCACAAATGCCGCCTTTGTGCTGGGGCCCAAGACCCCGGTTCACAGGGGCGTCGGGCGGGGGTAGGGAGGAGGCCACAGAGAACAAGTCCTGCAGTGTCCTTCTGAACTGTGGCTCCAAGGACCACTTACATTTGCAACACGGCCCTTAACCTTTCTGGAAGAGGCTGCCAGCCCCGAGCTCTCCTGACACCCTCCCGGAAGCCAGAGGAAGGCCTGCTCAGTGTTCTCTTCTTGTTCAGACTGCAGCACACCAGGCTTCCCTGTCTATCATCATCTCCCGGAGTTTGTTCAAACTCATGTCCATTGAGTCAGTGATGCCATTCAACCATCTCATCCTCTGCTGCCCTCTTCTCCTTCTGCCCCCAATCCCTCCCAGCATCAGGGTCTAAGTGTTCTACTACCGATTAAAGCATTGGGTTTGGGCCTAAGTCATCTATCCTCCTCTGATAAAAGGAATATACCCTGAGAGGCCGAATGGGTTATCTCTAAAGGCCAGGAGCCAGGGGCAAGGATACTGCCACTGAGAAGCAAGCTGCTCCGTTCCAACACTGTGCTGTTTCGGGAAGTTAGAGAAAAAGAACACACACATATGGGTAAGGAATGAATGACTGCCAAGAGGTTTGGAGCCGCCCTGTGGCTTCTTTTTCTCTTTCTCCCATTTTAGAGGGGCATCAGGACCACCAGAGGCAAAATGAGGAAGGCAGTGAACTTGGCACCCTGAGTACTCCCTTTAGGGCCCCCTCCCCGATCCTCCCTGCTCCTCAGGCTACATTAACACCTATCCTGCTCTAGCTGTGGGGAAGGAAGCAATAAAGCCAGGAGGCAATTATTGGGATGCTAGGACTGGAAGTAATTTTGCAGAATTTGCACTGCATGTGCCAAGGTGACTTACAGGGAGATAGGTGGGGGCAAGATGGCATACTCCAAGCTTTGCAGATCATCCTGCAAACGAGGCTGTCTAACTCTGCATACAACCTCGGGGCATATTTCCATTTATTGACCCCCACCAAAGACACACTCATAGCATAAAGACATTGTTCAAGTGCTCTCTGTGTTCGTGGACATAACCATTATGAATAATTATTCTATATCTGTCTGGTTGTTTCTGCCCAATAAACAGAACCTGGGATTAGCTCTTTATCCTGGTATTTTAAACAAGTAAGTTAAAAATTATTTTGCCCAAAGAATTCTTTGAGGTTTCAGAAACCAATATCCACATGTCAGATCCAGCCCCTCAAGTCTGGCCTCAGTCTGTTGGATTTCAGACATGGCTCGATTTCTCTTTGCCCCAGTTCTCTAGGTCAGGGCAAATTTGCAAGGTGATTAAATATTTCCTGCAGTGTGGGATCTGTGTAGAGTAGAAACAAGAGAAAAAAATTAAAGGTTTCCTGGGGAGCCAAAGGAAAGACAATGGAAGATGCACTTTGTCTCGGGGCTGGGCTGCGGTGAGGAGGCACAGACGGCGCTCTCCCTAGAATCGTGAGCACAAATGTGGAGCCTGCAGGCCAGGCAAGCTGATGACACTGAGTGAAGAGGCCAGGTGATGGGAGGATAGCTGGGAGAAGTGGGGACATCTGTAGGTGAATGCTGACTGGCTACTTAGGTACGGCTCGTAACTGCCATGTGAGAACACAGGCCCAGCGCTGCTAGGCGGTCCAACTCCTCAAAAGAAGCCAGGAGTCCAGATTGTTACGAGGACTCTTTTGATTTCTAAATGCGAGCTCACAAAAACGTGCAGCCAAACAAAACACACCCGAGGGCCAGAAGTGACTAGAGGGCAACCCTATCTAGGATGTAAGTGACATGAGGGCAGGGAGGAGAGCCCGCCTAAACGCCTGTGGAGTGAGCAAGGCCCTTCCTGGGGCACGGGGTGGACTGTCCTCAGAGAGACAAGGGGAAGAGATGGCGGGCAACGTGGGGACTGTAATCAAGGGAGGAAGTAACCATGGTGACCTCGAGCCACCACCGCTGAGATGGAAAGGAAAGGGTGAAGTGGCAATCGACAGGCCGAAGAATTTTTGAAAAGCAGAACTCAGCGAAAGACCAGATGTGCGGGGCTAGGGCGGTGATGAATCTTCCAGGGGAAGCCTGTGATGAACTTGGCCAGAGGGCTGAGAGACTGGTCACCAGGGAGAGAAGGTAAACACATTTTTCTTCTTGAGCTTCAAAGCCCTTCATCTGGCTCCCCAGGATGACCTTATTGTTTTTTTTTTTTTTTTCCCTCCTCTGTTCTCCCACAAAGGGGATCAGGGGATAGCCAGGAGCCCAGAGGTTCCAGCACAGACCCAAGCCTATTGCTAATGAGATGAGGATTCATTCAGAGGAAGTATTAGCAGAACTAACAGAGGGATGCGCAGGGCAGGGGATGAGCACTGAGGGGTGGACAGGAAAGAGGGGGGAAGAGCTTGGGCTGCTTGGTGTGGCAGCAAGGACAGGAGAGGGTGAGGGAGACTTCAAACAGCTCTCAAATCATTGGTGTCCATAGCTTCGGACATGCCTTGGGTGCTGGCCCACAACTCTCTTAATAACTCAGAAAGTCAAGATAAAAAATATTGCTAAGCAAAAGTATTCAGGACATGTAAGGAACTGGCAGACTCAAGTCTACTCAGCTGAAGAAGGTGGGCCTTTTCATGATAGGAAAAGGATTTTTATCATACTGGGTGCCCAAGGCCTTTGGGGAAAGGGAAAAAAAAGATCTCAAATTTTCACTTTAAAAGATAAACTTTATCAGTTTATGAACAAGAACTACAACCACCTGAATTAACCAAAGAATTTTTACAGTAGCTAATATTTACACCTTAACTAGTTAGGAAGTCAGCGATTACGAACCAGGGGCCAAGGAACCATGTAGGTCCTTTAAATGTACTACTTTGTAAGTCTTCACAGTGGTTCTCTAGAGGAGCTGGCAGCACCATGCCCAGTGTATCCACATGGAATAACGGCAAGACCTAGAGAGGTGTGGAGTTACCTGCCCAAGGGGACAAACTCTTGGAGGGACAGAGCCAAGCCCAGAAGTGAGATACTTTACTCCCGGGCCCTTGACCTCAGTCAGGGAGCAACAAACATTTTCTGCAATGGGTCCAATAGTAAGTATTTTTGGTGTTGTGGGCAATATGGTCGGGTCACAGCTACTTGACTCTGCCTTTGTAGGGCCACGGCAGCTACAGACAACACACTGACATTTAGGCACGCCTGTGTGCCCGCACAACCGCGGCTACAGACACTGTAATTTCAAATCATCCTCATGGGCTACGAAATACTACTCTTTGGATTGCTATTCCACAGCCAATTTAAAAAGCAAAAATCATTCTTAGCTCTAGGGCCATAAGAAATGAGTGGGTGGGCTGAGTTTCTTCTCACATGCTACGAGGCTCTAAGTCGCTCGTCAAAGCCCCTAGGCTCTCTTGCCCTCCATCTGAGGTCAGGGGCTGGTTTTCTTGGGAGGCCCATAGATATTTTAGGACCAAATGGATACCTATGAAAGTACATCTGGATGGGGTCTCTGAAACACAACTGTGAGGAAAGATCCAACAGAGATGATGCCTCCAGTTACACCTTGAAGGACTCTATCTGACACCAACTTTAAAACATCTCTTTCTCTTTCAGTCTGCTCACTTGCTCTCTTCTACTCAAATAATAAGCATTGATTCAGGTCAGACTGAAACCAGGGGAGGTTCTGGCTAGGACAGAGGTGTCTCCTCCCACACAACAGGGTTTTCTGCAAACATGAGCCCACTGTGTCCTTACCTGCAGAGTTTGGCTGAAGCGCTTTAATGGCGTGGCCTTCACAGGTGGGATGAGGTTGGCGAGGGATGTGACTCTGGAAAGAGGTTTGACTCGTTTATTACTAGGCTCCTAGGGTTAAAAAAAAAAAAAAGGAAACTGTCAAGGTCAATTCCAATGTAACTCCACCACACAGTCATGTCTCACTCCACCAGGGGCTGGCTGCACACCACTCTGTAGAATGGAAATGGTACTCATCTGACTCCTGCTGTGTGAAGGTGACTGGTGAGCCAGGAAAGGGTAAAGAGTCAGGGTGGGGGTGGGTTGGGGTCAACAGAGGCAGTCTCTGAGCAGACAGCAAATAGGCAAATTCCTTCACCCCAACAGTGTCTGCCAGCTTTTAAATCAGAGGCTCCCACTTAGGAGAATCACTCTCTCCAACCCCTCTTGCAGACAAAAGCTGCCTCCAATTTCCCATCCAATGACCTTGTCGGGCGGTTGTCTTTTGATGCTTCTGGTTTCATCTTTTTAAAAGAACCGTTTCTCCACCTTGCCTGAAGCCACTGTCCAAATTTCTAATATGCAATGGCTTTTCTAAAGCACAAAGACTCTTTCTTTTTTTTAGTACATCAAATTAAAAAAACATTTGAAAGAAGTTATTCTATTACTAGGCTGTTAAGAAAGCCTCTTGTACCTACCATATATTTGAAAGGCACATATTAATACTTATAAATAACAACCAGACAGCAAAAAGAAAACATACAGAGAGAAAACTACCACAAGCACTAGTTTTTATACTATACCTAGCCACAAAATTATCACCACATAAAACATGTGCAAATCTGCAAGTTACCCCAAAGCAAGCTGATGGGTGGGGGAGCCTACCTAAACCAATGACTCTGCAGATTAGAGTTACATAAATAAAAACAAGAGGCTGTGGAAAAGAGAGGGATGACAGACAAAACACTTGACAAAGAGAACAGTTACCCTTGTCTTCCTAAGCGCCATCTGACCTGCAGGAGATGCTGGACAGCACATGAAGACACCAAATTTTGATGGAAAAAGCCACGCTTGCCAGTGGTTGTGGCGAAACTCAACCATTTCCAGAGGGAGCCTCAAGGCGTACATCTTTCTTTTTCAGCCATTGCCTTCAAAGTTTTGAGAGTTAAGATTCTCTAGAATATCCCTGCAAGGTGTCTTGAACATAGTAGGTGCTTAGAAAAATCTTGCCTGAATCTGGAGTTCTGCCAAGACACTCTCATGTCATTTTATGCCCTTGCCAGCCTTAGAAAACAGAAGATTTCTCTGAAACAGACACAACCTTTCTGGCAAATACAAAAAATCTAAAGGCTGTTTAAAAAGCACAAAACAATTCCACGATGTGGCCAGGAATGACTTCATGGTTTCTTGAAGCAAATACTTCTCCAAAACAGAGAATGTATCCGGGTTGTTGGGGACCTCTCCAGCATGCTGAGCTGAACAGACAGAAGGCAATTCTCCGAACACCAGGAAGGCTTAGTTCCAAAATGCAAAGGATGAATCTCTCAACACGAGCGATATCACATTATAATTACGTAAATGCTGAAGACAAAGATCTGATTGCCTCTCTGTTTTCAGGTGACAGTGCCCTTCAAGGATGCTCCCTGTCCAGTGCCTGACTCCTGAGTATCTGTGCCCAGAGGAGGATTTTAAAAATATTTTTTACGTCAGAGCTGCACCACCGGCAGGCTTACTGAATAGAGACACACACACACACACATGCATGCTTGCACGCACGCACAGCCTCTTGAGCATCCCCTGAATTTTTCTAAAGGTCTCCTGCTTTGGCTGGAAATGCCAGAGTTTTGATATACCACCTTTGGTGGCACAAACTGCATTGCAGCAAGTGAGAAGAGGGCTTTCCTAGGGGAGCAGGATTTGCTCTCATATACTCCTGCCACACACCTCAGAGCCTGATGACTCCCAGGTCTCTTATTAATGGCTGAAGCTCCTGGGTCACAGGTTCCATATCAAATTGGGGAGTTTGAAGGGCAAACGCCAACTGGGTTGTCTTGCTTTAAAAAGGGAGCAGGGAGCCTTGCATGCTTGGTGGGATGAGGGAAGATTCGGCTTTGTTTCACTTGCCATGTCATTTTTCTAAGGCTCTGCTGACTCTGCTGCCCATTTCACATGAACCAGTCAGCTGTGTCTTTTCTGCACTGCTCTAAGAAGAATGCACAGCGCAAATGTCGGCCCCTCTGCAGGCTGTGCCCAGTGTTGCTACATGAGATTGTAATTGAAACTCTCTTCCTAAGGCTTCACCCATTTGGAAGTAAACTCTGGGCTGCTCTCTGGCAATGGGACATTTCCAAGTAATGAACAATCGAAACAGAAACCACTGCTGCACGATGTACTTGATCCAGCAAAGTGGGCAGGTGCAATTTCAAACCAGAACGTTTACAGCTTATTGGATCTATGGAGAGGGCTTTATGCCTGACCCACATGAGTGAAGTATGAATTATGGTGTTCTCCTTGAGGGCTTCAGTGAGAATAGGAGATTAAAAACATTCTTGGCCTAATTTGATTTTTCTTTTCCATTTACTCCGAATGTCTCCAGCTACATTTTACTGCTGTCTAAAAAGAGCCCTCAGGGAAAATGTTTCCAGATTCCAGTTAAATAGCTGTACTGAGAACCAGCAAATACAATTCCAGGGATGCTTTTCAGCTTTATAGAGAGATGACAGAACACAACCTTCAGAAGCTCCCTAATCCAACAACTCAGCTGCCAAACCAAGCTGGGCAAGGTCACAGCTAAACCCACTTTCAAGTGCAGACTATATACCCTCACCGTGCAACTTTAAGACAGAACAGGTGGGCATCTCACTAAAGAGGTTAAAAAAAAAAAGCAAATAAGAAAAATGCAGTGTGGGCAGTATTTCTTGAATAACAGTCTTGTTGCATGTTTTCCATATCTCACAGCTTTTTTATTTTTTTCTTATCTTATTGCACTGGCAAGGACTATCTGTATGTTGTTGGTTACAAGCTGAGAGAGTGGGTACCATAGTCTAATTCCTAATTATAAAGTAATTATTATGAAGGTTTCACATTAAGTATTATATTTGCTAAACACATGGAAGAGATATCCTTTATCAAGTAAGGCAGTTCCTTTTCATGCTAAGTTAGCTGTGAATTTTTATCATGAATGAGTACTGACTTTTATCAAATATTTTCTCTTTATCTTTCTAGAGGACAAGGAAGGGGGAAAAAAGGAAAAGGTGGGAAGAAGGGAAGGAGAGGATGAAGAAAGACATATAGGTCGTATTTTTACATAAAGGAATTGATTCAGCAATTTTAAAAGTCTCTTGTGCTTGAATAACAAACAAAAGCGAGTAAAATGCTGCATGTAATTTTATTTTTAATGTGAGATTTCATTAAATATATTTTAATAATCCTTCCCTAGGGGATACGGTTTTTGTCCTTTCCTCATTTTTCCCTCTAAGAGATAAAAACCAAAGCACAACATATGCAATGTAAGAAAATGCCTATCATATCAATATAATTTGGGACTATTTTTATTTCTCAAAAAAAAGAAGGTTCCATTCTAACAGACACAGCATACAGGAAACCACTCATTCTCCCTAAACCTCATTTTTGCAGCCAGAGTAGGGTTGGAGAACAGTGGAAAGGTCTTCCACATCACCTCTGTAGCTTCCCTGACACTCTGGTTTTACTAAGCCACAAACACGGCCCAGGAGGGGCCAGATATGCAGCCTTTAATGCAGAACCGACCAGTCTACTGCAGGGCAACATTGCTCTTGGATGCTCTACCTCCGGCCAGGAGCTAGGGAGAGGTGAGAAACGACTGTGCTAGCCGGTGCTTCTGTCCATGAGTTGATGGAGTGATTTTTTATTTTTTTTAATGTCCTTCAAATGTTTAGAAACACCAGGAATCCTTTCTGGGGCTCCATCTGTTAGACAGGAGATGTGCTGGGAATTGCACACCCAAGCGTCATGTGTCACCCACCTCGAACCCTCTAGGAGGCTTTCATCATCCTCATGTTTTAAACAGGAAGTTTTGATCTATGAGTGATGGAAAAGCTCTAGCAGTACTAACTAAGAATAATGAGTGCATAGTCATGGCAGGGACTCTTCTCTATGCTTCACAGATAATTAGCAATTTATTTCTCCTAACATCTATGCAAAAATGAAAGTCATTCAGTTATGTCTGACTCTATGAGACACCATGGACTGTCCATGGAACTCTCCAGGCCAGAATACTAGAGTGGGCAGCCTTTCCCTTCTCCAGGGAATCTGCCCAACCCAGGGACTGAACCCAGGTCTCCTGTATGGCAGGCGGATTCTTTACCAGCTGAGTCACAACGGAAGCCCAAGAACACTGGAGTGGGTAGCCAATCCCTTCTCTAGGGGATCTTCCTGACCCAGGAATCGAATCGGGGTCTCCTGGATTGCAGGGGGATTCTCTACCAACTGAGCTATCAGGGAAGCCCAACATCTCTGCAAGGTAGCCACTATTGTGATCATCATTTTAAAGACAGGGAAAGCTAAAAAAAGATGGCTAGGATTTAAATGCAGGCAGGCTGGCTCCAGAGCCCATGCCCTACCTTAGGGTTTGGTGATATTTTTCAGTGAGGGGACAGATGGCTAAATGTTTTAGACTTTGAGGGCTGTCTCTGTCTAGCCTCTGTCACAACTATTCATCTCTACCATCAGCCATAAACAGTATGTAAATAAGTGAATGTGGCTGTGTTCCATTAAGCTTTCATTTACAGACACTAAAATTCAAATTTCATATAATTTTCACATGTCCCAAAGTATGATTCTTCTGCTTTTTTCAACCATTAAAAAATAGAGAAACTGTTCTTGAGGGCCTGTGGCCCCCTTTTCTCCCCCTGTTCATTAGAAAAAGGAACAGGAGGTTTTTTTGAGATTCTCCAATTTTCAATCAACTATTTTGCTCAGTAGAGGACATTACAGAAGATTCTAGAAATTTTTTTAGATTTTAATTGGAAGCTAATTACTTTAAAATATTGTGGTGGTTTTTGCCATACATTGACATGAATCAGCCATGGGTGTGTACATGTGTTCGCCATCCTGACCCTTCCTCCTACCTCCCTTCCCATCCCATCCCTCAGGGTCATCCCAGTGCACCAGCCCTGAGCACCCTAAGTCATGCATCGAACCTGGACTGGCAATCTATTTCACATATGATAATATACATGTTTCAATGCTATTATCTCAGATCATCCCACCCTCACCTTCTCCCACAGTCCAACAGACTGTTCTTTACATCTGTGTCTCTTTTGCTGTCTTGCATATAGGATCATTGTTATCATCTTTCTAAATTCCATATATATGCGCGTTAATATACTGCATTGGTGTTTTTCTTTCTGACTTACTTCGCTCTGTTTAATAGGCTCCAGTTTCATCCACCTCATTAGAACTGATTCAATGCATTTTTTTTTAATAGCTGAGTAAAGACTCTTGAGAGTCCCTTGGACTGCAAGGAGATTCAACCAGTCCATTCTAAAGGAGATCAGCCCTGGGTGTTCTTTGGAAGGAATGATGCTAAAGCTG